>SJYA01003489.1:19966-30611 GCA_006410615.1 Neotragus moschatus
TCTCTCCAGGCAGAAGAGGCTGACCTCTAAGGGGACAACACAGGTCCACTCCAGTTAGAAGATGCTGACCCCTAAGGGCATGGACACACATCCACTCAGACGGGCATAAATCCACTCAGATGGACACACGGTCACTCCAGGCAGGAGAGGCTGACCTCTAAGGGGACAACACAGGCCCACTCCATTAAGAAGACACTGACATCTAAAGGGATGGACACACATCCACTTGGATGGACACACAGTCACTCCAGGCAGGGGAGGCTGACCTCTAAGGGGACAACACAGGTCCACTCCAGTAAGAAGACACTGACCTCTAAGGGGAGAGACACATGATCACTCCAGGCAGGAGAGGCTGATCTCTAAGGGGACAACACAGGTCCACTCCCCTTAGAAGACACTGACCTCTAAGGGGACGGACACATGTCCACTCCAGGCATGAGAGGGCTGACCTCTGGCATCAATCACTCAGAATTCCCAACCAACATGCATTTCTGAACTCACACCTGCACCCCTGGCCTCNGTCACTCCAGGCAGGAGAGGCTGATCTCTAAGGGGACAACACAGGTCCACTCCCCTTAGAAGACACTGACCTCTAAGGGGACGGACACATGTCCACTCCAGGCATGAGAGGGCTGACCTCTGGCATCAATCACTCAGAATTCCCAACCAACATGCATTTCTGAACTCACACCTGCACCCCTGGCCTCTGGGGTGTCTCCCAGAATTTGGCTATACCAGGTCCCTGACATGTCTTTTCCTGTGAACAGTTTTGGGGTGTCCAGTCCATTCTCTAGGCTGCTGGCCAAGTCACTTAATGTCTCACTCTGGCCTCGGCCCCCAGTGCCCCCACCACAGAACCTAACGACCCTTGGGGTCTGGAGGTTCTGTCCTGGGCCTCAGTGTGCATGTACCCTGCTGGCCTCGCACGCTCCTTGGAGTAGACTTCACACAATATTATAAGCACTGCTCTCTGCTGCTGTGCACACACACACACACACACACACACACACACGCATATCTGTGCACACATAGACCCTGAACACATGCATACCTGCATGTGCACCTGTACCTACACGAGCGTGTACATACACACACACACACACACACACACACACACACACAAACACACACACCCCAGAGCAATGCCATGGCTCCCCACTGCCACTCAGGAGAGGCTGGGTCCCTTGGGAGCAGGAGCCATGCTTTATGTCTTTGTGTGTCAGGACACCCCAACCTGTCTGTAGAGTGGCTGTGCTGGGGGGATTCCCCATCCACGATCCTCTGTCTCTCACTACAAAGCCCTTCTCCCCAACCCCACCCAGGACATGATCACAGAGATCTCAGAGTGGCTGGAGAATCACTCCCAGGAGGAGGTTATCCTGGCGTGCAGGAACTTGGAAGGCGTGATGGAGGACCTGCACGAGTACCTGATGGGCTGCATCAAGAACATCTCTGGGGACATGCTGTGTCCCTGTGGGATGAGCAGGGGCCACAGGCTCCCCATGCTCTTGGCAGCGGGGGTGGTGGGAGCACTAAGCCTCACTGTAATCAGACTATCCGATCACTGTGTGAGGCTGATTCAGGCACCAGGTGATGCCGCTCATGGAACCCCAGTAATCCACCCACCATGGTCTCCACTCAAACACCCCAATGACCAGCCCATCACTGGTCACTGGCACCCCCAATTATCCACCCTGCCTGGTCTCTATTCAGACACCCCCAAAACCCATCAATCATGCCTCATGATGACCCAGTAATCCACCTGCCGTTTTCTATCAGAAACCCCAATAATCCACCCACCTCTGTTTCCACTCAGGCACCCCAATAATCCANCCCAATGACCAGCCCATCACTGGTCACTGGCACCCCCAATTATCCACCCTGCCTGGTCTCTATTCAGACACCCCCAAAACCCATCAATCATGCCTCATGATGACCCAGTAATCCACCTGCCGTTTTCTATCAGAAACCCCAATAATCCACCCACCTCTGTTTCCACTCAGGCACCCCAATAATCCACCCATCACTGCTCAAGACACCCAAGTAATCTACCCACCACTGTCTCCACTCAAACACCTGAGAAATCTACCAATCACTGCTCAAAACACCCAAATAACCCACCCATCACCATCTCCACTCAGACACCCCAGTAATCTACCCACTAGTGTCTCTACTCAGACACGCCAATAACCCACCCATGACTGTCTCTTCCCACAGAAAACCCAATAACCAGCCCATCATTGCTCACAGACACCCTAATAATCCACACATCACTGTAGCTTCTCAGACACCCCCCAATAACCGACACATCGTGTCACAAGGCACCCCAATAACCCCTGTGCACATGTCTCATGGGCACCCAGATGATTCTCCCCCCAGGAGGTGCCAACTCTGCACCAGCGGTGGTCCCAGGGCCAGCAGGTCATCCTGTCATACAAGGACAAGGCATCCATGAGTCAGCATGCAGAACTGTGGCCTGGTATCCCCTACTGGTGGGGGAACCGGGTGAAGCCCCGAGACCTCATCCACTACCTGGAGCACATGAAGAGCTGCAGCCACCCAGGGGAGTGCTGCCTTCAAACCAGGACACCTGGTCACACGCATGTCCGAGCACATGGGGCTGACTTTGGGTTCAAGTGGAGAAACGGAACAGGACGTATTAGATGACATTATTCTGTTCACCACATGGGGACCAGGGCATGGACATCCTTGGGGACGCTATTGTGTCCACCACAGGGGGTCAGGATGTAGACAGGATGTGGACATCCGTGTGGACATTATCGTGTCCACCACGGGGCCAGGACGTGGACATCTTTGGGGTCACTGTCCAGCCCGCCTGCCCTCTGTAACAGGAGAAATTCATGAGTCAACACCCCTGTGAGCCCCTGCTGTCTGAACTTCAGTCTCTGTCAGACATCTGAATCTCTGACCTCTGCAGAGGCCAGAGTCTGGGTGGGTGATGGCACAACTTGGTGACTGCGTGGGCAGATGACCCCAAGGGTTAGGGGTCGCATGGGTGGGTTACTGCGTGGGTGGGTGACCCCATGGGTTACTGGTCACATGGGCGGGAGACCGTGTGGGTTGGAGACTGCGTGGGTGGGTGACCATGTGGGTGAGTAACCAGTTTGAGTTGCTGACTACAGGGTGGGTTACCATGTGAGTTGCTGACCCCGTGAGTGGGTGACCGTGTGGGCGGGTGACGGTGTGAATAGGTAATCATGTCAGTGACCACATGACCTTACAGGTTAGTGACCCCATGGGTGGGTGCCCACGAGGGTTGGAGGCCAGTGGAGGGATCACTACATGGGGTAGTGACCCCGTGGGTGGGTGACCATGTGAGTCAGTGACCACACGGTTTGGTTGGCCACATGACTTTGTGGGTTAGTGATTGCACACGTGGGCAGCTGACTCCACAGCTGGCACCATGAACAGCAGCCCCTCTCTTGAGCCAGGCAGGCTGTTGGTGGCCAGCATCAACCTCACAGAGAATCTGGAGTTTTCTGTTTCCACCCGGCCTGGTCCCTCGAGAAGCTGCCCCAGTGGGGGCTCTCTTACCTTTGCACATGGGTGCGAGGCCAGTTGCCCGGGGTTGGCCACCGGCCATACCAACACCGTCGCAGGCGACTTCATCTGGGCCAACGGGTTTGTTGGCGACGTCATCGGGTTGAACTGGAAGCTGCTTCGGGGCTGACTGACGGTGCTCTGAGTAGCTGGGTGTTGCCGAGGCCGCTTCTAGTTCGCATCCTGTGACGTCACTGGGCTGAACCGGAAGTTGCTTCGGGGCTGATGGACTGTGCATGGGTGGAGCTAGGTATCACGGAGGCTGCGTCTCACTCAAGTCCTTTGACGTCACCGGCCTGAACTGGAAGCCGCCTTGGGGATCAGCCCTGTCTTGTGGGGCTCGTCATCCATCCACGCATCCACTGAATGTGGGTGACTGCCGAGGTGGGACCAGGTAGCACGCTCCATGGTCTCCTGGGTCCTCCGCGTGTCTCTCGGCGAATGCAGGGTGTGAGGTGATGATTAAAGGTGAGTGCATGATTTGTACAGTCACATCCTCAGGGAGACACAGCTGGTTCTCGGGTCTGTGGCTTCCCCATGGGAGAGGCTGGAGTGTCCCCTCCCCCTGGGCACTGAGGCTAGCAGACGGTGACCCCCAGGTGGGGAGGAGAGGAGGCACTATGACATACTGTCCATAGGAGGGGACTGAGCGCATAGTGATCCCACTGAGAAATCCCGTTCATTACATAAGGGACTTCCTTGGTGGCTCACTTAAGAAGCCCTTCTTATCTCTCTTTGCTAGTCTTTGGGACTCTGCATTCAGGTGGCTATATCATTCTGTGTCTCCTTTGCCTTTCTTTTCGCTTCTCATCTATTTGTAAAGCCTCCTCAGACAGCCACTTTGCTTTTTTGCATTTATTTTTCTTGTGGATGGTTTTGATCACTACCTCCTGTACAATGTTAGGAACCTCCATCCATAGGTCTTCTGGTACTCTGTGTGCCAGATGTAACCCTTGAATCTATTTGTCACTTCCAGCGTATACTCACAAGGGATTTGAATAAAGCAAAGAAACAGAGGAAAACAATAGAATGGGAAAGGCTAGAGATCTCTTCAAGAAAATGAGAAATGCCAAGGGAACATTTCATGCAAAGTCTGGCACAATAAATGACAGAAAAGTTATGGGCCTAACTAAAGCAGATGGTGGTTGCAGCCATGAAATTAAAAGATGCTTACCCCTTGGAAGGAAAGTTATGACCAAAGTAGACAGCAGATTTAAAAGCAGAGACAGTACTTTGCCAACAAAGGTTCATCTAGTCAAGGCTATGGCTTTTCCAGTAGTCATGTATGGATGTGACAGTTGGACTATAAAGAAAGCTGAGTGCCAAAGAATTGATGCTTTTGAACTATGGTGTTGGAGAAGACTCTTGAGAGTCCCTTGGACTGCAAGGAGATCCAACCGGTCCATCCTAAAGGAGATCAGTCCTGGGTGTTCATCAGAATGTCTGATTTTGAAGCTGAAACTCCAATACTTTGGCCACCTGATGCGAAGAGCTGACTCACTTGAAAAGACCCTGATGCTGGGAAAGATTGAGAGCAGGAGGAGAAGGGGACAACAGAGGATGAAATGGTTGGGTGGCATCACTGACTCAGGGGACATGAGTTTGGGTGGGCTCTGGGAGTTGTTGTTGGACAGGGAGGTCTGGTGTGCTGTAGCTCATGACAAAGGGTTGAACATGACTGAGCGACTGAAATGAACTGAATAAGTAAATACCTTCATTTCAATTTGCCTTCGTTTATATTTTCAATTAACTTTTCATTGAAAGATAACTGCTTTCCAGAATATTGTTTTCTGTCAAACTCAACAGTCTTTCTTAACTCATAGTGTCTCTTCAATATCATCTTATTCTCTCTAAATATCTTCTTTTAACATTTCTTACAGACAAGTTATCTGCTGAGAATGAATTCCCCAATTTTTTTGTTCATATGTGAATATCTCCTTCTCCTTTCTTTTTGAAGGATAATATTCCTTGATGTAGAAGTTAATTTCAGTTGCTTTTTTAATAAACATTTTGTTTATTGACATGTTGTACCTGTTCCATGAATTTACCAGTTAAACTGTATAATTCATTGATTTGTAACTTATTCATAGGTTGAATAACCATAACCACTACCTCATTCTAGAATATTTCCATCACTTCAATGGGCAACACTTTCCAGTTGGCTGACATTTTTCATTTCCTCCTTCATCTGGGCCTTTGCATTCACTCCTCTATTTTCGGTCTTTAGTTCAGTTCAGTTCAGTGGCTCAGTTGTGTCCAACTGTTTGCAACCCCATGAATCGCAGCACACCAGGCCTCCCTGTCCATCACCAACTCCTGGAGTTCACTCAGACTCATGTACATTCATTCGGTGATGCCATCCAGCCATCTTATCCTCTGTCATCCCGTTCTCCTCCTGCCCCCAATCCCTCCCAGCATCAGAGTCTTTTCCAATGAGTCAACTCTTCGCATCAGGTGGCCAAAGTATTGTAGTTTCAGCTTTAGCATCAGTCTTTCCAATGAACACCCAGGGCTGATCTCCTTTAGGATGGACTGGTTGAATCTCCTTGCAGTCCAAGGAACTCTCAAGAGTCTTCTCCAACACCACATTTCAAAAGCATCAATTCTTCTGTGCTCAGCTTTCTTCACAGTCCAACTCTCACATCCATACATGACCAATGGAGAAACTATAGCATTGACTAGACAGATCTTTGTTGGCAAAGTCTTTAGAGAATTACCTAATTTGGGACATACGTATTCACATGAACAGAATAATGAAATATACAGCCTTTTGTTCCTGGCTTCTTTTAATTAACATAATCATTTCAGAGCTCTAGTAGGTTATAGCTGCAATAGGAACTCCATTCATCTGATGGCCAAATAATTTTGTTTTGCATGTTTTATTTATTTGGTCACCAGTTGATGGACATTTGATTTATTTCAGCTTTTTTCCCTTTTTTTAGTTTATTTCTTTTTAAACTTTATTTATTTTTAATTTAATAATTTAAAATTTTTTAATTTAATGGCCTTTTCTGCATCTATTTATGTTATCATATGATTTTTCGCTTTCCTTTCGTTAATATGGTCTGTCACATTGATTGATTTGTGAATGTTGAAGAATATTTGAATCCCTGGAATAAACCCAACTTGATCACGGTTTTCGATATGTTGTTGTTTGCTAAAATTTTGTTGAGCATTTTTTGCATCTATGTTCATCAGTGATATTGGCCTGTCATTTTCTTTTTTGGTCTTGTCTTTTTCTGATTTTGGTATCAGGGAGATGGTGGCCTTGTAGAATGAGTTTGGAAGTGTTCCTTCCTCTGCAATTTTTTGGAAGAATTTTAGAAGGATAGGCATTTGCTCATCTCTGAATGTTTGATAGAATTCACCTTTGAAGCCATCTGGTCCTGGGCTTTTGTCTTTTGGGATTTTTTTTTTTTTTTTATCAGAGCTTCGATTTGCAGCTTGTAATTGGGTGGTTAATAATTTCTATTTCTTCCTGGTTCAGTCTTGGAAGATTGAGCTTTTCTAAGCATCTGTTCATTTCTTCCAGGTTATCCATTTTTTACCATAGAGTTGTTCATAATAGTCTCTAATAATCCTTTGTATTTCTGCATTTTCTGTTGTAACCGCTCCGTTTTCATTTCTAAGTTTGTTGATTTGATTCTTCTCTCTATTTTTCTTGATGAGTCTGGCGAAAGGTTTGTCCTTTTTGTTTATCTTCTTAAAGAACCAGCTTTTAGTTTTATTGATCTTTACTATTGTTTCTTTCATTTCCTTTGCATTTATTTCTGCTCACATCTTTATGATTTCTTTCCATCTACTTATTTTTGCTATTTTTGTATTCTTCTTTATCAGTTGTTTTAGGAGTCAATTGAAGTTGTCTCTTCTATGCTTTTCTTGTTTCTAGAGTTAGGATTGTATTGCTATAAAATTCCCTCTTAGAACTGCTTTTCCTGCATCACACAGGTTTTGAGTTGCCATGTTTTCATTGCCTTTTTTTTTCTAGAAAATTTTCCATTTCCATTTTGATTTCTTCAGTAACTTGTTTGTTATTTAGAAACGTCTTGTTTGATCTCCACGTGTTTGTGTTTCTTACAGTTTTTTTTTCTTCTAATTGATATCTAGTCTCATAGTATTGAGGTCAGAGAGAATGCTTGATACAATTTCAATCTTGTTAATTTTACTGAGGTTTGATTTGGGACCCCAGATGTGGTCTATTCTGGAGAATGTTCCATTTGCATTTGAGAAGAAGGTATATTCTTCTTCATTTGGATGGCATGTCCTGAAGATATCAATGAGATTCATCTCATCTCATGTATCATTTAAGACATGTGTTTCTGTATTAATTTTCTGTTTTAATGATCTGTCCATTGGTGTGAGTGGGGTGTTAAAGTCTACTATGATTGTTTTACTGTCAGTTTGTATTTTAATGTCTGTTATTGTTTGTCTTATGTATTGAGGTGCTCTTATGTTGGGGGCATATAGACTTCTGTGGTGGCTCAGACAGTAAAGCGTCTGCCTACAATGCAGGAGACCTGGGTTTGATCCCTGGGTAGGGAAGATCCTCTGGAGAAGGAAATGGCAACCCGCTCCAGTACTCTTGCCTGGAAAATTCCATGCATGGAAGAGCCTGGTAGTCTACAGTCCATGGGGTCGCAAAGAGTTAGACACAACTGAGTGACTTCACCTTCACCTATGTTGAGGGCATCAGTTCAGTTCAGTTCGGTTGCTCAGTCATGTCCAACTCTTTACGACCCCATGAATCACAGCACACCAGGCCTCCCTATCCATCACCAACTCCTAGAGTTCACTCAGACCCACGTCCATCGAGTCCGTGATGCCATCCAGCCATCTCATCCTCTGTCGTCCCCTTCTCCTCCTGCCCCTAATCCCTCCCAGCATCAGAGTCTTTTCCAATGAGTCAACTCTTCACATGAGGTGGCCAAAGTACTGGAGCATCAGCTTTAGCATCATTCCTTCCAAAGAAATCCCAGGGATATCTCCTTCAGAATGGACTGGTTGGATCTCCTTGCAGCTCAAGGGACTCTCAAGAGTCTTCTCCAACACCACAGTTCAAAAGCATCAATTCTTCGGTGCTCAGCCTTCTTCACAGTCCAACTGTCACATCCATACATGACCACAGGAAAAACCATAGCCTTGACTAGACGGACCTTAGTCGGCAAAGTAATGTCTCTGCTTTTGAATATACTATCTAGGTTGCTCACGGACATGACTGAGCTACTGAACTGAACTGAACTGATACATACATCATCTCTATCTTTAACCTCCTTCTAATTTTCCTCCCCATTGTTCCCCTCTAAGTTTATAGACAGACACTGTTTGAATTCCCTGAGATATACAGCAAACTCATTTGCTATCTATTTTACATATAATAATGTAAATGTCCATGTTACTCTCTCCATAAATCTCATCCACTCCTCCCCTCTGCCACTGAGATTTTCAAATAGTAAATATACAAAATTTCATGCTTCAAGAGGGGAAATGTATGCTCAAATTTTCATATGTGAAATATACAGAATTCCACACTCATGTAGGTAAATGTGTGCAATGATATTCCACGGAAAGCAGACAAGTTTCCATATATCATGAAGGAAAATATACAAGTAGATTGTCAAACATGAAATACAGATTTCAGATTTCATATAGAAAACTCTGCACCCATATTTTCATTGTGAATATAGAAAATTACATATTTCATGCAGGCAAGTTATCATTTAGGATTTCTCATGCATGAAGCAGGGCATTGAAATTGAGTGTTCTGGAACAACCAGGAAAAATAGGGTAGGGAAGAATGTGGGAGTGGTTTGAGGATGGGTGGGACACAGCTATACCTATGGATCATTAATATTGATGTGTGGCAAAAAAAATCACAAACCAGATCTACCAACAGCCAGCCTCTCAGCAGAGTTTAGTAAAATATATATTGCAGCCTTTGCACAGGGCTCTCTGGCCTTAGGCTGGCTAGCGAGCTACATAGCTTGGGGAAAGCTAAAGGCTGTGTCTTACAGAGGTCCAGAGCCCTTGCTAGAGACACTCAGTGGCCTGGCCCAGGGTTCAGAGCAATAGCCAACATGTCCCATCCCCAACTTAATGACCCAATGCTTGTGGTCATATGGATGGTCACAGTCTATGGGACCCAGCCCCACATTTGGGTAGACTGAGGAGGCTGAGAGGCAGCTGCATGCTGCATGGGCCATTGACTCCCACATTGAAGATGGCTGGGCAGGGTTTGGGGAACTTGGTAAGAGGAGGGCACAGGAAACTTAGAGCCACCTCTTCTGTTGGGACTGCACTAAAGGAAGGACCAAGACAGGGTGTTGGGTGCTAGAAAGCTCCCAGACAGGTTAACTAGCCTGCATAGGGACTCTCTTCCTCCTGAAAAGGACCTTAAATGCTGAAAATCAAATTTGGGACATTTCCTTTCTGAGTAGGGACTAATATTTGTTTCCATAAAGGTTTACAGAAAAAGTTTTACCTGACCATGACCTTACCTCAAGAATAGAGGATCTGGCAGCAAGATGTTTGTGACAGCTAATCACGCCCCTCCCTGACCTTTCCTATAAATATGCTTTGCTGAAAGATTTGGGGAATTTGAGATATTTAAAGGCATAAGCCTCCATCTCCTTACATTGCCTTGAAATAAAAACCTGTGTGCTTTAAACTCCAATATTTTGATACTGCTTGACCTAACTATATTGGGTATATGGGTATTTGTTAACAGTAGCAACTTATCTCTCAATTCTGTGGAGGGTGCAGACTATATGAGAGAATGCCTCATCCAAAACCATTCTCCCATAAAAGTATGAGAAGTTTATCCTTCTGTATAGAACAAATTAGCAAACACTGATGGCTACCCCAATTACCAAGTGAATGTAGGACAAAAATAACTGGCAAATGTCATCAGGTCTATTTGAGGACTACTTATTATTTTGAAAAGTTTTTAATGAACTGATTTTCTAAGATACATACTTGAAATATATCTTTTGTCTTTGCAATCTTTTAGTAGTTTGCTTATGATGTCTATTACATTATGGTTTAATATTTATTCAATAATAGAATATTTTCTTTCCCTTATACCTGT
>SJYA01003489.1:37468-53815 GCA_006410615.1 Neotragus moschatus
TATCTCTATGTCATAAATATATATGTGGGTGAAATTTTCCTGTGTGAAATAATGGAACTGTATAATTCACAGGAAAATATGCATGTAGTTACCCTGTATGAAATATGGAATTCCCTATATTCACACATGAAAATCTTAGCACCAATTTACCTCCATGAAATATGGAATTTAGGAAAACCTGGGTCATGACTTTCATGAAATATTGAATTCTCTATATTTCACAAATGAAAATCTGGGCATTGATTTTCATTCATCAAGTATGGAATTCTCTATATTTCACATGTGAAAATCTAGGTGCCAATACTATATGAAAGATGAAATTCTTTATATTTTGCAATTGAAACTTATGATGGGTAATTTTTTTACAGCTTATGTGGAATTCTCTATATTTCACATGAACATCTGAGTGCATATTTTCCTATATGAAAAACGAAAGCCTCTGCATTTCAGTTCTTTACCATCTAAAGCCACCAGGGAACTTGAAAGTTTCTATGAAGACCTACAAGACCTTCTAGAATTAACACTGAGAAAAGATGTTCTTTTCATCATTGGGGACTGAAATGTAAAAGCAGGAAGTCAAGAGATATCTGGAGTAATAGGCAAGTTTGGACATAGTGTACAAGATGCGATAGGACAAAAGCTAGCAGAACTTTGGAAAATAGAAAGGGTAAAAATGGAAATAGTGACAGACAATTTTCTTGGGCTCCAAAATTACTGGGAACAGTAATTACAGTAGAATTCAGTCACTCAATGGTGTGCAACGCTTTGCCACCCCATGGACTTCAGCACCTCAGGCTTCCCAATCCATCACCAACTCCCGGAGCTTACTCAAACTCATGTCCATTGAGTCGGTGATGCCATCCAACCATCTCATCCTTTGTCATCCCTTTCTCCTCCTGCCTTCAATAGTTCCCAGCATCAGGGTCTTTTCAAATGAGTCCTTTCTTCATATCAGTTGGCCAAAGTATTGGAGTTTCACCTTCAGCATCAGTCCTTTCAATGTATATTCAGGACTGATTTCTTCAGGATTGACTGGTTGGATCTCCTTGCAGTCCAAGGGACTCTCAAGAGTCTTCTCCAACACCACAGTTCAAAACCATNGTGGTGGGAGCACTAAGCCTCACTGTAATCAGACTTTCCGCTCACTGTGTGAGGCTGATTCAGGCACCAGGTGACGCCGCTCATGGAACCCCAGTAATCCACCCACCACGGTCTCCACTCAAACACCCCAATGACCAGCCCATCACTGGTCACAGGCACCCCCAATTATCCACCCTGCCTGGTCTCTATTCAGACACCCTCAAAACCCATCAATCACACCTCATGACACCCCAGTAATCCACCTGCTGTTTCCTATGAGAAGCCCCAATAATCCACCCACCTCTGTTTCCACTCAGGCACCCCAATAATCAACCCATCACTGCTCAAGACACCCAAGTAATCTACCCACCACTGTCTCCACTCAAACACCTGAGAAATCTACCAATCACTGCTCAAAACACCCCAATAACCCATCACCATCTCCATTCAGATGCCCCAGTAATCTACCCACTAGTGTCTCTACTCAGACATGCCAATAACCCACCCATGACTGTCTCTTCTCACAGAGAACCCAATAACCAGCCCATCATTGCTCACAGACACCCTAATAATCCACATATCACTGTAGCTTTTCGAACACCCCCAATAACCAACACATCGTATCACAAGGCACCCCAATAACCCCTGTGCACATGTCTCATGGGCACCCAGATGATTCTCCCCCCAGGAGGTGCCAACTCTGCACCAGCGGTGGTCCCAGGGCCAGCAGGTCATCCTGTCATACAAGGACAAGGCATCCATGAGTCAGCATGCAGAACTGTGGCCTGGTATCCTCTACTGGTGGGGAAACCAGGTGAAGCCCCGAGACCTCATCCACTACCTGGAGCACATGAAGAGCTGCAGCCACCCAGGGGAGTGCTGCCTTCAAACCGGGACACCTGGTCACACGCATGTCCTAGCGCATGGGGCTGGCTTTGGGTTCAAGTGGAGAAACGGAACAGGACGTATTAGGGGACGTTATTCTGTTCACTACATGGGTACCAGGGCGTGGACATCCTTGGGGACTTTACTGTGTCTACCACAGGGGGTCAGGATGTAGACAGGATGTGGATATCCGTGTGGACATTACTGTGTCCACCACATGGGGCCAGGACGTGGACATCTTTGGGGTCACTGTCCAGCCCGCCTGCCCTCTGTAACAGGAGAAATTCATGAGTCAACACCCCTGTGAGCCCCTGCTGTCTGAATTTCAGTCTCTGTCAGACATCTGAATCTCTGACCTCTGCGGAGGCCAGAGTCTGGGTGGGTGATGGCACAGCTTGGTGACTGTGTGGGCAGGTGACCCCATGGGTTAGGGATCACATGGGTGGGTGACTGCATGGGTGGGTGACCCCATGGGTTACTGGTCACATGGGCAGGAGACCATGTGGGTTGGAGACCGTGTATGTGGGTGACCATGTGGGTGGGTGACTGGTTTGAGTTGCTGACTGCAGGGTGGGTTACCATGTGAGTTGCTGACCCGGTGAGTGGGTGACCACGTGGGTAGTTGGACAGGTGAGCGCATGACCTTGAAGGTTAGTGACCCCATGGGTGGGTGCCCACGGGGGTTGGTGGCCAGTGGAGGGATCACTGCATGGGGTAGTGACCCCATGGGTGGGTGACCATGTGAGTCAGTGACCACACGGTTTGGTTGGCCACATGACTCCGTGAGTTAGTGACTGCACACGTGGGCAGCTGACCCCACTGCCGGCACCATGAACAGCAGCCCCTCTCTTGTCTCAGGCAGGCTGTTGGTGGCCAGCATAAACCTCACAGAGAATCTGGAGTTTTCTGCATCCACCTGGCCTGGTCCCTCGAGAAGCTGCTCCAGTGGGGGCTCCCCTACCTTTGCACATGGGTGCGGAGCCAGTGCCTGGGGTAGGCCACCAGCCATACCAACACCGTCACAGGCGACTTTATCTGGGCCGACAGGTTTGTTGGCGACGTCATCGGGTTGAACTGAAAGCTGCTTCAAGGCTGACGGACTGTGCACGTGTGGAGCTGGGCATCGTGGAGGCTGCCTCTCAGGCACGCCCTGTGACGTTACCAACCTGAACCAGAAGCCGCGTCGGGGCTGACGGACGGCGCTCTGAGGAACTGGGTGTTGCGGAGGCCACTCCTAGTTCACATCCTGTGATGTCACTGGGCTGAACGGGAAGCTGCTTCGGGGCTGAGGGACGGCACATGGGTGGAGCTGGGTATCACGGAGGCTGCGTCTCAGTCACATCCTCTGACGTCACCGGCCTGAACCGGAAGCCGCCTTGGGGATGCTGTTCGGCACGTTGAGGAGCAGGGCATTGCGGAGGCTATTCTCAGCCCTGTCTTGTGGGGCTCGTCATCCATCCACGCGTCCACTGAATGTGGGTGACTGCCGAGGTGGGGCCAGGTAGCAGGCTCCATGGTCTCCTGGATCCTCCGCGTGTCTCTCGGCGAATGCAGGGTGTGAGGTGATGATTAAAGGTGAGTGCATGATTTGTACAGTCACATCCTCAGGGAGACACAGCTGGTTCTCGGGTCTGTGGCTTCCCCATGGGAGAGGCTGGGGTGTCCCCTCCCCCTGGGCACTGAGGCTAGCAGACGGTGACCCCCAGCTGGGGAGGGGTGGAGGCACTATGACATAGTGTTCATAGGAGGGGACTGAGCGCATAGCGATCCCACTGAGAAATCCCGTTTATTACATAAGGGTCTTCCCTGGTGGCTCACTTAAGAAGGCCTTCTTATCTCTCCTTGCTAGTCTTTGGGACTCTGTATTCAGGTGGCTATATCTTTCTGTGTCTCCTTTGCCTTTCTCTTCTCTACTCATCTATTTGTAAGGCCTCCTCAGACAGCCACTTTGTCTTTTTGCATTTCTTTTTCTTGTGGGTTGTTTTCATCATCACCTCCTGTACAATGTGAGGAACCTCCATCCATAGGTCTTCTGGTACTCTGTGTGCCAGATCTAACCCTTGAATCTATTTGTCACTTCCAATGTATACTCACAAGGGATTTGAATAAAGCAAAGAAACAGGAAAACAATACAATGGGGAAGACTAGAGATCTCTTCAAGAAAATGAGAAATGCCAAGGGAACATTTCATGCAAAGACAGGCACAATAAAGGACAGAAATATTATGGGCCTAACTAAAGCAGAAGAGAGTAAGAAGAGGTAGCAAGAATACACAGAAGAACTGTTTAANGAAAACAATACAATGGGGAAGACTAGAGATCTCTTCAAGAAAATGAGAAATGCCAAGGGAACATTTCATGCAAAGACAGGCACAATAAAGGACAGAAATATTATGGGCCTAACTAAAGCAGAAGAGAGTAAGAAGAGGTAGCAAGAATACACAGAAGAACTGTTTAAAAAAAATGTTAATAACCTGGATAACCACGATGGTGTGATCACTCACCTAGAGCCAGACATCCTGGAGTGCAGACACGTGGGCCTTAGGAAGCAGAAGTATGAGCAAAGCTCCTGCGGCTAAGTCACTTCAGTCGTGTCTGACTCTCTGCAACCCCATAGATGGCAGCCCACCTGGCTCCCCTGTCCCTGGGATTCTCCAGGCAAGAATACTGGAGTGGGTTGTCATTTCCTTCTCCAATGTATGAAAGGGAAAAGTGAAAGTGAAGCCCCTCAGTCATGTCCGACCCTCAGCCATCCCATGAACTGTAGCCTTCCAGGCTCTTCTGTCCATGGGATTTTCGAGGCAAGAGTACTGGACTGGGTTGCCATTGCCTTCTCCGGGGCAAAGCTAGTGGAGGTGATTAAATTCCAACTGAGCTCTTTCAAATCCTAAACAGTGGTACTGTTAATATATATAAAGTGCTGCACTCAATATGCCAGCCAGTTTGGAAAACTTAGCAGTGGCCACAGGACTACAAAAGATCAGTTTTCATTTCAATCCCAAAGAAGGGCAATGCTAGACAGTGTTCAAACTACCACACAACTGCACTCATTTCACATGCTAGCAGGGTAATTCTCAAAATCCTTCAAGCTAGGGTTCAACAGTATAGGACCCAAGAACTTCACAGTCCACACATTCAAACATTGATTCGAAATGCACAGTGACACCACAAAGATGGTCAAGGCAAAGACACACAATGTGATTTTATGTCTAAATTAGTGAAACAAAATATTCACTGCAAGGTACAAACGTTTTTAGCATGAAAAATCCTATATTTGAATATGAAATATCCTGCTGAAATTGAATAATATGTTTTAAAGTGAAATTCTTTCTTAATTTTCAATTATTTTGAGACTATGGAAAAAAGAAAATAAAATTGCGTTCATTGGGGCTGCTTCAATTCAGTTCAGTCGCTCAGTCGTGTCCAACTCTTTTCATTGGGGGCTGCTTAAACTTTCACAGATTGTTTTTTCTTAAAAATTCCCTTACAGTTTTACAGTCTTAATTAGATATAAAATGATCAGTAGATTTTATACTATGTTTGTTTTCTGAACATTTTCATTTCCTTTAATTTATGAATGTAACTAGAATGTTTTTCTATTCACTTCAGTTCAGTCACTCAGTTGTGTCCGACTCTTTGTGACCCCATGAATCGCAGCACACCAGGCCTCCCTATCCATCACCANAGGTCTTCATAGAACCATTCACCTTCAGCTTCTTCAGCGTTACTGGTTGGGGTATAGACTTGGATTACAGTGATATTGAATGGTTTGCCTTGGAAACGAACAGAGATCATTCTGTCATTTTTGAGATTGCATCCAACTACTGCATTTTGGACTTTTTTCTATTAAGTGAGTATTAAAAATTACTCCTCTCTCCTGTGTGGAACGCACTGTTTACACTACTGTTGGGAAACATTTTATTGCCTAAAACCTTTTTAATTCAGCTCTACAATCTAGGTTTGTTTGTTTGTTTGGCTTTGTTTAGGCTGAGAATTTTCTCATCTATTTTTAGTATCTTCAGAGTCTCTGTTATGCGTATGTGCCTGCTGTTGTTTACTTGCACAGTCGTGTCCCAACTCTTTGCCACCCCATAGACTGTAAGCCCACCAGCCTCTTCTATTCACGGGGATTCTCCAGGCAAAAATACTGGAGTGGGTTGCATGCTCTCCTTCAGGGGATCTTCCTGACCCTGAGATGGAATTCACATCTGCTACAGCTCCTGCATTGCAGGCAGATTCTTTACCACTGAGTGAAAACAGATCATGTATACATGAAACCCACTTTAATTATGAAGACTCATAATTGGTGAAAAGCAAAGATGGAGAAGCCCAAACAAGCATTTATCTTTTATCAATTAATAATAAGAAAAAAAAACCTTCATTTCAATTTGCCTTCCTTTATTTTTTCAATTAACTTTTCATTGAAGGATGATTGCTTTCCAAAATTTTGTTTTCAAAAATTTGTTTCCAGAAATTTGCTTTCCAGAATCCTTGTTTTCTGTCAAACTTCAACATAACAGTCTTTCTTAACTCATAGTTTCTCTTCAATATCATCTTATTCTGTGTAAATAACTTCTTTTAACATTTCTTACAGACAAGATATCTGCTGAGAATGAATTCCCCAATTTTTTGTTGATATCAGAATATCTCCTTCTCCTTTGTTTTTGAAGGATAACATTCCTGGACGAAGAAGTTAATTTCAGTAGTTTTCTTTTTAATGCATTTTATTTATTGATATGTTGTACCTGTACCATGGATTTACTAGTTAAGCTGTATAATTCATTGATTTGTAACTTATTCATAGGTTGAAGAACCATAACCACAGCCTCATTCTAGAATATTTTCATCACTCCAATGGGAAACACTCTCCAGTTGGCAGACATTTTCCATTTGCCCCTTCATCTGGACCCTTGCATTCACTCCTCTATTTTCGGTCTTTGGAGAATTACCTAATCTGGGACATATGCATTCACATGAACAGTATAATGCAATACACAGCCTTTTGTTCCTGGCTTCTTTTAATTAACATAATCATTTCAGAGCTCTAGCATGTTATAGCTTGTATAAGAATGCCATTCATTTGATGGCCAAATAATTTTGCATTGCATGGTTTATTCAATCACCAGTTGATGGACATTTGAGTTATTTCAACTTTTTAAACATTTTATTTCTTTTTAAACTTTATTTTTAATTTAATAATTTAAAATTTTTGAATTTAATGACTTTTTCTGCATCTATTTAGGTTATCATATGATTTTTAGCTTTCCTTTCGTTAATATGGTCTGTCACATTGATTGATTTGCAAATATTGAAGAATCCTTGCATCCATGGAATAAACCCAACTTGATCGTGATTTTTGATGTGTTGTCGAATTCTGTTTGCTAAAATTTTGCTGAGGATTTTTTTGCATCCATGTTCATCAGTGATATTGGTCTGTAGTTTTCTTATTTGGTCTTGTCTTTGTCTTGTTTTTATATCAGGGTGATGGTAGCATTGCAGAATGAGTTTGGAAGTGTTCCTTCCTCTGCCATTTTTTGAAAGAGCTTCAGAAGGATAAGCATTTGCTCATCTCTGAATGTTTGATAGAATTCACCTGTGAAGCCATCTGGTCCTGGGCTTTTGGCTTTTGGGAATTTTTCAATCACAGCTTCGATTTGGAGCTTGTAATTGGGTGGTTCATAATTTCTATTTCTTCCTAGTTCAGTCTTGGAAGATTGAGCTTTTCTAAGCATCTGTCCATTTCTTCCAGATTATCCATTTTATTGCCATAGAGGTTCATAATAGGCTCTTATAATCCTTTGTATTTCTGCATTTTCTGTTGTAACCTCTCCTTTTTCATTCCTAAGTTTGTTGATTTGATTCATCTCTCTATTTTTCTTGATGAGTCTGGCTAAAGGTTTGTCAATTTTGTTTATCTTCTTAAAGAACCAGCTTTTAGTTTATTAATCTTCGCTATTGTTTCTTTCATTTATTTTTCATTTATTTCTGTTCAGATCTTTATGATTTCTTTCCATGTACTAATTTTGGCTATTTTTCTGTTGTTCTTTTTTATCAGTTGCTTTAGGAGTCAATTAAGGTTGTCTATTCGATGCTTTTCTTGTTTCTTGAGTTAGAATTGTATTGCTACAAACTTCCCTCTTAGACCTGCTTTTCCTGCATCCCATAGGTTTTGAGTTGTTGTATTTCCATTGTCAATTTCTCCTAGAAAGTTTTCAATTTCCATTTTTATTTCTTCAGTAACCTGTTGGTTATTTAGAAATGTGTTGTTTAATCTCCACATGTTTGTGTTTCTTACAGTTTTCTTTTTACTTCTAATTGATATCGAGTCTCATAGTGTTGTGGTCAGAGAAGATGCTTGATACAATTTCAATTTTGTTAATTTTGATTTGGCATCCAAGATATGGTCTATCCTGAAGAATGTTCCATGTGCACTTGAAAAGAAGGTTTATTCTCCNAGTTTTCTTTTTACTTCTAATTGATATCGAGTCTCATAGTGTTGTGGTCAGAGAAGATGCTTGATACAATTTCAATTTTGTTAATTTTGATTTGGCATCCAAGATATGGTCTATCCTGAAGAATGTTCCATGTGCACTTGAAAAGAAGGTTTATTCTCCATTTGGATGGCATGTCCTGAAGATATCAATGAGATTCATCTCATCTCATGTATCATTTAAGACATGTGTTTCTGTATTAATTTTCTGTTTTGATAATCTGTCCATTGGTGTGAGTGGGGTATTAAAGTTGACTATGATTGTTTTACTGTCAGTTTCTCTTTTAATGCCTGTTAGTGTTTGTCTTATGTATTGAGGTGCTCCTATATTGGGGGCATAGATGTTTACAATTGCTATGTCTTCATCTTGTATTGATCTCTTCATCACTATGTAGTATCCTTCCTTATCTATTGTAATCTTCTTTAGTTTAAGGTATGATATGAGGATTGCTATTCCATCTTTCTTTTGATTCCCATTTGCATGGCATATATTTTTCCATCGTGTCACTTTCAGTCTATATGTGTCTTTAGGTCTGAAGTGGGTTTCTTGTAGATGGCATGTACATGGGTCTTTTTCTTTTAAATTAATGTATTTATTTAGTTGGACGCTACTTACTTTGCAGTATTGTGGTGGTTTTTGCCATATATTGAGTTGAATCAACCATGGGTGTACATGTATTCCCCATCCTGAAACCCCGACCACTTCTCTCCCATCCCATCCCTCAGGGTTTTCCCAGTGTGCCGGCTTTGAGTGCCCTGTGTCATGCATCAAAGTTGGATGGGTGATCACTTAAACATATCGTAATATACATGTTTCAACGCTAGTCTCTCATCCATCTCACCCTAGCCTTCTCCCACAGAGTCCAAAAGTCTCTTCTTTATATCTGTGTCTCTTTTGCTGCCTCACATACGTGGTCATCATTACCATCTTTCTAATTTCCATACATATGTGTTAATATACTCTATTGGTGTTTTTTCCTTCTGACATACTTCACTCTGTATAATAGGCTCCAGTTTCACCCACCCCATTAGAAGTGATTCAAATACGTTCTTTTTAATAGCTGAATCATATGTACCATGGTTTTCATTTCTGTCTGTATGCTGAAGGACATCTAGGTTGCTTCCATATCCTAGTTATTGTAAACAGTGCTGCGATGAGCATTGGGGTACACATGTCTTTTTCAGCTCTGGTTTCCTCAGTGTATATGCCCAGCAGTGGGATTTCTGGGTTGTATGGCAATTATATTTCCAGTTTTCTAAGGAATCCCCACACTGTTCTCCATAGTGGCCATTCTAGGTTGCATTCCCACCAACAGTGTAAGAGGGTTCCCTTACTCTGCAGCCTCTCCAGCATTTATTGTTTGTACACTTTTTGATAGCAGCCATTCTGACCAGCGGGAGATGATCCTTCATTGTGGTTATGATTCACATTTCTCTGATAATGAGTGATGTTGAGCATCTTTTCATGTGTTTGTTAGCCATTTGTATGTCTTCTTTGGCAAAAAATCTCTTCAGTTCTTTGTCCCATTTTTAGACTGAGTCATTTATTTTTCTGGTATGGAGCTGCTTGTATATTTTTTTAGATTAATTCATTGTCAGTTGCTTCATTTGCTATTATTTTCTCCCATTCTTAAGGCTGTCTTTTCACCTTACTCATAGTTTCCTTTGTTTTGCAAAAGGTTTTAAGTTTAATTAGGTCTGCTTTGTTTAATTTTGCTTGTATTTCCATTACTCTGGGAGGTGTGTCATAGAGGATACTACTGCGTTTATGTAAGGGAGGGCTTTAAATATGTTCTCCTCTAGGAACTTTAGAGTTTCTAGTCCTGCGATTGATTCTTTAATCCATTTTGAGTTTATTTTTGTGTGTGGTCATAGAAGGTGTTCTAGTTTCCTTCTTTTACATTTGGTAGACCAGTTTTCTCAGCACCACTTGTTAAAGAGATTGTCTTTTCTCCATTGTTTATTTTTGCATTCTTTGTCAAAGATACAGTGTCCATAGGTGTGTGGATTTACCTCTGGGCTTTCTATTTTGTTTCATTAATCTATATTTCTGTCTTTGTACCAGTACCATACTGTCTTGATGACTGTAGCTTTGTAGTATAGTCTGAAGTCAGGCAGATTGATTCCTCCTCTTCCATTCTTCTCTCTAAAGATTGCTTTGGCTATTTGAGGTTTTCTGTATTTCAATACACATTGTGAAATTATTTGTTCTCATTCTGTGAAAAATACCATTGATAGCTTGATAGGGATTGCATTGAATCTATAGATTGCTTTGGGTAGTATGCTCATTTTCACTATATTGATTCTTCAGATCCATGAACATGGGATATTTCTCCATATATTTGTTTCATCTTTGATTTCTTTCATCAGTGTTTTAATGTTTTCTATATACAGGTCTTTTATTTCTTTAGGTAGTTTTATTCCAAAGTATTTCAATCTTTTCATTGCAATGCTAAAAGGGATTGTTTCTTAATTTCACTTTTTGTTTTCTCATTGTTAGTATATAGAAATACCAGGGATTTCTGTATATTAATTTTATATTCTGCAACTTTTATATATTCATTGATTAGCTCTAGTAATTTTCTGGTGGTGTCTTTAGGGCTTTCTGTGTTGAGGATCATGTCATCTGTAAACAGTGAAAGTTTTACTTCTTCTTTTCCAATTTGGAAATTGGATTCCATTTATTTTTTTTATTTACAATCTTTTATCTATTTAAATTTAATTAATTTATTTATTTTACTTTACAATATTGTATTGGTTTTGCCATACATGGAGTTGAATCCACCATGAGTATACATGTATTCCCCATCATGAAACCCCTTCCCACCCCCCTCCCATCCCATCACTCTGGGTGATCCCAGTGCACCAGCCCCAAGGACCCTGTATCATGCATCACACCTGGACTGGCGATTTGTTTCACATATAATATTTTACATGTTTAAATGCCATTCTCGCATATCATCCTGCCCTCGCCCTCTCCCAGAGTCCAAAAGATTGTTCAATACATCATTGTCTCTTTTGCTGTCTCACATACAGGGTTATCGTTACCTTCTTTCTAAATTCCATATATATGCATTAGTACCTGAGTGAACTCCGGAAGTTGGTGATGGACAGGGAGGCCTGGCATGCTGCAATTCATAGGGTCTCAAAGAGTCAGACAAGACTGAGCAACTGAACTGAACTGAACTGATACCATATTGGTGTTTTCCTTTCTGGCTTACTTCACTATGTACAATAGACTGCAGTTTCATCCACCTCATTAGAACTGATTCAAATGTATTCTTTTAATGGCTGAGTAATATTCCATTGTGTATTTGTACCACAGCTTTCTTATCCATTCATCTGCTGATGGACATCTAGGTTGTTTCCATGTCCTGGCTATTATAAACAGTGCTGCAATGAACATTGGGGNAGTGTTTTATAGTTTTCTATATATAGTTCTTTTGTTTCTTTAGGTAGATATATTCCTAAGTATTTTATTCTTTTCATTGCAGTGATGAATGAAGTTGTTTCCTTAATGTCTCTATTTTCTCATTATTAGTGTATAGGAATGCAAGGGATTTCTGCGTGTTGATTTTATACCCTGAAACTTTACTATAGTCATTGCTTAGCTCTAGTAATTTTCTAGTGGATTCTTTAGGGTTTTCTATGTAGAGGATCATGCCATCTGCAAACAGTGAGAGTTTTATTTCTTCTTTTCTAATCTGGATTCCTTTTATTTCTTTTTCTGCTCTGATTTCTGTGGCCAAAACTTCCAAGACTATGTTGAATAGTAGTGGTGAAAGTGGGCACCCGTGCCTTGTTCCTGACTTTAGGGGAAATGCTTTCCATTTTTCATCATTGAGGATAATGTTTGTTGTGGGTTTGCCATATATAGCTTTTATTATATTGAGGTATGTTCCTTCTATTCCTGCTTTCTGGAGAGTTTTTATCATAAATGGATGTTGAATTTTGTCAAAGGCTTTCTCTGCACCTATTGAGATAATCATATGGCTTTTGTTTTTCAATTTGTTAATGTGGTGTATTATTGATTGATTTGTGGATATTGAAGAATTCTTGCATCACTGGGATATAAGGCCCACTTGGTCACAATGTATGATATTTTTAATGTGTTGTTGGATTCTTATTACTAGAATTTTGTTAAGGATTTTTGCATATGTTCATCAGCGATATTGGCCTGTAGTTTTCTTTTTTTTGTGGCATATTTGCCAGGTTTTGGTATTAGGGTGATGGTGGCCTCATAGAATAAGTTGGGAAGTTTCCCTTCCTCTGCAATTTTCTGGAAGATTTTGAGTAGGATAGGTGTTAGCTCTTCTCTAAAGTTTTGGTTGAATTCAGCTGTGAAGCTGTCTGGACCTGGGCTTTTGTTTGCTGGAAGATTTCTGATTACAGTTTAATTTCCATGCTTGTGATGGGTCTGTTAAGATTTTCTATTTCTTCCTGGTTCAGTTTTGGAAAGTTGTACTTTTCTAAGAATTTGTCCACTTCTTCCAAGTTGTCCATTTTATTGGCATATAGTTGCTAATAGTAGTCTCTTATGATCCTTTGTATTTCTGTGTCGTCTGTTGTGATCTCTCCATTTTCATTTATTTATCCTCTCAAAGAACCAGCTTTTGGCTTTGTTGATTTTTGCTATGGTCTCTTGTTTCTTTTGCATTTATTTCTGCCCTAATTTTTAAGATTTCTTTCCTTCTACTAACCCTGGAGTTCATAATTTCTTCCTTTTCAAGTTGTTTTAGATGCAGAGTTAGGTTATTTATTTGACTTTTTTCTTGTTTCTTGAGGTATGCCTGTATTACTATGAACCTTCCCCTTAGCACTACTTTTACAGTGTCCCACAGGTTTGGTGGTGTTGTGTTTTCATTTTCATTCATTTCTATGCATATTTTGATTTCTTTTTTGATTTCTTCTGTGATTTGTTGGTTATCCAGCAGCGTGTTGTTCAGCCTCCATATGTTGGAATTTTTAATAGTTTTTCTCCTATAATTGAAATCTAATCAAAAAAGATACTTGGAATGATTTCAATATTTTTGAATTTACCAAGGCTAGATTTATGGCCCAGGATGTGATCTGTCCTGGAGAAGGTTCTGTGTGAGCTTGAGAAAAAGGTGAAATTCATTGTTTTGGGGTGAAATGTCCCATAGATATCAATTAGATCTAACTGGTCTATTGTATCATTTAAAGTTTGTGTTTCCTTGTAAATTTTCTGTTTAGTTGATCTATCCATATGTGTGAGTGGGGTATTAAAGTCTCCCACTATTACTGTGTAATTGTTAATTTTCCCTTTCATACTTGTTAGCATTTGTCTTACATATTGTAGTGCTCCTATGTTGGGTGCATATATATTGATAATTTTATATCTTCTTCTTGGATTGATCCTTTGATCATTATGTAGTATCCTTTTTTGTCTCTTTTCACGGCCTTTGTTTTAAAGTCTGTTTTATCTGATAATGAGTATTGCTACTCCTGCTTTCTATCCTGGAAAATCTTTTTCCAGCCCTTCACTTTCAGTCTGTATGTGTCCCTTGTTTTGAGGTGGGTCTCTTGTAGACTATATAGGGGTCTTGTTTTTGTATCCATTCAGCCAGGCTTTGTCTTTTGGTTGGGGCATTCAACACATTTACATTTAAGGTAGTTATTGATAAGTATGATCCTGTTACCATTTACTTTATTGTTTTGGGTTTGAGTTTATACACCATTCTGTGTTTCCTGTCTAGATAAGATCCTTTAGCATTTGTTGGACAGCTGGTGCTGAATTCTCTCAGCTTTTGCTTATTTGTAAAGCTTTTGATTTCTCCTTCATATTTGAATGAGATCCTTGCTGGGTACAGTAATCTGGGTTGTAGGTTATTTTCTTTCATCACTTTAAGTATGTCCTCCCATTCCCTGCTGACCTGAAGAGTTTCTATTGAAAGATCAGCTGTTATCCTTATGGGAATCCCCTTGTGTGTTATTTGTTGTTTTTCCCTTGCTGCTTTTAATATTTGTTCTTTGTGTTTGATCTTTGTTAATTTGATTAATATGTGTCTTGGGGTGTTTCGCCTTGGATTTATCCTGTTTGGAACTCTCTGGGTTTCTTGGATTTGGTTGATTATTTCCTTCCCCATTTTAGGGAAGTTTTCAACTATTATCTCCTCAAGTATTTGCTCATGGTCTTTTTTTTTGTCTTCTTCTGGGATTCCTATGATTCAAATGTTGGGGCATTTGACATTGTCCCAGAGGTCTCTGAGATTGTCCTCATTTCTTTTAATTCGTTTTTCTTTTTTCTTCCCTGTTTCACTTATTTCTATCATTCTATCTTCTACCTCACTTATCCTACCTTCTGCCTCCGTTATTCTAATGTTGGTTCTCTCCAGAGTGTTTTTGATCTCATTTATTGCAATATTCATTATATAGTGACTCTTTTTTATTTCTTCTAGGGTCCTTGTTAAACCTTTATTGCATCTTCTCAATTCTTGTCTCCAGGCTATTTATCTGTAACTCCAATTTGTTTTCAAGATTTTAGATCATTTTCATTATCATTATTTGGAATTCTTTATCTGGTATATTTCCCTATCTCTTCCTCTTTTGTTTGGTTTGGTGGGCATTTATCCTGTTCCTTTACCTGCTGGGTATTCCTCTGCCTCTTCATCTTGTTTATATTCCTGTGTTTGGGGTGGCCTTTCTGTATTCTGGCAGTTTGTGGAGTTCTCTTTATTGTGGAGTTTCCTCACTGTGAGTGGGGTTGTATGGGTGGCTTGTCAAGGTTTCCTGGTTAGGGAAGCTTGTGTCGGTGTTCTGATGGGTGGAGCTGGATTTCTTCTCTCTGGAGTACAATGAAGTATCCAGTAATGAGTTATGAAATGTCAGTGGGTTTGGTGTGACTTTGGTCAGCCTGTATATTGAAGCTCAGGGCTATTTTCCTGTGTTGCTGGAGAATTTGCATGGTATGTCTTGCTCTGGAACTTGTTGGACCTTGGGTGGTGCTTGGTTTCAGTGTAGGTATGGAGGAGTTTGATGAGCTCCTATCAACTAATGTTCCCTGGAGTCAGGAGTTCTCTGATGTTCTCAGTATTTGTACTTAAGGCTCCTGCCTCTGGTTTTCAGTCTTATTTTTATAGTAGCCTCAAGACTTCTCCATCTATACAGCACCATTGATAGAACATCTAGGTTAAAGATGAAAAGTTTATCCACAGTGAGGGACACCCAGAGAGGTTCCCAGAGTTACATGGAGAAAAGAAGAGGGAGGAAGGAGTTAGAGGTGACCCGAATGAGATGAAGTGGAATGAAAACAGGAGAGAGCAAGTTAGCCAGTAATCACTTCCTTATGTACACTCCACAGTCTGGACCTCTCAGAGATGTTCACAGAGTTACACAGAAAAGAGAAGAGGGAGGAAGGAGACAGAGGTGGCCAGGAGGATAAAGGGGGGAATCAAAAGAAGAGAGACAGATCCAACCAGCAGTCAGTTTCCTAAGTGTTCTCACCATCTGGAACACACAAAGAGATTCACAGAGTTGGGTAGAGAAGAGAAGGAAGAGGGAGGAGATAGAGGCGACCTGGTGGAGAAAAAGGAGAGTCCAAAGGCGGAGAAAGCAGTCAAGCCAGTAATCTCGCTCCCAAGTAAAAATGGGTACTGAAGATTGGGTTCTTAAAGGTACAAAATTGATAACAAAAACCAAAAAGAAAAAATGAAAAATCTAGAGTAGAGTTTGGATTTTCAAAAATATAAATAAAGAAAAAAAGTCACAAAAATTATTATATATATATATATATGAAGTTTGCTTTAAAAAATAGGGTCTTTTTTGCAAAGTAACACTAGGTTATAAAAGTGAAAATTAAAGGAGTAATAGAGGATTTAAATGCATAAAAATTAAAAAAATAAAGAATGATAATAGTAAAAATATATCTAAGAC
>SJYA01003489.1:71447-83383 GCA_006410615.1 Neotragus moschatus
CCTCAAAGGTGGAGTATGTGTGTGTGTGTGCACAAAAAGATCTATTTTGTTTACAAATCTGATGAAAGTGAAGTCTCTCAGTTGTGTTTGACTTTTTGCAACCCCATGGATTGTAGCCTACTAGATTCCTCCGGCCATGGGATTTTCCAGACAAGAATACTGGAGTGGGTTGTCATTTCCTTCTCCAGGAGATCTTCCCGACCCAGGGACTGAACCCAGGTCTCCTGCATTGTAGGTAGATACTTTACCGTCTGAGCAACCAGAGAAGTCCTGATAGTCAATTTATTTAAGTTACAAGTTCAAATGTGAACTTTTCCTTTAACCATTTTATAACATTTTTTATTGAAGTATAATTGCTGTACAACATTATATGCTACACATGTACAGTACAGTGATCCACAATTTTTAAAGGTTATATTCCACTTTTAATTATTATAAAATATTGGTTATATTCTCCATGTTGTGGACTATATCCTTGTAGCTTATTTTACACATAGTAAGTTTGTATTTCTTAATGCCATACCCCTATATTGCTCCTTCCCCTTTCCCTCTCCACACTGGCAATCACTAGTTTGTTCTCTATATCTGTTGAGTTTGCTTCTTTTTTCTTTTCTTAGTTTTTTGAGAACCCTCCATACTGTTTTCCACAGTGACTGCATGAATTTACATTTGCACCAACAGTGTGAGAAGGTTCCCTTTTCTTTCCATTCTCCCCAGCGTTTGTTACTTGTGGAGTTTTTTGCATGATAGCCATTTTGACAGGCATGACATTATATCTCATTGTACCTTTTCCTTAACCTTTTTAAGTTCAACCTAGGAAATTTATTACTCTTTTTATAGCAAAACCAATACAATATTGTAATTAGCCTCCAATTAAATAAATGTATATTAAAAAATAAAAATAAAATAAAATTCCCTTTAAGTCTAGCAAATAATATCAACCAATTTTAAGAGGTCTTTGGAAAATACTGGATCCCAGTTGTGAACTTAGTTAATTAAACACTTTCATGAATTTTAAAGTACACTTAGAACTGTTAATATATTACATTCAGTTTCCTTTTTAGTCACTTCACTTGTCTCAATTAACAAATATATTTCCAGATATGCAAATAACTTTAAAATCTAATAAAGTTAAACTTATAGTGAAACTTCAGTTCTCTTAAACTATCCCAATACTATATAAGATTAGTTTTCGATTAAAATCATGTTTAAATGAATTACCCAATTATATATTTTACAGTGGTTTCCAACACTCAGAACTTCTTTGTAACTTTAAAAATGTATAAAATACCAAATATACATAGATTCTTTCTTTAACCAAAATATGAATTCCATAGCTTTGATTCTTTTAAAAGTTTCTGTACTTTTCCCAAGTCCTCCTGGAGCTGAGAAATTCATTCCAACCACAGATGGTAATTACTATCTCATGACTGAGCCTACATACATTCCCATACTCTGGGCTGGCCGCTGGCTAGATTCTTGTCAATAACCCTAATGGGACACTTGAAGTCTATAAATGATTACTATGTCCAGGATGCTACACTTCACGGGAGGTGCTCTCAAGACCCTTACCCTTAATTTTAAGCTGTACACATGATTAAGTTTCTTCCGTGTACCCCGTGGACATCTCTACAGGCTAGTAGCGTGATTTTTGATTGAATTTTGCACATTTTTAGTTCTCAAACTATGTACTTTTCTCTCTAGTTCTAAAGACCTTTGCACTAGAGGAATCCTAAGATGTGTAAATATCCTTTTATCTGCAAATAAGATCTTTGGAATCCATGGAATCTTTCCAGAGGCTTTGATCAGATCAGGTTTGGATTTTAGGGCAAAATTGCCTCATAGGCTTGCTGTGTTTTCCTCCCCAGAGGCACGTCAAGTCTTTGGTGGCTGTCTTCTGGCGATTTCAGCATACTTTTTGGATTTCCAAATTGTATTCAATTTTGGATATCTCACATGGCTTTGTCTCAACTGTGGTCACCGAATTTGAGATTGTCTTGTCGACAAGAAAGTATAATATATCTGACTGGCAAGCTATACCTCTTGATTTCTTGCTGTTTGCAGATATACGGTGGAGAACACAACAAGTTCTTTTCCTTCTGTTGCTTCTTGCCCAGACTCTTCTGTCCCTGGAGTTTTCCGACAAGAATACTAGAGTCAGTTGCCATTTCCTACTTGAGGGGATCTTCCTGCCCAGGGATCAAACCTGCATCTCTTCTGTCTCCCGCATTGGCTTCCCTGGTGACTCAGACAGTAAAGAATCTGCCTGAAATGCAGGAGACCTGAGTTTGATCAGTCCCTTCAAATGTTAGTTGATGATATTAGGGAATTATTTTTTTTAATTTAAATCAGACATGGACTTCTCTGGTAGTGCAGTGGCTAAGACTATGCTCCCAATTCAAGGGGCCCGGAGTTCAAACCCTGGTCAGGGAACTAGATTCTATATGTAGAAACTAAAAAAGATCCCTCATGCCGCAAATGAAGAATTGATGCTTTCAAACTTTGGTGCTGGAGAAGACTCTTGAGAGTACCCAGTTTACATTACCAGTTGCCTCATAAACATCACAGATTTTTTTTTTCCAGTTGGTTTGTATGAATCAGGATTCAAATACAGGCCACACCATGCTGCTGCTGCTGCTAAGTCGCTTCAGTCATGTCCGACTCTGTACGATCCCACAGACGGCAGCCCACCAAGCTCCTCCGCCCCTGGGATTCTCCAGGTAAGAACACTGGAGTGGGTTGCCATTTCCTTTTCCAATGCATGAAAATGAAAAGTCAAAGTGAAGTCACTCAGTAGTATCCAACTCTTCACAACCCCATGGACTGTAGCCCACCAAGCTCCTCCATCCATGGGATTTTTCAAGTAAGAGTACTGGAGTGGGGTGCCATTGCCTTCTCCCACACCATGCTACTAGTTCCTATATCTCTCTAGTTTTTTTTTCTTTTTTCTCCTACAGGCTCCCTTTCCATCTCTCTTCCCCTGTCCCCTCCTATCCCTTTAGAGCTTATTTTTGGAAGAAACAAGGTCATTTGTTGGACATCAACTGGGATTTTGCTGATAGTATTCCCGACTTGTTAACTGTTTCTCTGATGCCTGTATGTCCTGAAAGCAGGTAACCAGATCTACAGGCTTTGATCCCTTGATACAGATTTGACTTTTGGGCAAGACTATGTCATAGGTGGTGTGTTTTTCTGAGAAAACACATCAAGTCTGGTCATCTGTCTTTCTGTGATCTTAGCAACAATGGAAACTCAGAGCTAGGATCTAGTCAATTCATGGGGGAGGGGTCTTCACTCTAATTCTGATTCCATCACTCCTTCTTCAGGCTAAGCTGAAATGTTTCCATAAAGAGACATTTCTTGAATTGCAAGAACAGCATGGAAACACATCCATTACCATATGTAAAATAGATAGCCAGTGAGAACTTGCTGTGTGTCACAGGGAGTTCAACCCAGTGCTCTGTGACAACCTAGAGGGGTGGAATAGGATGCAAGATGGGAGGGGTTTGAGGAGGGAGGGGAGACATGTAAACCTATGGCTGATTCATGTTGAAATACGGCAAAAACCATATCTGTAGAGCAATTGTCCTCCAATAATTGTATTTTGTTCTATACTTCTCAGTATTGTAAATTATAATCTTTGATAATTATTAGTGACTCAAAGGAGAAGGCAATGGCAACCCACTCCAGTACTCTTGCCTGGAAAATCCCATGGATGGAGGAGCCTGGTAGGCTCTGGTCCATGGGGTCATGAAGAGTCTGACATGACTGAGTGACTTCTCTTTCACTTTTCACTTTCATGCATTGGAGAAGGAAATGGCAACCCACNGCCTGGCGTGCTGCGATTCATGGGGTCACAAAGAGTCGGACACGACTGAGTGACTGAACTGAACTGACTCGAAGTAGATAAATATCAGGAAAAAGAGACTCTACACATCTCCAGGTTGGACACCTAGTGGTCCAAGGTAATCTGAACTTTGTGCAGCACATGGCAAAATCAGACACTTCTGGTCTACACTGGATGTTGATGGAGTTAAGCAGGTCATATCTGGGGCTCCTGGGTTTGGTTGGATTTCTGGGGGCTGTCATGGCAGACTTCTGTTTTCTGGGATTTCCTAGCACTGGTCAGGACACTGCTATACATTCCAATCCAGCCTTGAGCAACAGCAGGAGCCTGGGACAATTTTCCAGGAGTATTAGTCTTCTGGGGCCACAGTAGACAAAGTGCCATAGACTGGGTGGATTAAAGCAAGAGAAATGTATTCTTTCACAGTTCTGGAGGCTCAAAGTCTGAAATCAAGGTGTCAGCAGGGCCACACTTCCTTTGAAGGCTCTAGGAAAGGGTGTGTTCCAGGCCTTTCTCCTAGCTCCTGGTGTTGCTTCAGCATTTGTTGACTTGTAGACACATCACTCCAATTTCTACCTCCTTCATCACAGGGCCTTCTTTCCATGGGTCCGTCTTTTCTTTTCTTCTAAGGACACCAGTCATGCTGGATGAAGGGTCCATCCTACATCATTATGACCTCATCGTAATTTAACTAATTACATCTGAAATGACCCTATTTCCAAATACTGTAATGCTTACAGGTTCTAGGGACAAGACTTAAATGTATTTTGGGGGGCACATAATTCAACCTGCAACACCAGGGAACCCAGGGTGTAGGGGCAGTGGATGTTCCTCCTGCCTGCAGCATCCTGCTGACCTTAGGGAAGTAGATGGGCTGGCAGAGAAGTCCTGAGGAACAAGTGGTTGGATTTGCTGGGACAGTGCTTCTTTCCCCAAAACACTCTTCTGTGCTGTAGCTGAAAATTGCTGTCCGTTTGGAATGTTCAAAAAACACAGTGACTAGATGTCAAAGGTATAGACAGGACCTTACGTTCCGAAGGGCTTTTACTTATTTTAATGCTGTGTGACACACAGAGTTCAACCCAGTGTTGACAACATCACCATGTTGACATTATTAATATTTTTATACAAGGAGTCTGCTGTGGTCTATCATGTTGGTATGCCCCCACGTTCATATATTGAAGTGCATGCTTGTGTGCTCAGTCACTAAGTCATGTTCANAGGGCTTTTACTTATTTTAATGCTGTGTGACACACAGAGTTCAACCCAGTGTTGACAACATCACCATGTTGACATTATTAATATTTTTATACAAGGAGTCTGCTGTGGTCTATCATGTTGGTATGCCCCCACGTTCATATATTGAAGTGCATGCTTGTGTGCTCAGTCACTAAGTCATGTTCAGCTCTTGGCAACCCCATGGACTGTAGCCCACCAGGTTTCTCTGTCCATGGGATTCTCCAGGCAAGAATCCTGAAGTGGGTTGCCATTTCCTCCTCCAGGGGATTTTCCAGACCCAGGGATTGAACCTGCATCTCTTGTGTCTCCTGCATTGCGGAGACAGTGGATTCTTTACCACTGAGCCATCTGGGAAGCCCATATGTCAAAGTCCTAACCTGCAATGTGATGGTATTAGGAGATGGAGCCTTCAAGAGCTGTTTAGGTCATGACGATAAGCTATAAGAATTCAATCAACGTTCTTTTAAAAAAGACCTCACAAGGCATGGGAGGAATTCTCCCTCAGAGCTTCCACAAGGAACCCAACCTGGCCACACCTGGATTTTAGTTTTCTGGCTTCCAGAATGGTGAGAATAAATTTTTGTTGTTTTACACCTCAATAAAATAAAATAAAGGCAACCTCACAGCACTCCCTAAACCTTTCCACCTTATGAAGACACACCCGACCATGCTGGCACCCTGACCAAGGGCTTCCCAGCCTCCACAACTGGAAGAAATTAGTGTCTCTTGTTTATAAGGCACTCTGTTTGTGGTGTTTTGTGGAAGCAGTCTGAAAAGGGTCCCGCCATTTCATCTGGCACTGCAAAATGTAAACGGCAGACTGTGTAGTCAGTCCTGGGTAGGGACATGAGGCAGAAGAGAGGCAGAGGAAACAGGCAAAAATCAAACATTGCTGATGGCATGGTTGGCTCAGGGCTGGCTTTTTGCCCACTTCTACTTCTGTGCCAGGTAAGCCTCTGGACTTCACAGAGACATGGCCTAAAGTTAAATGACAAACAAATCCAGATTGTTAAATAAGCTCTCTTATCACACACAGCTGAGTAGCCCTTGGCACCTCTTAAATGTGAAACAAAGCCCTATTGATTATGAAGTTGAGTAAGGAAAACACTAAGCAGATGGCTCTCTGAATCAGTATTGTAAAGTGTGTGTGTGTGTGTGTGTGTTTCAGTTGTGTCCAACTCTTTCGTGACCCCATGAGCTGTAGCCCTCCAGGCTCCTCTGTCCATGGGATTCTATCCATTTTTTCCTGCCTTTGGACCCGAAGTGACACATCAGCTCTTCTGGGGTCTCTAACCTGCTGGCCTTGGACTGAACTCATACCACTGGCTCTCCTGGGTTTCCGGATTGCTAACTCAACTTTTCCTTACTCAGCCTCCATAATCACTTGAGCAAATTCCTTATAATGAATCTCTTGATATATGTATCCCATTGGTTCTGTTTCTCTGGAGAACTCTGACTAATACAGAGGTCAGATAAGATGGTTGATGCTTTTAGCATTTTAGCATTTAGCTATTGCCAGATCACATTGCCCTAGTTACTTCTCTGGGCCTTGATTTCCCCACTATGAAGCCTAGGTACAACAAATGTTACCATCAATTATATGTATATTACAGGGCTTCTCTACCAGCACTAGCAACATTTGGGTCTTATGAGTTTCTGCTGTGGGGCTGTCCTGGGCCCTGTAGGATGTTGAGCAGTATCCCAGGCTTCTTTCTACTCATTGGGTGCCTGGAGCATCCTTCCATCCAGTTATGACAACCAAAAATGTCTCCAGATGTTGCTAAATGTCGCCTGGGGGCCACAGTCGCCCCGGTCGAGAAGCACTGGTATGTAACAAATATCTCGGGCTTATTGTTCCAGGATCTAATGACGTTGCCTGTGTTCCAAAACTGTTTCACTCACGCTACAAAAGAGACTGATTTATAATGCTGGTGTCATCAAATGAAAAAAAAAATTGTTAATAACCCAGAAAGTGCTCATTTCTGTGTCGGATAAATCTGCCCTCTTGTTTCTATAAGCCTGAGACTTCCAAGCTGGTCTGCTTGGCTCATAAAGCAGAGGTCTGCAGTTGAAGAATCTGTTTTTCCAAATCCACAGGGGACCAGAGTCATAATCCTAAACAGGAGAGAATCCAGCCAGGAGGAAGCATGTGTAGTATGCTGGCTCATGGCAGCTGTGTCTTCTGAAAATTATGGTTCGCCTGGAATACATTTCCATTTGGCTCGTTAGCATTCTGTCGAACATTACCCAAGGGTTGGGAAGGAGGAGAAGCAAAAATATAGCTTTGAGAGGGGAGACTTGGAGAGGAAGGAAGTGGGTGACAGCAAATGTTCTAAGTTTGGATGAGAAATTGGTCTTTTTTTTTTTTTTATTTAAACCTGAAGTATAATAACCCAGGTACAAATGGGGAGTCCGCCTACAACATGACAGCCATGAACCGATGCCAAGGACATTGCTGTGCACGGAGAAGCCAACACATAGCAGCAGAAAGCACTAAAATGACCAAACAGACTGCCTGGTTCATCCACACAGCTGACTCTTTTGGAATACTTTGCACCTCTCTGGAGCAGAAGATCAGGCCGTGAGAAAACTTCATCTCAAAATTGCACAGATCTTCCCCAATCAAGGAAGTCCCATTTGAAGAAAGCACTCCCTTGGTCCCCGTCCACATTCAAAAGTGAAACAAGGGCTTTCCTTATCACAAGTCACTTAAGTGGTTGAAGTTAAGAGACTGAAAGCCATGAAAGAAAACCTCAGGGAATAACCCCATGCACCCTCTTTTCTCCCGGAAATAGTGAAGGACAGGGAAGCCTAGCATGCTGCAGTCCATGGGGTCTCAGAGTCGGACATGACTGAGCGACTGAACAAGAACCCCTTTTAGTTTCCAAGCCTGGGGAGAGGTCTCAGATTAGACATGTCTGTGTTGCTCTCTGCCTTTACAGTCTCTAAACCGGCAAGACAAGAATAAGCCAGAACTCCATCTAATCTTCCCCACAGCTTGGGGATTTGCATTATTTAAATATATGGGAAGCACCCATCATTGAGTAACTATTCCAGCATTTAAAGAATGCCAAACAATGAGCCATTTCTTCTTCAGACCCACTCCTGCCCATTTCCGTTTTCCTCTCAGCACATTGTGTAGAATTACCCAATGTGTCACTTCCTAGAATACTCGATTGTTTATACAAGCAAGCAAGACTTCTCTGGCAGTATTTATTCCTCTCATTTTTGACATGACGATTGCAAGCTTCCTAGGGCTCCCTTTTTCCAGAAGCTTCTCAGGTATTGAATGTGGAGAGAGGCAGTTTCGTCCCTTCCTTGATAAGTCAAGGTTCTCCTTTGGGAAGAGAAAGTGGAATCTAAGTAAAAAACCTTCCAATTCTCTATTGCTTGCCTGGCATGCAAGGAGTGTGCTGGATTGACTGCTTAACAAGCATTTTAAAGAAAATATTCTCCAAGCTCCACTTGAGGGCAAATTTTCACAGTTGGGGCAAAGGGATTTCCCAGAGGGTCTGCGAGGAGAACAAGTATTCGCATCGCCAGTACCCAGGGTCTAAGTGGATTTTTCCTGAGCTGTATTTCCATCAGAAATCTTGGTGGGAGGAGAGGTCATTACAATGTTTGTACTTTTGTTGTTGGCAAGGCTGTGGTTTGAATATGGAGGCAGTGAAGAATGCGTAATTGTGTTTTCGGCTCAGAGGAAAGCCTCCTCTCCCTGCACAGTTTTATGTGTGCTTGTGTTCTTTAGTCCAACATGGAAAGCCCCACTCGACTGTGGTAAAGACCGGCCGTATTCTCCCAAACACAAAACACATGCACTTACTCAGTTCTTATTTATGGCAAAGCCAGAAGGTGACAGTCCCTTCGAGACAGTCTCTATCAATTTCTCTTGCATCTCAAAGCCCCACACAGGTCTTTAGAGACCATCAGCTTCTGCCTGGGGCAAACATTACAAATCAAAAGGGAAGATGGAGCAACACACAGGCCTCAATCATCCCATGTTCTAGTTTCTTCCTTTAGTTGCCTCATTTGAGGAAGACAAATGCAGTGGGCCTGCTTGGCTTCTCTGAGTCAGAGGTCCTGGGATGCTGTTTGGGCCTGTGGATGAAGCTTTTTCAGGTAGGGGCTTCAATGTGTCTCCACTTGCATGCATGACATTTCTTCCAAATTCTCCTTGGTTGACGTGCAAACGAAATTAGGAATACCTGTAGATGTTGTCATGATGATCAAATGGTGTATATTTGCTAAGTGTTTCAAAGAATAAGCACAGCAGACTGTCTCTCAGCAGCGACATGTGCCAAGGGGCGAGGGCTCAGGACTTGGGAATTTAAAGACCCGAACCTCGTTTTCCTCATCCACACCATCTTCCTTTCAGTCTCCCAAGGCCTCCCCTGAGTTCTGAATCTGAAGCCGGCACCCTGGCTTGGTTTGTAGAAAAGTCACAGTCCCAGGTGCCTATTTCAGGTTTAGTCCTTGACTTGAGGGGTAGGGGCACACAGACCCTTTCCTGTCCTCTGCAGCATCGCTGCACCTTATGGGTCCACCGTCAGTCCAAAAGAGTCCAGAAGAAGATCTTATAGTCAATGAAAGGCCCGTCAACATTTGCCTCTTAGCTCCTCATGGGCTGTAGCTTCCCCCACCTCTGACTCTTTATCTGATACTTTTTCATCTTGCCTTTCCTTCTGTGAGTCCTTTGATGTGTGTGGGTGTTCTCTCTCTGCAGAGGTTGGCATCACTCCAATGCACTCCAGCCCCATTCAGGATAATTTCGATAGCACCCAGATTTGTGAAATTCTGAGATGACACGATGCCTGGGAGGGCGGGGTGGGAATGAGGCTTCACCTTGGCCATGGTGGGTGGTGGGGTGACTAGGTGTGGGCAGAGGGAGGGGCACAAGGCGGTGGCAGACTCCTTGGTAATAAACCACGGTAATCAGAAGGGAAGATGTCACGGCGGGGATCCTCAGCACTGGACCATTCTCTGGAACATGCCAAGATCACAACATATTTGCTCTTTTGATACTCTGTGCCCCTTTCCCTTGGACATTTAATAGCTGTGCATGTTTCATTAAAAGAACTCCAGCGGTGGAATTTCCGGCATATGATATTCGGGTGGGGGTAGACTCTAGGGGAGCAAGGAAGCTTCTGTGCTCTGGTGGGAGAAGAGGCGGAAAGGCTTCTTCGGACGTGTCCTAATTACAGTCTCCATGCCTGCACATTCCTTTTTAAAACAATTTTCCCCTTATAAAAGGAATAGAAACCTTTTACAAACCATTTCGAAGGCAAATAACTAAAAAAGCAACCATCCCACTGAAGGAATGCAAACTGCTGTGAGCATTTGGGGAGATTTTCCTCCCTTGCTTCCCCTATGTAGCTAGGTTTGAATCAATGTTAGGGTTTCTATTAGAACTTTTTGTGTCACTGTAACAGTGTTTCAAAATCTCTCTGATACTTTCCTGCCTTTCCTGGCATTGTCTTGTGGCCAGAGACCTGGGCACTAAATTATTTGGAGCAAGAAGAGAGCCAGCCCTGTCTTTGGACTTCAATTTCTCCAGCTACGAGTTGTGCATGTAACATAAAATACCAATAGCCATAGAGGTTTCATGTTTTAGGAGCTGACCTGGCTTCCTCTCAAGCAGAGGCCTACTTGGGTCTCCACTCAAACCATCGGATCTCCCAAACTGGAAGATGGAAGAGCTCAGGGCAGGTCAGCGGGTCTGACCCGGAGTGGGGACTTCACATCAACCCTGCTGGGGCTCTCCTAGCAGGGACGAGAAGTGGCACCTAACCAGCTCCCCACTTTCAGGTGTCCCCCAGGCCCCAGCCCAGAGGACCGGCCTCAGGTTCCTCCTCCAGCTAAGGAGCTCCTTCAACCTCCCTTCAGGGGACCTACCCCACCCACCTTCGCGGGGGGCCATCCTCGGTTTTTGGGAGACCTAAGGCGCAGCTCCCCTCCCCCATTAAGTGGGCAGAGAGGAGGACCCCAGACATCCTTGGCCGGGAATGGGTGCAGCGAGGTGTCCGCCCTCTCCCCCGGGAATTGTTTGGGTACCAGGAGTCAGCCCCCGGCAGGCCGCGTCTGCAGCCCGGGTGGGGCCGCCAACCTCCCGGCCCTCCTTCCTCTCCGCGGTGGCCCGGGGGCGGACGGACGCGGCGGCGCCCATCCTGGCCCCCGTGCGGTTTCCCGGCGAGGCCCAAGGAGGTGGTGGAGGAGAGAAGAGGGAGGAGCGCGCGGAGCAGGAGGGGAAGATCGAGGAGCAGGGGGCGAGCGTTGGGAGGGTCGGAGCAGCGGGCGGGGGTGAGAGGTTGGGGGCCGGAAGGGCTGAGAGCCAAGGAGCCCCCAAGGGAGATTGGAGGCGGAGCAGCCAAGGGAGATCGAAGGGCTTGCAGCAAGCGGGGGAGGAGCCGCCGAGGACGAAGGGGTGGAGGGAGGGCCGGGCCCACCGGTAGGGCGGGGCCTGTGTAGCCCCGCCCCCAAGACGGTGCTGTGAAACGAAGATGGCCGGGCGAGCCGCGGGAACTGAGGGGCTGCTGGCAGCGGCTGCGGCAGCTCTGGGGCTGTGACTCCACCCGCGGCGGCGACCCGAGTGATCCAAGCACTGCAGGCGGCGTCGCGCAGGGCCGAGTGGGCGGCGAGCGGCAGGAGGTAGGCGGGCACCGGTGCGCGGGCGCCGGGCGGAGGATGCACCGGGCGCGGCGGGCGGGTCCCCGCGGCCGCCCCCGCGCCCCGAACGCCGGGCCTTAGTGCTGGCGGACGAGGCGGCGCGCGTGGGGCGGCCGGGCGGCGGCGGGGCCCGCGCCGTCATGCCGTGGTTGAGCGGCGGCCGGCGGCGGCGGCGCGGACAGCCCCG
>SJYA01003489.1:83480-95911 GCA_006410615.1 Neotragus moschatus
GCGGGAGCCACCGCAGCCGGCGCAGCCCCAGCGGGAGCCGCCGCCGGCCGCGCCCCCAGCCGCGGCCCCCGTGCCCCCCGCGCCCTCGGCGCCCTCCGCGCCGCCACCGCTTCGGGCCCGAGAGAGCGCCGAGCTGCCGCTGCCTGCCGGCTGGGAGGAGGCGCGCGACTACGATGGCCGAGTCTTCTACATCGACCACAACACGCGCCAGACGTCGTGGATCGACCCCCGCGACCGGTAAGGTGGGAGGCGTGGGCCAGGGTTAGGGCGCCCCATACCTTGGGCCCAGGGAGAGGATCGAGGACCCGGGGGGCCTCCGGGGTCTGGGCGAAGATCATGCGTCCTCTGGGCCCGGAGAGAATCTGGGCACCCCAACCCTCGGGACCCTGGTCGAAGATTGAGGCTCCCCCTCTCCTGGCCTCGAGCCCCTGGTGTGCGGAGCCCCGGCTTCCACCGCGGGACGAAGACTCTGACTTGGTTCTCTCGCGTCACCCGCTGACCGATGGCTGGGAGCTGGGCGCCTGTAATTTCCTCTCCAGGGGCTGATGGATGGCCATCTTCCTTTTTCCGTCGCAGTCTCGCCCATCCCTGCCGGGCCTCTGCGGCCCACCGCCCTCAATTGTGGGCCCACAGGCGCCCCTCAGCCCCGCGGTGGCCGGATGAGCTGTCATCTTGTAGCACAACCGTGCATCCCAGCCTCGTGGTGTGGGTTCCTTGTCTGGCGGCTTCAGCCTAGTTTCCAGCGAAGACTGTGCCAGATGGGACACTTCAGAGTCTTTGGAGTAACCATCAAACTGGGGTGGTTACTCTTCAGCGCCTTAGAAAGTGACTTCAAATTCTAGTTGAAAAAGCCTTGTGTACTGCGGCCAGAATGGACTATGATTAGACCCATATGCTTCTGGGATAAAGGGAAAACAAGAGTTGAATTTTAGATTTCCTTTCTGTGCAAGATGTGAGGAGAGCCTTCAGTTGTCTCATTATTCATGTGAATGAATCCCCCGGAGTGAAAAACGGATGCTTCCAAAAGCAGTGCTAGATTGCCATTAAGTTTCATGTAATGACTCTTTCGATAACTTTTTGTTCCATTGCCTGTTGGTTTCAGTGGTTCAGCTGCTTTTGGGGAGAGGCATTTCGGGATTCTCTTGAAATCCAGGGATTCCAGTGATTAACTCATATCTTGTCCTCTCTGGAGCAACTTCTCTCCAGGTTGGGCCTGAGTACCAGAAAGGAAATACTGCAAGCTTCCCAAATGATTTTAAGACTTGAAAAGGCCCAGAGTGGTGACAGGCTCTTACATCTTCTTACCTGCACAGGAAAGGCAGCACTGCATGGCACTGGCCTTTGAAAATAAACTTTTCAGGAGGGAAGCTGCTGAATTATTGTGTGAAGATTTCTCTAGGTTCAAATAGGGAAAGACCAAGAAAGGCAAAAAGTTCGTGGTTCTCTAACATTCTCTTTGAACCTGGCCAACTTCTGGACTCAGAAACTCAGAGAAATTATAGCACAGTTTATTGGCTTAAAAAGGTGCTTCGTTATTTTGAAAATCAGGTGAGATCATATTATAATTTTAACTAAAGGCTAGAGCCACAGCTGTCTGATCAAGCCTTAGAAGGTTCTGGAGTTGGTAGAACTGCTTCAAATGTAGTGCCCTTCTATGCTGCATGTCTGTTAAAAATCCAAACAACTGGAAAATGAGCCAATTAATGTTTTGCTTAGAAAATGTGAAGACCCATTTTATGAAGATAATATAAAACAGTTGTGGTCACATGGGAGTGTAGATTCAAGAGGAAAAGTATAAATGCAAGAATTTTAATTTTATCGGCACAATTCAAGACATAGGTGAGCTGACCCCACAGAAGAGAGCTGGTAGAAACTTTCTTTCTGTGTATTTCATACACATTGCCTGCGTTCCTCTTTCCAGAAAGCTGTGTTACCAAATGACATTTTCACCCTTTTCAGACATCACTCATGCTACAAATTTTTTAAAAGTCCAGTTTCTAATGCTCAGGGTGTCGATGGAGTGAACAAAAGTGGATGTTTTGCATTTTTTTGTAAAGTAAAAACATGTGTACAGTTTTATGAGACATTGTTTTTATAGTGAGTGAAAATTCAGTAGGGGACAGCTTGCACTTCAGCTCCCATAATACCTTGCCCGAAATATGTATGGAATGTTCAGCTAGCCACAAACATTTAAGTGGAGTCTACGGAAGGGTGTAAATGCTGTGATAGTCATTCTCCTCCTTCTTTCAAAACAGAGCCCTGCCGATTTTTATTAGTGACTGATTATCCTTTAAGGTTGTGATTGATTTTATGATATGGAAAAAATTATGTGTTGGAGCACAGCATTTTCTCCTTGTGCATCTGGCGCTTAAAACCCTTTTTGAGTCGAGTTTGATTCACACGACCAGAAAATGGTATTCAAGAAATGAAGACTTTCCCCAAACAGCTTCCAAATGGAGAACTGTCAGAAGAGGCAAATAAATAGGTTCTTAAAGGCAATGAAATTATGGAGAAATAGATGAATGTAGTTGGTTAGGTGAAGATTCTTGCTGACTGAAAGCATTTCATATATAATTTATGAAAACTGTAATAGCATAAAATACGCTGCTGTAAGCAAGGTAACCGAGGGCCAAAGGTTGTGAACAAACTCTTCTAGAGTTGTACAGCAATTCCATTCAGTGTTGTGTCTAACAGCATTTGTATTGCCAGCTCAGGGCATGTTGGTGAATTATTGTAGCTGTACTTTCTTTTTCATGCTACAGCAAAGAGGTTGCAAACCTAGGAAAATATCTTTACAGATGTGGTTACAGATGTGTAAAAAAACTCAGTATTTTCAAAACAGAATTTTTTAATTAAAAAATTAATTTATTTATTTTAATTGGAGGCTAATTACTTTACAATATTTTAGTGGGTTTTGCCATACATTCACATGAATCAGCCATGGGTGTACATGTGTTTCCCCATCCTGAAACCCCCTCCCACCTCCGTCCCCATCCCATCCCTCAGGGTCATCCCAGTGCACCCGCCCTGAGCGCCCTGTCTCATGCATCAAGCCTGGACTGGTGATCTATTTCACATATGGTAACAGACATCAAAACAGAAATTTTTTAGTTGGATTATGAACTCACTGTAGGTTTAAATTCACTGTCTCTGCAGATCAGTACTGTGCATATAATTTTCATAGTTTTCTGGGAGTCATACACCGAAACTTTGTTTAAAAATAAACAGTTGGGACTTCCCTGGCAGTCCAGTGATTAAGACTCCTTGTTCCCAGTGCAGGGACATGGGTTCGATTCCTGGTCAGGGAACTAAAATTCTACATGCTGTGAAGCCAAAAAAATCAAATCAACCAGTCAATAAAGTTAATCCACCATTTCTGTGACTGATATTTTCTGTGGGTGAGTTGCATGTGGTTTACATTAGTGGCACATATGTGTTCCACATATATTAACTTGGAGGTCAGTGGCCACTTTATAAAAAGGTATTTACCATTTAGATGAAAAATACAGGAAGAACTTTTTTGCCTCTCTTAGAAAAATTCAGTGCCTTTGATGGTTGTATATATGTCTGCTTTTGACGTTGTATTGTTATTAACCTTTAGATGGACTGAGTAGTTGAAACTTACTGTTCTGTTTTCCATAGCTCAGTTGGGACTGTACATTACTGGAAATGCCAACCTCAGGCACTTTAAGAGTGGTGGACATAGCACATTTGAGATCAAAGCAGAGTATAAACGATCAGGATGATGGTGGCAGGCCCAGATTATATCATGACAAAAGCTTTTAGGTATCCATTTGTTCACTATCTGGGGTTTGACCTGCGCCACATGGAGAAATCCTGTGATATATCAAAAGTTCTTTGAACAGGCTATTGCTTTAAAGAGAAAACAATCCATAGTTCTTGAATTTTGCCAGGTTGGAGCCCCACATAACAAGGCCAGATGACACCATTGCTGTATTCTTAGAACCTATATTCAGTGTTAATTAATAGGAGGTTTACTGTATTTTGGGTTTCCCTGATGGCTCAGCAGTTAAGAATCTGCCTGCAACCCAGGAGACATAGGAGATATGGGTTCAATCCCTGTGTCAGGAAGATCCCTTGGAGAAGGAAATGACAACCTATTCCAGTATTCTTGTCTGGAAAATCCCATGGACATAGGAGCCTCGCAGGCTATAGTTCAAGAGGTTGCAAAGAGTCAGACACGACTGAGCATGCGCTCAACTCAACTTAGTATATTTATCCCACAGGGTCTATTTTGGGATTATTATCAACTTTGTGATAAATAATGACTTTTCCATTTTTCATTCTTTAAGATTATAGGGGGATGTATATGTGTGTTTGTATTTGTATATATATAGAGGAGTGTCTTGCTTTTAAATCCATAAAGAGTGGACTTCTGTAAGAATCTTCCATTTAGATTATCAACAACCATTTCTTGATTTGTTCTTGGTCTAATATCTTTCTTTTTTTCCTTAAGAAAAGTGAGTGGAAAAGTCATTCATTTCTAAAAATAGCTCCTGGATGTTTAGAAATCTCTAAGTTTCCTTTTCTTCCCCTGTCGCTCTGATTTTGGACGTGGAAATTGTGTTTCCCCTTCTCCCGTAGGTTCTACTGCAGAAACCCGTGGGTCAAGTGAGCCCAGTGAGCTCTTCTTGCCCAGGTCCTTTTGCTATTTGGCTGCCTTTCCAGTAAATTCAGTAAAATTAATCTGATGGAATAGAAGCAGAGCTAAAATTTCCTGAGTTCAGTTATTCTCATTTAAATCCAGTATTTATAGGTTCTTGGCCTCCTGTATGCTAGGATAGTAGATGGAGACCAGGTTTGTGTGGGAAATGGGAGACCCAGAAAATGTAGACAGTGGTGGCTGCCAGATACCCTCAGCAGAAGGTGGTGGCTTCTGAGAAAAGGAGGTGGCTCACTAGAGCCTGGAGATTCTTCATCCTTGTCCATTGTCTTCTAGGTTGAGTGTATCTCATGCTTCCTTAGCACTGGGGATGAGAAGAATGCTGAGGACAAGGAACTGCTATGCTAGGTGTTTGGAATAAGGATGGGAACTGGTTAGCTTGACTGACCCAGAGTCTTTGTGTTAGGCAAGTCAGGCCCAGGCAAGACCACATGGAGCTTGAATCCTCCAGCTTTGGGCTTAAAAGAGCCAGGATGGCCTCTTTCCTCTCCTTATCTTGCATGTGAGGGCCACAGCCAAGGGGTACGTCCCACCCACTGTGGGAGGAACCGGGACTTGAGCTGAATCTTCTGACCATGATCCAATGCTCTGTCACAGACGCCACCCCACTGCCCTGCTGCTGCTGCAAAGTCGCTTCAGTCGTGTCCGACTCTGTGCAGCCCCATAGACGGCAGCCTGCCAGGCTCTGCCATCCCTGGGATTCTCCAGGCAAGAACACTGGAGTGGGTTGCTATTTCCTTCTCCAATGCGTGAAAGTGAAAGGTGAAAGTGAAGTTGCTCAGTCGTGTCCGACTCGTAGCGACCCCATGGACTGCAGCCTCCCAAGCTCCTCCACCCATGGGATTTTCCAGGCAAGAGTACTGGAGTGGGGTGCCATTGCCTTCTCCGACCCCACTGCCCTGTCCCTATTCAATTTGAGACATCCTGCCTCTCTTCATTCATTTGTTGGCTCATCTGTCCATTCATTCAGTAACTGTTTCACAGCCTCCCCATCTCAGGCACCCTTCCGGGTCCAGGAAGCACCAGTGGCGAGCACCAGCAGACAGGTGCCTGCCTCCAGTGGGGCTCACACGTGCTCATGTTCTATTTACCCTGAGGCCTCACTGTGTTCTTCCTGCCTCCTGCTTTCTCCCCGCTGGGGTCCCTTGGGTCTTAGGCCATACGAGGGGTGCTGCTTGTGGGCCACACACTCCAGGGCACTGTCATGGAAAGCTGACAAAGGCTGCGTGAGCCATCAATGGGATGACAATGGAATTGAAGCCCAGGGGCTTGCCTTAGTAACCTTGCTTCCCAGAGCCAACAGAGTGGTATCTGTCTGCCTCCGGACTTGAACCGAAGTCAGCTGTCTATACCTTCCCCCCCCTTGGCTTGGTAACCGTGTGCCCCCTGTGCTATGTTCGATTCCCCCGGTTACTTTTATCTTATATTCATTGTTGTTTGATATTTAACAGACCTCCTCCCTGCCCCTCCCACCCAGATAGAAGAATGGCGCTCCAGAGATGTCCATGGCCTAGTCTCCTAAATTGATTAATAAGTTACCTTCCCAAAGAAATGGCCTTGGTAGGTGGGATTAAGAATCCTGAAATGAGGTGATCATCCTGGATTATCTGGCTGGGCTTAGGGTAAGCAGAAGAGTCCTGACCAGAGGGAAGCAGAACTCGCAGAGTCAGAGAAGGAGATGGCGACAGCAGAAGCAGATGTTGGAGCTGTGTGGCCAGGAGCCAAGGAATGTAGGCGGCCTCTCAAATCCGGAAGAGCCAGGAGGTGTATATTTCCTTCGCTCTTCCAGATGGAGTGCGGCCCTGCTAACACCTTGCTTTTGGCTGAATGAAACTGATGTTTGACTTCTGACCTCCAAAGCTGTGAGACGGTAAATGTGTGTTGTGTTAAACCGCCTGATTTGTGACAGTTCCTTACAGCAGCAGTAGGAAACTCCTGCACCCTGTGTGTTCTTTCCCAGAGAGAATGGAAGGGTCTGGTCAGCCTCGTGTTGTTGATAAGAGCCGCACGGCCTGAGGTATCCTGGGTGCTCAGGGGCTGTTGGGCCAGGCATTTTACATCCGTTTTTCTCCCAGGCTTCTCACAATACCCCTAGAAGTCCTGTTTCTCGTGAGTGAGGCCTGGAGTTTCAGTCATGTGAGGCACCAAGTCCTGCTTGATGAGCTAGCCACATATGAGAGATGAACAGGGTGCACTTCTGAGAGAAGAGGGCAATCGGAAATTGTCGGAGGTTTTCACAGATGCTGATGGACCTGAGCTGGAGATATTCAGGGCTCTTGGATTAGAAAAATTGAAGATTATGTCAGAGAAATTGTTAGGAGACAAGCAGTGCACAGGACTTAGCCAACACTTGAATTAAGGCAGGGGAAACCAGGAGGTGGGGGGTGTCAAAGGAACCTTTTTTGCTGACACCTTAGGAGTAGTTGGGACTTGGCAGGAGCCAGGGTGGAGGCCTCCTATTAACCCCACTATCAACCATCACTATTTTTGCCACTATTGTTGATGATGGTGTTATGTTCAGTGATTTGGTTACATAGAGAAACAAGTGGGGTCATTCAGCGTGCTGTACTGCTGATAGACAGGGGCCTACAGGGTGTCCAAACTTAGCAGGTGTTACTTTAGACTGGGGTTTCGGAGCCCTGGCACTGTAAATGTTTCAATTCAGTTCAGTCACCCAGTTGTGTACGATTCAGGCTTCCCTGTCCATCGCCAACTCCCAGAGCTTGCTCAAACTCATGTCCATTGAGTTGGTGATGCCATCCAACCGTCTTGTCCTCTGTCGTCCCCTTCTCCCGCCTTCAGTCTTTCCTAGCCTCAGGGTCTTTTCCAATGAGTTGGTTCTTCGCATCAGGTGGCCAAGGTATTGGAGCTTCAGCTTCATCATCAGTTCTTCCAAAGAATAGTTGGGACTGATTTCCTTTAAGATTGATTGGTTTGATCTCTTTGCTGTCCAAGGGACTCTCAAGAGTCTCCTCCAAGCTGTGTCTGTGAATGTTTAGGGGTGGGTAATCTTTTATTGTTGGACTGTCTCATGTAGTGGAGGATAGTTAGCAGGACACCTGGACAGGTTGCAGCATCTCTGGTCTCTCTGCTGAGTGCCTGCCAGTAGTGCACCCCTCCAAGTCACGGCAAAACCAAAAGTGACTTCAGACATGACCAAGTATCTGCCTGGGAGCCAGATGGCCTGATGAAGATGCTCAGTTGTGTCCAACTCTTTGTGACTCCGTGGACTGTAACCCATCAGGCTCCTCCGTCCATGGGATTCTCCAGGCCAGAATACTGGAGTGGTTTGCCATGCCCTTCTCCAAGAGAGCTTACCAACCCAGGGATTGAACCTATGTCTCCTGCATTGCAGGTGGATTCTTTACCATTTGAGGCACCAGGGAAGCCCTCACGTACCATAAAATATACCATTTTAAACTGCACCATTTAGTGGTTGTTCATACATTTACAAGGTTGTGTGATCACCACTGCTGTGTGATTCCAGAGTAGTTTCATCACCTCAGAGAGAAAGCCTGTACCCATTAATAGTCATTCCCTATCTCCCCATCTCTTGGCAACACGATTCTGTTCTGTGTCTCCAGATTTGTCTGTTCTAGACGTTTCGTGTATGTGGAGTCATGCAGTCTGTGGACTCCTGCGTCTGGCTTATCTCACTCAGCATCATGTTTTCAAGATCTGTCCACATTGCAGCCTGGATCATTGCTCCATTCCCTTTCCTTGCCAAATACTGTTCCCTGGTGGGGCTGCTACCTTGGAGCGAGCCACCTGTCCAGGTGTCCTTGCAGGATCTAGGAAGTAACTGTGTCTTTAATTCGACGAATGTCAGCTCCTAGCTGTTTTACTCACAGAAAAATGACCATTTCTCTGTTTACAGTGTCAAAATGTAAACATGACCTTGTGTACTCAGTGGGGAAGAAAAAAAAAAGAGCTCTCAGACTGGCTGTGATCAGCTGTTGTCTGTTCTCATTGGTCTTCTGCTTGTTTTGGCTCCTTGAGAATGGGGAGCGGGCTTCACCGCTGGAGACGTGCACAGTCTCAAGCTGGCTGGGAGCTTCAGGAATGCTGGCGCCTCCACAACAGGGCCAGGTAGCCCCGAGTTTTAAGCTCTCCTGGAGATTACAATGTACAGCCAGGAGTCACGATGTGGCTCCAGGGCTAGTGGAGAAGTGAGGCTTAGGAAGTGCTGATGGTTAACAGAATTGGGAGACTGGGTGCATTTATGAATTTTTCCCTGCCAGTTGGGCAAAGATGGTCATCTGTCTCATTCGGAAAGAGGAGAAGGTGCCCTCATCCTGTGTCTCATTGCTTGCACGACTGCAGGACCTTGCCTGTCATGTCAGGGATCAGGCTGTATCACTCCAGCCAGTTCGCCAGGGCTCCAGTCTCCAAGGGGTTGGGGAAGCCTGGCATTCAGAGAGCAGCCCAGAGATGGTCTGGCTGCAGCCAGCCACCCTCGCCCCCTCCCCTCCATTGCCCTGTCCAGAAATGCCCCTCTTCAAAGAGGAAAGGAAAGATTGTAAAGGGTGGTGGTGGGAGGGAGTGGTGCTGGCCTGACATAGGCTCTTCTGAGGCCTGTGGTACTCATTTATGAGACTTAATGCACTTCATGGGATGGACCAACTTCGATGCCAAAGGAGCAAAAAACTTGGTAAAAATTAATTGCTTGACATCCTAGTGACCAAAGAGCTGCTTGATGGAGTTGTTCTTTGCAAGCAGCGGTGCGCACTTCTCTCCTACAGACCAGCCCCCCCCCACCGCCACACCCCAAGGCTCTTTGGGCGCTGTGCTCTGATACACAGGTGTGCATGCCTGCCCTTTAATAAAATGTGCAGGCCCTCAGGGACCTTGGGGTGTTTTGCTACGACATGGGGGACCCACTGAAGCATTCCTTCCTGCCTTATTGGAATGACACAATGTGGAAATATGTAGACCATGAGAAACTCCCTAGCTGACCCCCTCCCTGGTAGAGCAGTAGCTTGCTGTGTGGCCTTTTCTCCACCTGTGCCTAAGTGTATGTGTAGAAGCCCAGATCTTTGTTTCAGAAGTTTACATAAATGAAATCTTGCTGTCAAAAAAAAATTTTTTTTTCCTGTGACTTGCTGTTTTCATTTAACACTATGTCTAGGTGCTTTTTCCACCATCAGATTGTACAGGTCTTTGACCATGCTCTAAAAAAACTTGTTTTTATTGAGGTAGAGTTCGCAAAACAAAATAACTCATTTAAAAATAAACTACTCAGTAGCACTTGGTACATACATCACAAGTGTTGTATAGCCACCCACTCTATGCAGTTCCAGAATATTTCCATCAGCCCAGAAGGAAACCTTGTGGCCATGCAGCAGTGGCTCCCGATCTCCTCGCCCAGCCCTGGCAACCACCAAGCAGCCAGTCTACTTCCTGTCTCCGGATTTACCTGTTCTAGGCTTTTCATACAGGTGAAATCATCTCTATTTAATTCTGTACACATGGCCTTTTATGCCTAATATTAGTGAGGTTCCTCCACATTGTAGGGACCTGGTTTTGTGCTTTTGCTCTTAATGCAGAGGACACACCGTCCTGTGATCCTGAGGGCTGCCAGGTGAACTTTGCCCACAGGAGCTGCTGTCACCCTTTAAGAAAAACCAACTGAGGGTCAAAGGAAAGAGCATCTTAATTTAGGTTTTAGTTTGTTACTTTGAGAAAGATAGAGTCCAAAATATTTCACATTTCTTTTTAAAAGTAGGCACAAGAAGCCAGAAACGAGCATGTGGTAGGATTTTTAATAATCTAGATGTGCCCTGTGAGATGGAGGATGAAAAGTGTTAGTCGCCCAGTCATGTTCGACTCTTTGTCGATACCATGGAAGGTATCCTGCCCTGTCCATAGAGTTCTCCAGGCAAGAATACTGGAGTGGGTTGCCATTCCCTTATCAAGGGGATCTTCCCTACCCAGGCATTGACCTGGGGTCTCTTGCATTGCAGGCAGATTCTTTACCATCTGAGCCACCAGGGAAGCCCCTGGTGATGAAAGATAACACATAATTAATATATCCTAGCCCTTTTCCTCAAGGTGATGCAAATACAGCTGGGGAAACAAGAAGGACCTATAGGAAATAATAGGCCAGCAACACAGCGGTTACTAGCCTGCTGCCAGGGTCGCTGGCGGGGGCAGTGAATGGGGGGAAGACGGTCAGCCTTGAAGTCAGAAAATCTCAAGGGTCCAAGTACACTCCTGTGCCTTCACCATGCCCCTTACACAAGTCCCTGAAGTTCTTGTGGGTGGATTCTCTTACATGTACGAGAACAATAATGCTTGTTGTCAGTCGCTGAACTGATGCTGCCCCTGGGAGGTCTTAGGACAGGGGTTGGCAAACAGCAGCCTACAAGCTGAATCCAGCTGGCCACCTGTTTTTTATACAGCCTGCCAGATAAGAATGGGATTTTCACTTTTAATTGGTTGAGAAAGAATCAAAAGAAGACTCATATTTCATGGAAGTGATGTGGATTTCAAGTCTGTGTCTATAGATAAAGTTTTATTGGAGCACAGCCACACTCACATGATTAGTTATTGTCTGTGGCGGCTTTTGCCCTTTAAGGACAAAGTTGAGTCTCTAGACAGAGACCATGTGGCCTGCAGAACTGGAAATATTTACTGTCTGGCCCTTGATAAAAAAAACCATTTGTGGACCTCTCATCTTAGGAGAATACTGGGTCTAATCAAGGTAACTATTAGTTACTGGGGGTTGGATGGGCAGGGGTGGGGCGAGAGACACAGGATAGGAAGACCCCTGCAGGAAGTCTAACCAACCAGAGAAAAGGTGCTCAGAATTATAAAGTCCAGTGAGGGACCCTTTTGTCACATGAACCCTCTCAGTAGAGATTTCTTTCCTCCCCTACCTGCCCCAAAGATGCTGCATCTAACTGTCATAAGACAACCAAGGCAAGTTAGATTAGATTATTTAAACAACACGCCTATTAAGACTATAGTTGTCCCTTAAACAACTTGGGTGTGGACTGTCTCAGTCCATCAGATTTTTTTTTCAGTAGTGAACAGTACAGCACAGAACTGTGGATACACAGGGCTGACTATAAGTTCTATGCAGATATTCAACTTTGTGGTGGCTGAAGAAAGTGAGTGAAAGTGCTAGTCATTCAGTCGTGTCTGACTCTTTGTGACCCTATATGGATTGTAGCCTGCCTGGCTCCTTTGTCCATGGAATTCTGCAGGCAAGAATACTGGAGTGGGTAGCCATTCCCTTTTCCAGGAGGTCTTCCTGACCCAGGGATTAAACCCTGGTTGTCTGTCATATACCCCAGTACAAAATACAAAGTTTAAAATCGTGGGGAAAAAAAAGAAACTAAGGTTTCAAGGTACAAAAAGTTTTAGTTCTTGGGAGAATTCACATATGGGACTCTCATTCTTTTGTGTTCCTAGGTAAGCAGGGGCCCCGTTCTCCCATCTGGGCCCTATGAACTTGCGTGGGCTTTAAAGGCCGGTTACCGGAATTGTGAATTGTGCGCATGCATAGCTGTGCTTGCTCACAGCTGCTTTCCACCTTCCCTTACCCCTTCACAGACCTGGAGTCACAGAAAGACCCCCTGGGACCCCACAGCTACTGATCCATGATGTCCAGAAAGGCAAATCCATCCAAGTGGATGAGTGGTTGCCTGGGAGTGGAGTTAGGAAAGGGGAGTGGGAACCAAGGGTATGAGTGGGGTGATGGAAATGTTCTAAAATGTCCTAAATGTTGCACATCTAAGTAAAT
>SJYA01003489.1:96057-141203 GCA_006410615.1 Neotragus moschatus
TAAGTAAATTTACTAAAAATCATTGAAATTGCACATAAAATGGGATGATTTTAGGGTTCATAGATGATACCACAATCAAGTTGTTTGTAAAATTCTTTTAAAGTGGTCTTATTTTTAAATTCAGGTGGTTGCCTTGTCTTAGTAGTTGAACAGACCAGGCTATGTAAATTAGGCTGGCAGCCTCTAACCATGAAGAAGGCTTCTGGTTTTCTCAATATGTTCATACAATGACTCCAGACACTTACCAAGAAGCCACATGTTAACATTGCCCAGGAGTTTGACCAACTGTAAGGGAAGAGTACCACCAGCAACAGCCTGATTTTACTAGGTTAAAAATATAGTTGATTTCACGAAGGCAACTGACTCTTTCATTCAGAGGGATTTATCTTACAGAAAGACTTCCTAGCACTGCTGTCCATTTTAGAAAAGTTGATGTGGTATGTGATTATGTGTCAGTGTTTGGAGTGAAATGAAATTTGTGGATGAAGGACCAATTGATACTTGGCGCTTTGGAGATCAACATTTTTATCCTTCACATGTTTTTGAAAGAACATCTTAAAACTATGTTGTGTGCTTCTTATTTCTTCTTGGATTTACTACAGTGTAACATTTTCTTGATAGCTAAGGTTTGTATGCATGAACATGGATAATCGTATGTTCTTGGAATGTACCAGTAACCACAGAGACCACTCAGACGTGGTTAGCCTTGATTTTAGGCATGGATGGTCTTGCGTTTGACTCAAGGCTCTGTTGTTTCATGTGTGCCCTAAGGCAGTATTTGGAGTCTCTGAATCTTGTGGTTTCTTCTTTCAGAAATGGGGACACTAAGGTCAATGTCTAGTGTAGCAGACACTCACATTTTAATTGTTCTTGTGGTCATACTGAATAAATAGTCATTCAGCTTAGTGATTCTTCATCTTTCTTGCCCATCAGAATTTCCTCCTTCTATTATGTCACTTATGCTTCTGAGTTGCTTGCTTCATTTTCTTTTCCTTGTATACCCCTGGTGACCCACCAGAATAAGGACAAATGCTCAAAGAGTGCATGATAACTTTTTTCTCTCTGCTTGGAGCTGTTCTTTGCATTCCCTTGGTTTTGTGGCTGGGAACATGATGTTGCTAGAAATGAAATATTACAAAGAGGTTAGTACAGAGCCATCGAGCTTTGTGGGTACAGGGCTAGGTAGTATCGGGGGAGAATGGATACATGTATATGTATGGCCGAGTTCCTTCACTGTCCACCTGAAACTGTCACAGCATTGTTAATCAGCTATACACCAATACAAAATAAAAAGGCAAAAAAGGGGCTAGGTAGCAGGTATTTTAGGCTTGGCCGGCCTTAGAGACACTGTTGCAACTGCTCAGCTCTGCTTTTGTAGCTAAAAAACATGTGTGCATGCTAGGTTGCTTCAGTTGTGTCTGACTCTTTGTGACCCTAGGGACTGTAGCCTGCCAGGTTCCTCTGTCCATGGGATTCTGGAGTGGGTTATGATTTCCTCCTCCTGGGGATCTTCCCTACCCAGGGATCAAACCTGTGTCTCTTATATCTCATGCTTTGGCAGCCAGGTTCTTTATTGTTTGAGATACCTGGGAAGCCCCAAAAACAGTCATAGGCAATCCCTAAATGTGAATGTGCCTGACTGTGTTCAATAAAAACTTACAGAGAAAGGAGCAGGCAGGCTGGGTTTGGCCCTTGGGACCTAGTTTGCTGACTGGTGATCAACGTCATGCTTGTTTGTATACTGTGTTAATACCACCAAAGCTCTTGCATCTTCAGCTTTCACTGTAGTTATGTTAGCTTGGATACAGATCTGAAAACACCCCAAATATGTACAGAAATATTGATTTCCAGGTAGAGATGTCATATTGCGGAATTTGGTCTTTGTAATATTTGGTGATGTTAGAGGTTTTACAGATTCACATCACATGGTGAGATCTTGTTTCATAATTAATAGACACTTAACATAGGACAGGTATTAAGAATTGAGAATTAAGAAGTTGGGCTTCCCTGGTGGTCCAGTGGTTAAGAATCCACTTCCCAACGCAGGGGACATGGGTTTGATCCCTGCTCCGGGAAGGTCCCCCATGTGGTGGAGCAGCTAAGCCCATGCAGCACAGCTACTGAGCCTGTGTTCTAGAGCTCATAAGCTGCAGTCACTGCGTTCATACACTTAGAGCCTGTGTTCCACAACAAGAGAAGCCACTGCAATGAGAAGCCCATGGACTGCAGTGAAGAGTAGCCCCTGTCGATGAAGAGTAGCTGCTAGCATCAGCAAAGGGGAGCTGGGCCTTTTGCCTGGCTTGTACCAGGTTTGCCAACAGGGCTGGGAGGAATGCCACGGACCAGGAACCACTGTGCAGCAGATGTGTTTCGTTCCTATTATTTTTGTAGTCAAGTGGTGCATTTTTAAAGAGTATGTCTTTAAAGAAGATTTACATATACTTTTGGAATGCCCATATAATATCAGTTTTGGGGTTTAGAAATGAATTATTGTTACTTAAAGAAAAAGAGGTGGATAGTTACTTTCCAACGGCTGGGTGGTTTGAGATCTAAAACGATGAGGCTGAAGCCCACGGCAGCCAGCTCTGTGGAATTCTTTCACGTTGTGACTTTCCCTCAGGAAAGGCACGTAGTCGACCTGGCGGCGCCAGGTTATGGATGGACTGACTGCTTTGGAAGGCATCTCACATAGATCATTCTGATTGATCCGACCCAGGTCAACCACGATTGCCATCTCAGTAATCTCAGTACAAAGAGCCAAGACGCCAGAGAGCAAGCCTCCCCCCGCCTCCAATATCACAAACCTTCAAAATGTCACCATGCAGATGGCATATTGACAGAAATGTCAAGGATTACCAAGAATAACTCCTTGCATTCCCATGTACTGAGGGGGAGAAGGACAGAGTACCATTTTCATTTTAAGTGCCACTGTGGTGGCCAGAACCAATATTTCCCCCAACTCTGTCTTGGGGCTTTAGATGTACTTTCCATTTTGAAACAAGACCTCATATACTTATTTTACCTTGAAAATGATTAATAGAAGTCTTTTTCTTATGCTGTGTTTTATCACCTGGCTCCTTTAAAAATACAGATCACTAATAAGGTTCTATATAAACATGTAACTGATCAAATCCTTGTTTTTCCTGAGTCATTGTCAGCATTTCAGTTCTACTCTAAATCTAGTGCCAGTGCAGTAAATATTTGGAATCCAAAGTCTGCATTTCCTTCAGATGGGCTAACTTTTATCTGGTTATATAAAGTGGAGAAACACAGACTTTCTTTCTGTCTGTTTCGAGGTGCTTAGTAGTCACTCAGTCATTGGCTGGTGTGGGCGTCATCCCTTTTTTGCACCAATGAAAATGATAAACTCACATATCCCTTCAGGGATGAGTGCTACTTTTGTCATTTTCAGGAAAATCATGTACATTAATCCCAACCAGGTTGTGGAGTAGGAGGAAGGTTTTTCAGGCAATTCCACCACCCTGAGCTGCAAGATGAGTTTGGAGCGTGCTCTCCAAACTCGTGGGTAGTCCAAGCCAAGTTGGATTCCGCAGGAGCTCCTCATGGATTGCAGACCAGAAAACACGCTTGTATGTCTTTCCTCTTTCCCCTGGCCTTTTTTATGTTTCACTGGTGTTAGATTGCTTTACCTCTCCACCTGGAGTTAAGGAAGGTGCCTTGACCCATTCCAAACTACTAAAATAGACAAAAAGTGGGAAATTTTCCGAGAAGCAAACCAATGACATAATGGTACCACAGGCATACAAGTTACTGGAATTGGTTTAGTGAAGCAATTGGCTGATACTGTTGGCAAAGCTGGGTTTTTTTCTCACCAAAAAGGTAGCCCTAGATTAAAGTTGATTGTTCCCATATCAAGTTCTTTTTTCATCCCTTGAAAGTAAAGGTAAAACAGAAGTATAACCTTGAGACTGTTGTTCTTTTGATCATCAGGTCTTATTATACTTCCTGGAAAGATGGCTCAAAGGCAGCACTTTCCAGAAATAGGGATAGGAAGGTTCTGGAGAAAAAGTGTTAACTGTAGTGCAGTTTGATGGTCCATCATGGAAACTACCTTCATTGTGCAGTGAAACAAAACCTCACATCTCTAGTTAGGATTTCTCAAGCCAGATTTCTGAAACACCTTCAGGAATTGTCACAGGGAACACTGTTGGAACACCAGACGCTTGAAGCCACAAGGCATCATGCCTGTTTCAAGAGAGGTCTTGAGCCTCAGGCTTTCATAGCCATCACAGCCTGTATGCGGGGCCGTCAGCAGTCAGGTGGCCTGATGATGTCTGACCATGAGTATCAGCCAGCTCAAGAGTTAGATCATTCTTTCTTTTGTTGAGCTGGCCTGGGCGGCAGCTTCTGTTTAACTTTTCCCTCTGGTCCTGGTCGGCTCTCACTAGGGTCCATTAACATTTGCCCTAGTTTGGGTGTCCGTAAGGAGCTATAGCCTCTGACTGTGTGAATCAAACTGGAAAATTCTTCAAGAGATAGGAATACCAGACAACCTGACCTGCCTCCTAAGAAACTTGTATGCAGGTCAAGAAGCAACAGTTAGAACCAGACATGGAACAATGGACTGGTTCCAAATTGGAAAAAGAGTACGTCAAGGCTGTGTATTGTCAACCCTGCTTATTTAACTTACATGCAGAGTATATCATGTGAAATGTCCTCCTTCAGGGGATCTATTCGACCCAGAGACCGAATCTGCATCTCCTGCATTGGGAGGCAGATTCTTTACCACTGAGCCACCAGGGAAACCCACAGACCTATCAAACCTTCATTCCTTTTCAGGGCTGAATCTCATTTCATTGTCTCAGTAGAGCACATTGTGTTTACCCCTTTCTTTGTTGATGGGCATTTGAGTTGTTTCCACCTTTTGGCTGTTGTGAGTGGTGCTGCTGTGACACTCAAGTATCCGCTTTCAGTATTCTTGGGTATATACCTAGGAGTGGAATTGTTGGGTCATGTGGTCATTTGATACTTACCTTTATGAAGAACCATAGAACTGTTTTCCACAGTAGCTGTATACCATGTTACGTTACAGAAGCAATGCATGAGAGTTAGTTTCTGCGCATCCTTACCAACACTTACTGTTTGCTGTTGTTACTTTTTGTTTGCTTTTTGAAGAAGTGACCATCCTATTGGGTGTGAAGTGGTATCTCATTGTGGTTTTAGTGTGCATTTCCCTAATGGCTCAGGATGATAAGGCTCTTTCCATGTGCTTGTTGACCATCTGTGTATCTTGGAGATACCTGTTCAGTTCCCTCATCCATTTTTTGCCCATTGGGTTGTTTGCCTTTTTGTTGTTGAGCTTTAGGAGTTATTTATATATTGTGAATGGGCTTCCCCAGTAGCTCAGTGGTAAAGAATCTGCCTGCAATGCAGGAGACACAGGAGATGCAGGTTCAATCCGTGGGTCAGGAAGATCCCCTGGAGGAGGGCGTTGCAAATCCATTCCAGTACTCTTGCTTGGAAAATCCCATGGACAGAGAATCCTGGCAGGCTACAGTCCCTGGGGTTGCAAAGAGTCAGAAACGACTGAAGCGACTTAGCACACAGCACATATATTATGAATACTGAACCCTTGTCAGGTATATGATTTGCAACTGGTATCCATTTTTGCAAAGTTCTCCTGGTGAGTTCAGTTAGCAACCAGGCTCAGGAACCACTGATCTGGACCAGTGATTCTTGGTGCTACCTCCAAACATCTGGGAAACTTTCTGAAAATAAAGTACAGCCCTTTGCCCCCTACCCAGGGGGTTCTGATAACCCCTCTTTCCCCCTCAAACAGACAGCTATCTGGTGAAATAGTAATTTAACTAAGGTTACCGACAACCTGGCTGCATGGATGGGGCATGCATGCATGCTCAGTTGTATCCAACTCTTGCGACCCTATGGATTGTAGCCCGCCAGACTCCTCTGTCCATGAATGGACTGGTGTCATCAAAGCAGAGAATCCGGCAGGTCTGTAGAAGGTCAGCTGGCATCAGCTACCTATTCCCTGTTCTCCAGAATATTCTGTGCAGATAGTTTATATTCTGTGGGAACTTGAATAGAATTTTTGTATCCTACTGTTGTGTGAAAATTGTATAAATCTCAATTACATCAAACTGGTTCATAGTGCTTTTCAGGTCCACTATATCCTTCTACTTCTGTGTATGTTCATTCTATTAATTTTTGAGAGTTTGATATTGAAACTCCACCTAAAAATCTCAACTTATCTACTTAAAAAATCATTGTAATATATAGGGGGACTATATATAACTTTGTTTTGTATTTTGCAAGTCTCCTGTGCCTGTAAATGTGTTATAGCAGCTTCATAATTTAAGAAATAAAAAAGAAAGAGAAAAAATTCAATAAAAAAGAATATTCTGTGCAGAGCCACATGCTCACTCACATCACAGGATGGCCTGGCCTCTCTGAAGTACCACCAAGACTTGTGTTCTCAGGCCTCTTGGGAGGTGACATTTCATCTGCCTGTTTCTTCTCTGCCCATGGGAAGGGTACCTCAGCTCGCATGTGAGATGCTGAGCTGTACACTTATTATTTGTTTCTGATTTCTTCTCATGCAGAGCGCACTGTTGGTGCTTGCTCGCAGCATTTCTGCTTTAATCAGGGTAATGTGGAACGTTGTGGTTTTCTACTCTGGAGAAAGATTCTATTGTCAGTCAGTTTCCCCCCTACCTCATGACCTCTGCATTCTCATTGGAAGGACTGATGCTAAAGCTGAAGCTCCAATATGTTGGCCACCTGATGCAAAGAGCCGAGTCACTGGAAAAGATCCTGAGCTGGGAAAGATTGAGGGCAGGAAGAGAAGGGGGCGGCAGAGGATGAGATGGTAGGATGGCATCACCTGCTCAACGGACATGAGCTTGAGCAAACTTGGGAGATGGTGAAGGACAGGGAAGCCTGGCATGGTACAGTCCATGGGGTTGCAAAGAGTCAGACACGACTGAGGAACTGAACAAGATGACCCTTAATTCTGAAGGAGACCGAGAGCACTGAGGTGGGATGATTGTGGGGTGGTTGTTGGAGCTTTTTTTTTAACTTTTGATTTATTTTTATATATTTTTGGCTGCCTGGGCCTTTGTTGCTGCTGGGGCTCCTCTTTAGTTGGGGTGCACGGGCTTCTCATTGCACTGGCTTCTTTTGTTGCAGCACACAGGCTCTAGAGTGGGCAGGCTTAGTTGTTCTGTTCATGTGTGTAATCTTCACATGCTAGGATTCAAACCCATGTCCCCTGCATTTGATAAGAATCAAACCACAGATTCTTAACCACTGGATCACCAGGGAAGTCTGGCTGGTGAAGCTTTCTAGTGGAAGTTCTTATCTGATAGGAGGCTGAATGTGGGGGCAAGAGAGGGCACACTCCCTGGGGTTCTCTGTATCACAGAATCTCTTCTTCTGCTCACATGGAAGTGTTTCCCGCAGCATCCTTTATCACCCTGGTGGGTCCCGCATTGCCCCTAGGTTCCTAGGGGCTGAGGTTCTGTCCTGTTCTTCCTTCCTGTACCTTCTGCTCCAGGCCATCCCCGGCTCCCCTGCCCCCCATGTCTCTTGCTGGTCGAAAGTGACTTATTTCCATACACACTTTGTGAACAGCGTAGGGACTTGTAAGAACAGATTTTGATGGGCAGAAGAAAGGTCATCTTGAAAGGCTTCAATTCCATAGAAGTGTACCTGTTTTATTAAATTCCAAGTTAGGGCACAAAGTATATTTAGCTGGGCAGTTTTTATAGGATCGTTCTGCTCAAGTGCTTCATCATGGTCATGCTTAGAAAGAAGGCAAAGGAAAGCATTTGGAATAATCTCCTGGCCATCCTTCCGTCTCATGCTTATCACTTACTCTGTGTACCAATTTTAAAGCAACCTAGACGTCCCATCAGCAGATGAATCGATAAAGGAGTTGTGGTACATAAAGACAGTTATTACTGAGCCATAAAAAGAAACACATTTGAGTCAGTTCTTATGAAGTACATGAACGTAGACTCTATTCTACAGAGTGAAGTCCCTCAGAAAGAGGAAAACAAATGTGTGTGAATGCGTATATATGGAATCTAGAAAGATGGTCTTGATGAACCTATCTACAGGGCAGCAGTGGAGATGCAGATGCAGAGAACAGACTTGTGGACACAATGGGGAAAGGAGAGGCTGGCACCAATGGAGATAGTAGCATAGAAACTGTAAATTACTGTATGTAAGAGAGAGCCAGTGGGAATTTGCTGTTATGAAGCAGGAAACCCAAAGCTGGTGCTCTATGACAGTCTGGAGGGATGGGATAGGGTGGGAGGTGGGAGGGAGGTTCAGAGGGAGGGGACATACGTAAACCCATGGCTGATTCATGTTGATAGATGGCAGGAACCAACACAGTATTGGAGAGCAAGTATCCTCCAGTGAAAAATAAAGTTTAAAAATTGATGCCTGTTTTAGAATCATTGTCTCCTTCTGAAAAAGGAGAAACTGACCCTGGGGTGAGCGTGGCATTTTACTGGTTACCACGTGCAATATTTTCATGAAATGTTTTAAGTCCATGTATTTGGCTGGTGCTCTCCCTTTCTCTCGTCTTTGCCAGCCTGACCCTATCCCTCGTTTCCCACGCCTGGGCTGAATAAATAATTGTTTGAATTATAAAGGTATTTTCAATGTTCTAGATGTAGTACTCTCAGTTTGAGAAGCAGATGCTGGTGAAAGTAACTGATCATGTTCCTTACTCTGCTCACCTCCCAACTTCCTTCTTCATGGAGATGCTTTCTACCTCTCCCCCCATACCAGATGGATGACTATTTACCTTTGAGAGCCATACTTATACGAGATGGCTCAAGCTTGTATAAGGATTTCAAGTGCTAATTATCTAGAGTATGTAAAAGTACTGCTGCTCATGCTCCCTGAAAAATGAGTGAGGTCTAACTTCTGGGGTGAATCTGGAAGTCCCCGGTAATCTCGTTGCAGCCACTGTGAACATCCAGTGTCGTCTGGACTCCGTCTTGTTCACAATAATGAATGAATGTTTGCTGGTGATTGCAACCCCGTCATGAAACTTTGGCAGATAAACCTTCACCTTAGAAACCAGAAATATTAAGTTTTCTAAAGGGAAAAGAAAGGTGAAATAGCGAGCTTTTGTATTGTTGTATACAAATGCAAATGCTGTTGTATTGTTGTTTGGGAGCAGTGACTGGTGGTCAGGGTTCGCTGTTCTGCTGAACGTGAAAACCACTTATGTTTTTGTTGCATTGATTTTTTCCCTGAGCGTCCATCACCCTCTTTGTGCCCCTACCATGGAGCGAGTTTGTCAGATAGTAACGATTTGTTATTTATTTGCTCCCTGACTGAGCTGAATTCCTGGCAGAGAACTCCTGGCGCCTGGCATCTTAGATAGCTTTCCTGCAGTGAGTATTGAAACAGATGAACAGCACTGTACAGTTTTCATAGAGCTTCTCCTAGGGTGGAGTCCCCAGGCCCGCTCATCCTTAGCTAAGATCATACGCCTGAGACCATGAGCATCATTGATCCAAGCTGTGTGCCTGGCTCTGCATGGCAGGAGCTCCCTGTACAGCTGGGACCATGTTCTGCCAAGGGTCTTCCCACCCATACATGTCACCTTGGCAGGGTGACTACAGCCTCAAATACCCACCAGTTGCTGGGCCCCCAACCAGACCACCAGATGTCAGAGACAACAGGGAGTGGTGGGCACTGTGGCATGCTAGTGGGTGGCCCCCTCCTCAGGGGATGGCTCTCATCAGCTTTAGCCATTTTTGTCTTTGGGGATTATAATCCACATGTGCCAGCTCTTCCGATTTTCAAGAAACTTAGAAATTCAGGTGTTTGGAACCAAATCTCCTAAGGTTAAAGGCTGGAAATCCATTGGAGTTTCGGTAGATGACCCGAGGACTGTTACTGCACACCAGACAGAACATCACCTACAGGCTTAGTTGGCCCCGGGGCAGCCTTGGAGTCATGTCCTTCCAGCTCTTGCTGCCTGGTTACCCTTCTCCTAGACAGAGAGAAGAGGAACCTGGGAAGAATTTATAAAAGAATGGAATACTAAATATTATAAAGCATCTATACCCCTATACTGCGCCCTCCGGTATGGGATGCCAGGGCACAGATTATACTGAAAAAATAGGCATATTTTATGTATTTTTTATTGTTTTAATTATGAAAGTATGATAATACATCTACAGGAGACTTGAAAAATACAAAGTTATGTATAGTTCCACTATGTATTACAAATATTTTTTAAGCAGGTAAGTTAAGACATTTAGTTGGAGTTTCAATATCAAGCTCTCAAAAAATAATAGAATGAATAAAGAGAAAGGGCTTATTTTATTGGTATGGACATACCACAGTCCCATCTGGCCCTCTGCCTACAGTTGCTGCTGTGTTTGGGTGTCTTCTCTAGCTCATCTTTTTTCTTTTTGTAAATAAAGAATTTAAAATGTGGTCATATATCAAGTAACTTTGTAGTCACTCTTTCTCCCTGACGAGTAGGCAAAGCACTTTCAAGTTATTACAGTGTCTTATTAAACACACTTTAAACATTATCCCAGGTAGGTCTCACAGGGAGGGGAATTCTGTTTTGCTGTTTGCTGCATTGGGCTTCCCTGGTGTCTCAGGAGTAAAGAATCCACCTTCGATCCAGGAGACATGGGTTCGATCCCTGGGTCGGGAGGATGCCCTGTTGAAGGAAATGGCAACCCACTCCAGTATTCTTGCCTAGAGAATTCCATAGACAGAAGAGCTTGGCAGGCTGTAGTCCATAAAGTTGCACAGAGTTGGACGTGACTGAAGCGACTAAACCACCATCACCACCACCATTATCTGCATTGCCTGAGCAGAGCCTGGCATGTGGCAGGTCCCCAGTGACTGACTGTTGCATGATTATTGCCGGGCAGTAGTTTATTGGATCCCATCCTATTGTTGGCCATTTGGCTTGTTTCCTTTTTCCTGTTATTGTATATAGTACTGTGATGCCCCTCTGTATATATTAAGCTCTTCACCTATTTTAGATCTTGGCCTGGGTGAGTCTTTGTGGGGGAGGTGCTCTGTGCACTGTAGAGGGTGTAGCAACATTCCTGACTTCCGCTCTCCAGACTCACTAGCACGTCCCTTCTACCCCTGTAACAACCAGAAGTATCTTCAGACACTACCAAGTGTCTGCAGGAGGCACCGTGGCCCTTAGTTGAGAATCACTGTACTGGTAGGATTAGTGAACCAGAGAGTGTCAATGTATTTTAAGATTTTGAACCTTAAAATATATGCTGCTTGGGGAAGATACTTCCGTGAGCTGTTGTCTGCTGCTTCTATCTATTCCTTTTCACCCAGTCTCCTTCCCATGAGACATCAGTGTCCTCCCCTGTGACTGTCTAGGGCAGTGCTGTCTAGTACAACATTCTGTAATGATTGGGATGGGAATAGTCCACGTCTGCCCTGTCTAGTAAGGCAGCCACTAGTCGCACGTATTTCTTGAATGCTTAAAACACGACCAGTGCAACCAAAGAATGAACTTTTCGTTGTAACTAATTTCAGTAGCTAGCCACATGTGGCTAGTGGCTGCCTGCATGGACGGTGCAGGAAAGTCCCTCTCTAGGGCACCCTCACATCACCCACCCTTTCTCAGAGTGGCCTCGCTGAGAATCAAATCAATAGCAAATTTTGAGGTGACTTCTCCTTGATTGGTGTGTGGTTTGAGTTCAGCTCCTTCTTTTGTTACCTTCCAGCATCTCAGTTAGGAAAGCAGTCTAAGGAAGTAAAGCCTAATTGAGACATGAAGGAATGGGGCTGCCCTCTGGCCCCTTAAGCCTGCCTGGAATGTGTTTGCCTATAAGTCCTAGGGGGCCTGATTTGGGAATTCTGACTTGTAGGAGAGACCCGATAGGAAGATAGACTTTTCCCTTAACTCATTCCATTCTCTTCTTCCTTTGCTAGAAGCTTCTTCCCCACTAATATGTATAGATGAATTCATCTCCTCATCCCCCCTTTCTCCCTCCATCCTTCTGTTCATCATCCATCCACCTCTCTGTATATCTTTCCTTTCTTCCTTCCTTCCATTGACCCATGTACTGATCCAACTGTTTATCCATCTGTCCATCCCTTCATCAGTCCCTTTGTCCATCCTTCATTCCATCCATCCTTTCCTTCGTCCGTCCTTCTCTCTGTCCATCCTTTCCTCCACCCTTCCATCTCTCCCTATCACTCCATTTCTCCCTCCATCCCTCTAAGCATAGTGCACTTCTACTATAGGGTCAGTGTCTGTGCCAGGTACTGAGGAAGCAGGACTTCTAGGATCCTTGACTTTGTGATGTGCACATTTCTGGTGGGGGTGTCTGAAGACGCTTACCCTTTGATGAAGATTCAGAACAGAGTCTCAGGAGCAGGATTGTCCCTACTTGAAGTCAGATAGCCTCTGCAGGGAAAGGGGGCTGGGGACCTTGGAGTCAGAAGATGGGTTAAGGTCATCTCAGGGTCAAGAGCATTGGGCTGGTTTTGGGGAGGATAAGGCCTGCTCTTTTAGGTCTCATTCTGTGCGATTAGATTGCTGGGCCTTGATGTCCCAGGTAACTCAGCTGGTAAGGAATCTTCCTACAATGCAAGAGGCTGGGGTTCGATTCCTGGGTCAGGAAGATCCCCTAGAGAAGGAAATGGCAATCCAGTCCAGTATCCTTGCCTGGAGAATCCCATGGACAGAGGAGCCTGGCAGGCTACAGTCCATGGGGTCACAAAGAGTCGGACATAACTGAGCAGCTAAGACTTGGGATGTCCCAGAGCCAGGCAGGCGGAGCCCATTGCTCTTCCTTGGTTTCTGGTCCTTGGAAGAACTCCTTCCTTCACTTGTGTCCCCTCTGCCATCTTGAAGCAGACCCCAGGCACATGATGGGAAGCAATGATCCAGGGGCCGGCCCCACTAACCTTCAGGGTGGTTTGGGGTGAAATCTCCGAGCTCTGACCAGGTGGACTCAGGTGCCGAGTGCTGGTGGCTTTAGGTCTAGGAGATGTGCACCAACAAGTAGTTAAAAAAAACACAACTTGTATTTCAAAAAAAAGCATGAATTACTTGTCCTAGATGTTGCTTTCTGTTTTGGATGCAGGTGGGCCTTGTGTTTTTGCTCTCAGCAGCCAGCAGTCCTGCCCAGCCGACCCCAGCTCCCCAGCCAGTGTCCAGCAGAGCATGCGCAGAGCCTCTGCCCTAGTGCCTGCAGTCTGGCGGGTATTTCTTCTAGTTCCTGGACACTCTCCTCCAGCCTGGTGGTCTCAGCCTGCCTTGCTTATGCCTGCGCTTCCCGCTGGTGTCTGCCCGCCAGTGATGCTGCCCCATCTTGCCTCCTTGGGTCGTCTCGAGCCCCTGTGAGGTAGAACCTTTGCAGGGAGAATGAGTTTCCCATGGGTCAGGCCCACATTAGTGCAGAGGCACACCTCCCCGCCCCCCCGGCCCCCCCAGAGACCTTCAGCCCCGTGTTTCCTGATGTCCCTGTGGGGGGAACCCAACAGGAACCCGGAAACAGTGGCAGTGCTGAGTCCTGTTAGCCTTCCCACCTTTTCTCCCTCTTCCTGCTGTCCACTTTCCCTGTAGCCTGAGGGACTTTCCTCCCAAGAAGCAGATCGGATGTCCATGCCCCGCCTCCATTCCTCAGGCCTCCCTGCAGCTTGTGAACTGCAGCCTTGCACGCAGGCTGGGCCCGTGCCTTCCAGCAGAGGCTTCCTTGTGACTCACCTGTTCTCACTGCACCTGCACGAGGCCTGGGCAGGTCCCCTGTCTTCCTTGGCAGATCAGAAGTGGCCTGGATGCTCCTTTCTCTAGAGCTGGAACTGGTCTTTACCCCAGGAGCTGGTACGAGGAGCTCTCTCACCTCTTGCCCCTGGGTGGGGTGCTTTGGGTACAGGGTTCCCAAAACTGGACTTCCCAGACAGGCAGCATTTTGTGTATATACGAAGGCAGCTCTTTGGGTATATGTGTAAACACATTTTTCTAGGGAGGAGAGTGATGGCTTGTCTCAGGTTCCCAAAGAGAATGAAGAACTGAAAGACTGAGAATTTTTCAGTCCCCACATCCTTAGCTGCCACTTATTCCTTCATCCGAGCTTGATGGGCGACTGAATGCTTTAGATGTTCAGGCATTTTCCCTTCTGCTTTTATTCATGGATTCAGATGCTGATATGTGCGAAGGGGCATCTATAAAGAAAGGAATTCTCATTCCCAAAAGAAAACACGTTAAGTTACTGCTGAAGAATCCACTTGCCAGTGCAGGAGACACGAGTTCGATCCCTGGGTTGGAAAGATCCCCTGGAGGAGGAAATGGCAACCCACTCCAGGATTGTTGCCTAGAAAATCCCGTGGTCAGAGGACCCTGACAGGCTACAGTCCATGGGGTTGCAAAAGAGTCAGACAGACACAACTTAGTGACTGAGCACACATGCAAAAAGTTGTGTGTGGGTCTATTTTTTATTTTCATTTTTTGGTGGTAATTAATGCAAAAAAGGGTGGGTGATAAAATCCTTGAGCTGTTATGTTGCTCTTAGAAGCCTGGTGCAGGACTTCTGCAATTGGGAACAGTGCTCAGGGAAGAGCTTGATGCCGGCAGTATTGGCAAACCTGACACAGATCAGAGTCCGGAGTCGTGTGCCTTCTCCGTTGCTGTGTGCCTGGGCTGAAAGGATGGCCAGACCTTCCCGAGTCGCCTCCCCATGTGATGCCATTTCTAAAGAATGTTATTGTTGGGCCTCTTTGCTCTCCTTGGCCAGTGGGGTTTTCCTCTCCTATTTCAGTTGAATTTTATTCTTCCGTCAATTGTTGCTGAGTTTTTTTTTTTTTTCCCAAATCCTTCCTTAAAACCTCCCCTTTTGATTTTTAAATATCTCTTCCTGTCTGTTGTAGTTAGTAGTAAGAACCAAAAGTTTATAATACTGTTATTTTTTCGAGGAGTATTTTAAATTCCTCTTCTATGATTTTGGTCATATTAAAAATAAGAAGATGGTCATTAACTTCCCAAACTGTAGTCTCTTTGGAGCAGTCATCATTAGCAATTTGTCAGGAGAGTTAAGAAGGATAAACATTACTGAAAATCTGCATATGGTGCGTAAATCCTTATCCTTGGGCTTCCCAGGTGGTGCTAGTGGTAAAGAAGCCACCTGCTCATGCAGGAGACATAAGATATTTGGGTTCAATCCCTGGATTGGGAAGATCTATTGGAGAAGGGCACAGCAACCCACTCCAGTATTGTCGCCTGGAGAGTCCCACGGACGGAGGAGCCCAGCAGGCTGCAGTCTATAGAGTCGCACAGAGTTGGACACGAATGAAGGGACTTAAGTACACACACACGCATGCTTGTTCTTATTAAGCTTATTCAGCATCTTAATTTCTAGTATTTTCCTCAGAGATGGTGGTTCCTGGCTGACAGGAACCCTTTATTCTTGACTGGAATCCCTTCTTTGCACTTGATGGGCGTGCCGAGAGCCCCCGGTGACCCGTGCAGGAATCTCCTCCTGGTCTTGCCAGTTCTTAGGTACACATCCCTGAGCTCAATGTCCTCCTAGGTAAAGCGGAGGTGGTGATAATGGTGCTGATTGAGGAAGATTTCTCCCATCGCCCTGAGCACAGTGTGGGCTCATGGCTGTGGCTGTACACTTTCAGTGCCGTCTGCAAAACCTGCGGGCTGGTGGGCAGCAGCCCCACGCATTGAGCACAGTGGTCCTTGTGTGACTGGATACACTCACCTGTAGGTATATCGTGGAGCATTGCCTTTCAAAGTACTGCTGACCGCTCCAGAAAGTAGGGGAGCATTTGTGTCACATGTGCAATGGAAAGAAAAGTGTCATGACATAGTATGTACCGTCCTACCCTTGTGTGGTGTGATGTGCTCCAGTATTTTCTTTTTAAACCAAAACACTGATTGGGACATACTCTGTCAATTTCAGAGCTCACTAATGGGCTGTGGCTATAGCGCGAGCATGATGTTGAGTAATGTGACTCAAATACAGAGGACTGGGAATGATGGGTTTAGAGAATGTTTTAATATGTGTTTAGCTATTTGGAAGACTTCTGGGACATTGATCAGCCACGACTTAGAATGTGTGAATCAAAATCACCAGATAACAGCTTAACATGAGTGAGATGACAGTCACCTATGTCCTTGTTTCTTTTTCCTTCTCTCCAGAATTTCATATGACTTGGAATCCTGAAATTGTCTCTTCCCACTGTAAATGAAGTACTTGTTAGGAGTCTCAGTGCATGTGTGTATTTATTTTTTAACATACCTTTTTGTAAGGTGTAATTTACATACCAGGGCTTCTCAGGTGGCTCAGTGGTAAAGAATTCGCCTGCAGCACAGGAGATGTGGATTTGATCCCTGATCCCAGAAGACCCCCTGGAGAAGGGAATGACAACCCACTCCATTATTCTTTTTTTTTAAGATTTATATTTATTTAATTAATTTAGCCATGCCAGGTCTTAGTTGCGGCACACAAACTTTTAGCATGTAGATCTAGTTCCCTGACCAGGAATAGAACCTCAGCCCCCTGCATTGGGAGCTTGGAGTCTCATCCACTGGACCACCAGGGAAGTCCCCCACTCCAGTATTCTTGACTGGAGAATCCCATGGGCAGAGAAGCTTGGCCGGCCACAATTCATAGGGTCGCAGAGAGTCCGACACGGAAGGTGACAAAACAACAGCAGCAATTTACACGCCACAAAAGTCACCATTTTAGTGTAGTTCAGTGAGTGGCAGTGACTGAATGCAGCTGGATGACCATCACCTCAATTTGGTGTTAGAACATTTCCATCTTCCATCCCCCACTTTCCCCCTCTAGTCCCCGACAGCCTCGGATCTGCTTTCTGCCTGTTTATTTTGGAATGCCTGCTCTCCTGGTTCCTCTTTGTAAATGGCAGGTTCCAGAAATCAGACTCTTGGGAGTCATCATTTCTCCATGCCCCTCGGCTTAGAACCCCAGGGTCTGGGCTTTTCCCCAGTGGCCAGCCAGCCTGGTTGGGAGCCCAGGGAGGAGGAGCCATTAGGGTCCATCAGGAGTGGGCTAGATTCTGAGGGCTGGTTCGGGTGGGTGCCGGGGGCTTGGAGGAAAGCAGCTGTGGCAGATTGGAAGGCCCCGAGCTGACTGTGGGTCTCCCAGTGAAGGCCCTCCAGCCCACGCTGGCTCTCTGTTGTTAGCACTGTGCGTCCAGGATGCAGTTGCCCGCCTTTCCTGGCACTCTGGTAAACACACCCCAAGCACCTGTCCCTCCCATCCCTGAAGAGGAAGCCTGCATCCACCGTGCAGCAACCCTCTCCCTTGCATCCAGTCTCTCCAATCTCAGATCTGCACACCTGCTCGTGAGCATATTCTGTAGATGCAAAGATGTGGGAGAACAGCTCTTGAGCTGTGTGGATGTATACTGGGCGGCAGGCTGCCTTCGCCATTGATTGGGTTGTGTCTGACTCATGCTGTGTGTTCAGCCAAGCACCTAGTGGGTGTGCCCTGGAACTCTGTGGGGCCAGATCAGAGCCAGAGGAGATGCCAGTCTTGCCCAGAGGAAACAAATGCTCTGGAAGATGCTGTGTGAGCAGATAACCACATTCTACTTAGAGTTTTAGGAAATGTCCCAGGAGGAGAGAGGAAGTGCTGAGGCTGGCGCAAGAAAAGACGGCTTACTTCCTGCTGCACTGGGCTGGGGCTGGACAGGAGGAAAGTGAAAGTGAAACTCGCTCACTCATGTCCGACTCTTTGACACCAGGCTCCTCTGTCCATTTGGAGTCTCCAGGCAAGAATACTGGAGTGGGTTACCATGCCCTCCTCCAGGGGATCTTCCCCACCCAGGAATTGAACCTGCATCTCCTACATTGCAGGTGGATTCTTTACCACCTGATCTACCAAGAAAGACCTTGGACAGGAGGGATCTGCACCAAATCTTGGAAGATAGAACAAGATTGAGCAGGAAGAGGGCAGGAGGGATGCATGGGAAAGAGAGAGTGTGTGCTCCAAGTTTGAGAATAGCTGTTCAAGCAGAGCTTGCTAGGCAGGTGGGTGGACAGACTGGGCCAGGGGCGTGGGGGCGTGGGGGCAGTGGGTGTTGAGGGAAGGGAAACAGTTCCCTGCCAGAGGCTTTATGCTCTTAGGAGCCTGGCTCTTTCCAGATCCCCACCAGAGGCTTGTGAAAGACAGTCTCTTGCTCACCCCTCCATTCTAGCACCTCAGTCCTAGGATTTTAAATTATGTTGTTCCACTTGTACAGTATTATACTGCCACATGAGAATAATGATCACATTCCTCCAGTTTTTACAGGGAAAATATAGCATGGAAGGAAAATGTATGTTTATGCAGTATGTAAAAAGTGCCCAAAATCTTTGTAATGGTTACAGCCTTTCAGCTCCACCACCCCATAGTAAAGAGAAAACTGAGGCACAGCCAAATAGTCATTCGCCCAGGCTCGTCCTCACTAGTAAGTGCTTAAAAATCTAGTTGCCTCAGTTAGACTTTTTTCTCCCATGACATCTTTACAAGTTGTGGCAGTGTCCATCCATTGTGGACAGTGGACACATTGTGACACTCACACATTGTCAGTGTGATTTAACAGAACATACACTGTGAAGGACCTTACACTTACTTAGTCACCAGTTCATGGTCTTTTTCAGGTGTTGTGACTTCTGTTCACCAGTGTGTGAACCTGTGTAATTACAAAGTGGTAAGTGCTGTCAATAACAGAAATATGGACAGTGGTCCTGCTTACCCCTTCCCTCTCCAGGCTCCATGGCAGGAGAAATATAAGGTATCCAGCCCTCTCCCAATAATGTCTGTACTTGGCTAACATGCTCTGAATCACTAACGATGCTCACATAACCAAATAAGGTTAAATGTTGAGACTTTTTGCAGGTTCTGAGTATTTCTCTCCTTTTTCCAGATCTCCAGATGTGTTAGTTAGCTTACTGTTCTAACAAACAACTCAAAGTCTCAGTTGCTTAACAGAATAGAAGTTTGTTGCTCATGTCAATTTAATGTGGCCTATCGGGGTGGAGAAGGGGCTCTCCAGACTCTTTGATCCACCCAGACTTTTTCCGTGGCTTGGTTCTCTCAAATTCTCAGGTTTTGCTCTTGTCTTACTCTACCCATGCTGCTATTACAGAATATCGCAGTCTAGTTTGCTTGTAACCAACAGACATGTTTTTCTCACAGTTTGAGAGGCTGGAGATCAAAGATCAAGGCTCCAACATAGTCAGGTTCTGGTAAGAGCTCTCTCCATATTTCATAGCCAGCAACTCCTCATTGTGTCCTTACAAGGTGGGAATGTTATGGAGCTCTCTAGGATTTTCTATAAGGGTACTAATCCTATTCCCAAGGGCTGCACCCTCATGACCCAAACACTTCCCTCAGGTCTCACCTCCTAATTCCATCATGTTGGGTATTTCAGCATGTGAATTTGGGGGGACACATATTCAGACTGTAGCAGTCATTCTCTGCTGAGTTGTTTCTTTCTGGCTGACAGACAAAAGATGTGAGGGCATAGAGGGTCCTGCCAGGAGCTTGTGGGATAAGCCTGGAAGGGGTGCATATTACCTTTGCCTGCAACTCATTGGCTAGAGCCTGGCCATGCGGCTCCACTCAGCTACACGGAGGCTGGAGAATGTGATTTTTCTGTGAGCCTAAGAGGAAGATAAAGCGGAGGTTTGGTGGAACTGTTTGTCTTATTCCTACTCAATTGTTTTGGGTAACAAAAGTGGACTTATAGGAGGGTAGCCTTTAAATATTGGCTCACCTGACCAAGCAGAACTGTTTTACTGTGACTAATGAAAGTTGCATTTGCCATGATTCTCAGTGGGGTTCTATGACCCAGTTGATACCTCTGCTGGGATTTCAGTAACAGTGACTTTTGAACTTGAGTGAGTTGACTGTGGTCAGCTTCCACCTCTTTTCAGGCTAGCCAGCCCATTTCTCCACTGCAAAAATCTGTTCCCTTGCATTCACGATGCCACCTGGCTTTGCATGTGGAGGAGGTTCAGGAAGACAAATGCATCCCTAAATGATGTTTGGTCCCTCAGAATGACACATAGACAAATCTCAGTGAGAGGTATCTGGTTGAGGCATCAAAGATGGTGGGAACACTTGTTGCCACTGAAGCAGTGAGTCTGCTGGTGGGCTTCTGTTTTTTAAACCAAAGATGGTGGAGACTGGAGGTCTCCTGCAATTGCAGTCTTGTGCTACTAGGGGAAAAGGTTTTACCTGCATGTGATTCTCTGTGATCATTTGTCTTGTGGATTCACTGCTATTCATGAAACTTGTGGCTCCTCTTCCCCTAAGATTTGTTTGAGGAGCTGTTTGCTCTTTAGATTAGCCTGGGAATCTGCCTGTGAACTGTAAGTGTTATTTTTTTTTGTTTGAGTCAATGAAAAGCAGAGGGAAGGCATCCTAGAAAAGACCCTAGTGGCCGTGGCTGGCTTTCAAGATGCTGGAAGCCACCACAGATGCCAGCAGTCTCAAAGCTGGAAAACAAGAGAGAATGGCTTCTCCCTAGGGCCTCCAGAGAATGCAGTCTATGGACACCTTGGTTTTAGTTCAATATAATCAATCTGGGCTTCCAGTCTCCCAAGCTGAAAGATGACACATGTTGTTTAACGTCACCTACTTTGTGGCAGTTGGTCACAACAACATCACAACAACATAAGACTAGTACAGTCTAAAGCAAGTCTGTTGGAGGTGGAGGGGGAGGCAGGAGGTGGAGTGGATGGAGCTGGTCTCTGTGCTGTAACTCAGGAGGCCACACCCAGCCAGCAGGACCCCATGAGATTCATCAGATCACCTCCATTTTAAAGATTAGGAAACTGAGGCAGGCCCAGGGACAGAAGGAATGACCTATCCAAGGTTTCTCAGCAGTTTCTCTGGGAACTGGTAGTGACTGAGAGGGCCCAGTGCCACTTCTTTTTTGTTGTTATTTTATTTTTGGCTATGCTGGGTCTTTGTTGTTCCACGGGCTTTTTCTCTAACTGTGGCACACAGGCTTTTCACTATGGTGGATTCTCTTTTTGCAGAGCACAGGCTCAGTAGTTGTGGCACAGGGGCTTAGTTGTTCTGTGGCGTGTAGGATCTTCCCAGACCAGGGATCAAACCTGTGTCTCCGGCGTTGGCAGGCAGATTCTGTACCACTAAGCCACCAGGGAAACCCCCCAGTGCCACTTCTTAAAGAGCCCTACAAGATGCAGCAGGCAAAAGGGAACAAAAAGAAGCCCATGTCTGCGTCCTCCGGATTCTCCCCCTTCTTGTGGACCAACTCTAATAAGAATGACCAGCAAAACGTATTCATTTCCTCTGCTGAGGCCAACAAGAGCTGTTTGAGAAGTGGGGAAGTCAGCGACTCCGAGTCAATGCTGCTCAGATAGGAGGAGACTGGGGAGAAATGACCACATGGGGGCTTCGCCTTGGGGAACACTGAGTGCCCAGCCCCTCAGTTCATCACCCAACTCCTCCACATTCTGAAAATGCTGGGGCACTTATGTTGTGCGCCATGCCTGCTAGTTCCTTGATAGTGAAGCATGCTCGTGCTGTCCAGGTTTGTCCTGAGCCCTTGAACAAATGTATTCAAGAGATCCCCACAGGGTGATGAAAAAGCCCATTTCTTATTCCACTGCTAGGAGCATGCACTGACGTTAAAGCAGTTTGGCAGTGCCCATCAAGGGTTTGCTATAAGCTCACATCCATTATTTACAAGAAAGACCAGAACATTGGAACGTGCCTAAATTGAACTTGAGGTTCCTGGTAAAACAGTTACCATTCACTGCATGTGGCAGAAGATTCTCATGTGATAGAAAGCGATGGTGACAGAGACTTAAAGGGCACAAGGGGAAAAAAATGAGTGTATGAAATTGTATCTAGTGTGATGTCAGCTGTGGAGAAATATAGGAAAATAAGCTAAACAGGACTTCTGGATCATAGGTGCTTTTATTTCCTATGCTTTATATTTTACTATCTGAATATTTTACATTGGATTTACGATAAAAAGAAAAGAGCTTCATATCCTTTAACACTGTAAGTTTATTTCTGGAATTTTTCAAAGAAAATAATTGTAAATACAGTTTACAAGCTGTATGCACAGAGATGTTCCCTTCGTCATAGTTTTTTAAATGAAGATATAATTCACGTATACCATAGAAGTCTCCCTTTAAAGCATGCCATTCACTAGTTCTTAGTGTAATTACCCCCTAAAGGAAGCCTAACCTCTTAGCAATCACACCCCATTCCCACTTTATCTCCAATCACTGATCTACCCTCTGTCTCTGTGAACTTGCATGTTCTGGACATTTCTCGTAGATGAATGTATACAAGCATGTAGCCTCTGTGTCTGGCTTCTGTCACCCAGCACAGTAACTTCAAAGTTCATCTATATTGTAGTGTTTGCCAGTACTTCATTCTTTTTTTATGACTGAATCACATTCCATCCATAGACCACATTTTATTTGTCCATTCGTCAGTTGATGGCCCTTGGTTGTTTTCACCTTTTGGCTATGGTGAATAATGCTGCTATGGACATTCTTTTGGGTGGATATATATTTTTGTATCTCTTAGTTATACACATAGGTGTAGGATTTCTGGCTTACATGGAAACTCTTCGACTCTTTGAGAAATTGTTGAAATGTTGAATCATGAATACTTACACTAGTGGAAATTAGGAAATAATATATCTATTAGGAAATAATGTATCTATTGATTGTAGGAGAGTGCTTGTGTTGTGTGCTTAGTCGCTCAGTCATGTCCAACTCTTTGCAACCCCATGGACTGTAGCCCGCTAGGTTTCTCTGTCCATGGGATTTTCCAGGCAAGAATACTGGAGTGGGTTGCCATGCCCTCCTCCAGGGGATCTTCCCAACCCAAGAATCTAACCCTTGTCCCTTGTGTCTCCTGCATTGACAGGCGGATTCTTTACTGTAAAATATATTAATCCTCCTTCCCTTAATGAACAAAATGTTTATAAAAATGCAACGTACTTATTCTTAGGCCAGGTGCTGGGGGTCAAAGGCAGTTGAGACAGGGTCATATTCTCTGAATCTGCTGTTCGGATTTATCTATCTATTTATCACGATGACACATCCTCCAGGGGCTTCCCTGATGGCTCAGCAGGCAAAGAATCTGCCTGCAATGCAGGAGACACAGGAGACATGGATTCGATCCCGGGGTCAAGAAGATCCTGGGAGGAGGAAATGGCAACCCACTGCAGTATTCTGGCCTGGAGAATTCCATGGGCAGAGGAGCTTGGTGGGCTACAGTACATGGGGGTCACAAAGAGTTGGATACAACTTAATGACTCAACAGCGACACACATTAAGTGAGCTGGGTTCAGCAGCGCTGGAAGAGCAGGCTTCCCACCTATGTTTGTTGACTAAACCAGGTCATACATATAAGAGATGCTTTGAATGCTCCTGTGCTTGGCCATTTTCTCTAGGCTTATGCGTGAATCTAGAATAACAGAGATGTGCTCAGAACTCAGTTTATCTCCAGGTGACACTGTGTTGCGGTTTGGTCCCATTCAGGACTTGAGTCATGCACAACACCCTGCCGTTACTTGTTCGACTAGGAACCATGCCACCACTATCCCATTCCCTACCTGTAAAGGAACTGTGCTATGGACGTTGGTGTTTGGGGCCGGGACAGAGGGTATGCAGTAGGCTCATCTTGTGATGTTGTGGGGTTTTGAGCACATTGTATTTAAGAGGATTTCCAAGGATGTGTTTTACTTTCTATATGTTTATTTCTGTTTTGATATTGACTCCTAGCTTCTTAAAACCATATGTTTAAAATGAAGATGAGACCAATCAGTGTTGTTCTGATGGTGTTGATCAGTTTGTAAAAGCTGCTGAGAGAGACAGAACTTTGTTGTCAAACCAGTTTGGGGAAATAACATGTTCAAAATTCATACTGGTCTTGTGGGGTTTGGCAGTGGTTGTGGTGTCTCACTTTTCTGGGGCGAGAGACTGAAACAGAGATGTGGGAAGAGTGAGTTAGTGAAATTTAGGTTATCAGATTCTCATGCATACCAGTCACTGTGCATTTTTAGAGACAACTGAATAGATAGCTGCCCTGACTCAGACAATTTTAGGGGTGGCCTGTTTTATACCACAGCTGTCCTGTCAATCTCTGTGATCATGGGGTGTAGGGGAGGGGGAGGTCCTACTTATCTGGAAAACCTTTCCTTTATCTCTTTGTGTCAAGCCAAACTTTCCTGGATCAGATTGACTTCAAGGAGAAACGTCTGTAGACAATATGCTTTTGTTGTTTTTCGTCAGAAAACAAAGAGGATCCTTTGCAGTTTCTGACTCCTACTGAGTAAAGAATCCAGGCAGTATTTAGTAGGCATCTCCTTGTATCATTACCATGCTTGTTTGGCTTTTTGCCTTTGGTCAGTGGTAAACATTTAACTCCTTTGCTTATGCCCGATGGGGGTTGGGGTGTAGATGAAACTTACAAATACATTTTAAATACATTGACACTGTAGTGTACAGAAACCGAAAGTTGAGACCGGGGAACATTTGTCAGAGAATGAGAACAAAACATAGGTGCTCTCATGTTCTGGCAGAGCCACATTCCATTGTCATCAACTCATTAAGCATATAGCTTCGAAGATGCTTGTTTTACCTGTTTTGTAACTGTCAATATCTGTTTTCACTGGTATTTAAGGTTGTGTTGTGGGATAGTCATGCTTTTAACCGTGAGTATACTGATACTGATAATTATTTAGGCAAAGTCAGTGAGTTACTTTTCCAACCAAATAGTTGGAACAAAAGCAGTCAGTTGGTTAAGATGATATAGAATTTTGTATTGAAACCAAATTCTAGAGTCGGCTCAGCAAACTTAGGTGAAATTGACCTCACTTTCACATTTGCTTTCATAATTTTATTTTGCAGGATAACAAAGCCATTGACCTTTGCTGACTGTGTTGGGGATGAACTTCCTTTAGGATGGGAAACTGTATATGATAAACAAATTGGAATTTATTACATGGACCACATAAATAGTAAGTAGAATGCCACGCTTGAGTTGTTACATATGATTGAGTTTTCATGTTAATCTCACAGATGGTAGGAACTCTTTCTGTAGAGTGAAACAATTGTTACTCTCCAACACAGCATTAAACTAGATTTTATAAATGTCATCTGAAGTCTTCGTTAGCTGAGTTGTTCAAAAATTGAAGCGATTGTACGTTGGCTTGTATGTTGCCCAGGACTGCATGGAATATGTTGAATGCAGAGTTTGAATACCTAATAGAAGGAATAAATTTTATAAATTTCCCAGGCAGTCTGGTAATAGAAGTCGCTAACCAAATGAGGAGAGTATTTCTTGCAGAGTGGAATTTACAAGTTCTTGGAACAATAAATGCCCAAATGATGATCTGAACTTCATTTTGTCTTATCCCTTTGATTTTTAACTGTAATGTGCCAAACCTTTTGGAGCTTTGGGAAGGGAGAAAATGATGTAAAGACCACAGCTAAAATCACGGGTCCTAGACCATGCCAGCCTTCTCTATAGAATTGTTGGGAGCAGGGGTTCTCATCCAGGGCTGGCGTTACCTCCAAGGGACACTTGGTGGTGTCTGGGGGGCATTTTCAGGCGCTCAGCCTGCAGTGATTTGGCTCTTACCCAATGCCTGAGCAGAGGGATGAGTGTGGCCTCGGCTTTGCCGCCCTCTGCGGTGGTTACCCCATGGACAGGAGGGCTTCTTAGGCACATCCACTGCTGACAGGATGGACGTGGTGCTTAGCAAGGTTGCACCCAGGGGCCACGCTACCCTGGCCTGGCTGCCGAGCACCTCAGGGCTGCATGCAGCTGGAGTTTCTGGCCATCTGGGCCACCTTCCCCTCAGGTCAGGGCTCCACTGTCTCCGGGCCCAGGAAGCGTTACTGAACAGCATAGGTATTGGCCTTATATGACTTTTCTGGAAAGCCTGCCAAGGCCCAGGACCACCTTGTGCTGGCTCATCTCTCATAAACCCTGCTCTCCTCCTGCTGTGTCCCGTTCTTTGCTGTGGGTGTGCCTTGCTCGCCTGCTGACTAAGTCACAGCAAGTTTTACAAAGCACCCCTCCATGCCAGCCACTCAGGAAAGTGAGACCCAGGATCCACCCTCAAGGATTCGATATGACACATTAGACATGGCCACGAACCTGGAAACCAAGTAATCACCAAGGACTTTCTTCCAACCACCTTGAGTATAATTGGGGTGACCCAGCACCATGGAGGCTGTGGCTGAAGGCATCATCTCCAGGGTCATGCCTGGAGAGATGGCAGAGAGATGTCCTCTCTCTGACACCTTTAGTGAACCCAACTTTTNCCAATCACTGATCTACCCTCTGTCTCTGTGAACTTGCATGTTCTGGACATTTCTCGTAGATGAATGTATACAAGCATGTAGCCTCTGTGTCTGGCTTCTGTCACCCAGCACAGTAACTTCAAAGTTCATCTATATTGTAGTGTTTGCCAGTACTTCATTCTTTTTTTATGACTGAATCACATTCCATCCATAGACCACATTTTATTTGTCCATTCGTCAGTTGATGGCCCTTGGTTGTTTTCACCTTTTGGCTATGGTGAATAATGCTGCTATGGACATTCTTTTGGGTGGATATATATTTTTGTATCTCTTAGTTATACACATAGGTGTAGGATTTCTGGCTTACATGGAAACTCTTCGACTCTTTGAGAAATTGTTGAAATGTTGAATCATGAATACTTACACTAGTGGAAATTAGGAAATAATATATCTATTAGGAAATAATGTATCTATTGATTGTAGGAGAGTGCTTGTGTTGTGTGCTTAGTCGCTCAGTCATGTCCAACTCTTTGCAACCCCATGGACTGTAGCCCGCTAGGTTTCTCTGTCCATGGGATTTTCCAGGCAAGAATACTGGAGTGGGTTGCCATGCCCTCCTCCAGGGGATCTTCCCAACCCAAGAATCTAACCCTTGTCCCTTGTGTCTCCTGCATTGACAGGCGGATTCTTTACTGTAAAATATATTAATCCTCCTTCCCTTAATGAACAAAATGTTTATAAAAATGCAACGTACTTATTCTTAGGCCAGGTGCTGGGGGTCAAAGGCAGTTGAGACAGGGTCATATTCTCTGAATCTGCTGTTCGGATTTATCTATCTATTTATCACGATGACACATCCTCCAGGGGCTTCCCTGATGGCTCAGCAGGCAAAGAATCTGCCTGCAATGCAGGAGACACAGGAGACATGGATTCGATCCCGGGGTCAAGAAGATCCTGGGAGGAGGAAATGGCAACCCACTGCAGTATTCTGGCCTGGAGAATTCCATGGGCAGAGGAGCTTGGTGGGCTACAGTACATGGGGGTCACAAAGAGTTGGATACAACTTAATGACTCAACAGCGACACACATTAAGTGAGCTGGGTTCAGCAGCGCTGGAAGAGCAGGCTTCCCACCTATGTTTGTTGACTAAACCAGGTCATACATATAAGAGATGCTTTGAATGCTCCTGTGCTTGGCCATTTTCTCTAGGCTTATGCGTGAATCTAGAATAACAGAGATGTGCTCAGAACTCAGTTTATCTCCAGGTGACACTGTGTTGCGGTTTGGTCCCATTCAGGACTTGAGTCATGCACAACACCCTGCCGTTACTTGTTCGACTAGGAACCATGCCACCACTATCCCATTCCCTACCTGTAAAGGAACTGTGCTATGGACGTTGGTGTTTGGGGCCGGGACAGAGGGTATGCAGTAGGCTCATCTTGTGATGTTGTGGGGTTTTGAGCACATTGTATTTAAGAGGATTTCCAAGGATGTGTTTTACTTTCTATATGTTTATTTCTGTTTTGATATTGACTCCTAGCTTCTTAAAACCATATGTTTAAAATGAAGATGAGACCAATCAGTGTTGTTCTGATGGTGTTGATCAGTTTGTAAAAGCTGCTGAGAGAGACAGAACTTTGTTGTCAAACCAGTTTGGGGAAATAACATGTTCAAAATTCATACTGGTCTTGTGGGGTTTGGCAGTGGTTGTGGTGTCTCACTTTTCTGGGGCGAGAGACTGAAACAGAGATGTGGGAAGAGTGAGTTAGTGAAATTTAGGTTATCAGATTCTCATGCATACCAGTCACTGTGCATTTTTAGAGACAACTGAATAGATAGCTGCCCTGACTCAGACAATTTTAGGGGTGGCCTGTTTTATACCACAGCTGTCCTGTCAATCTCTGTGATCATGGGGTGTAGGGGAGGGGGAGGTCCTACTTATCTGGAAAACCTTTCCTTTATCTCTTTGTGTCAAGCCAAACTTTCCTGGATCAGATTGACTTCAAGGAGAAACGTCTGTAGACAATATGCTTTTGTTGTTTTTCGTCAGAAAACAAAGAGGATCCTTTGCAGTTTCTGACTCCTACTGAGTAAAGAATCCAGGCAGTATTTAGTAGGCATCTCCTTGTATCATTACCATGCTTGTTTGGCTTTTTGCCTTTGGTCAGTGGTAAACATTTAACTCCTTTGCTTATGCCCGATGGGGGTTGGGGTGTAGATGAAACTTACAAATACATTTTAAATACATTGACACTGTAGTGTACAGAAACCGAAAGTTGAGACCGGGGAACATTTGTCAGAGAATGAGAACAAAACATAGGTGCTCTCATGTTCTGGCAGAGCCACATTCCATTGTCATCAACTCATTAAGCATATAGCTTCGAAGATGCTTGTTTTACCTGTTTTGTAACTGTCAATATCTGTTTTCACTGGTATTTAAGGTTGTGTTGTGGGATAGTCATGCTTTTAACCGTGAGTATACTGATACTGATAATTATTTAGGCAAAGTCAGTGAGTTACTTTTCCAACCAAATAGTTGGAACAAAAGCAGTCAGTTGGTTAAGATGATATAGAATTTTGTATTGAAACCAAATTCTAGAGTCGGCTCAGCAAACTTAGGTGAAATTGACCTCACTTTCACATTTGCTTTCATAATTTTATTTTGCAGGATAACAAAGCCATTGACCTTTGCTGACTGTGTTGGGGATGAACTTCCTTTAGGATGGGAAACTGTATATGATAAACAAATTGGAATTTATTACATGGACCACATAAATAGTAAGTAGAATGCCACGCTTGAGTTGTTACATATGATTGAGTTTTCATGTTAATCTCACAGATGGTAGGAACTCTTTCTGTAGAGTGAAACAATTGTTACTCTCCAACACAGCATTAAACTAGATTTTATAAATGTCATCTGAAGTCTTCGTTAGCTGAGTTGTTCAAAAATTGAAGCGATTGTACGTTGGCTTGTATGTTGCCCAGGACTGCATGGAATATGTTGAATGCAGAGTTTGAATACCTAATAGAAGGAATAAATTTTATAAATTTCCCAGGCAGTCTGGTAATAGAAGTCGCTAACCAAATGAGGAGAGTATTTCTTGCAGAGTGGAATTTACAAGTTCTTGGAACAATAAATGCCCAAATGATGATCTGAACTTCATTTTGTCTTATCCCTTTGATTTTTAACTGTAATGTGCCAAACCTTTTGGAGCTTTGGGAAGGGAGAAAATGATGTAAAGACCACAGCTAAAATCACGGGTCCTAGACCATGCCAGCCTTCTCTATAGAATTGTTGGGAGCAGGGGTTCTCATCCAGGGCTGGCGTTACCTCCAAGGGACACTTGGTGGTGTCTGGGGGGCATTTTCAGGCGCTCAGCCTGCAGTGATTTGGCTCTTACCCAATGCCTGAGCAGAGGGATGAGTGTGGCCTCGGCTTTGCCGCCCTCTGCGGTGGTTACCCCATGGACAGGAGGGCTTCTTAGGCACATCCACTGCTGACAGGATGGACGTGGTGCTTAGCAAGGTTGCACCCAGGGGCCACGCTACCCTGGCCTGGCTGCCGAGCACCTCAGGGCTGCATGCAGCTGGAGTTTCTGGCCATCTGGGCCACCTTCCCCTCAGGTCAGGGCTCCACTGTCTCCGGGCCCAGGAAGCGTTACTGAACAGCATAGGTATTGGCCTTATATGACTTTTCTGGAAAGCCTGCCAAGGCCCAGGACCACCTTGTGCTGGCTCATCTCTCATAAACCCTGCTCTCCTCCTGCTGTGTCCCGTTCTTTGCTGTGGGTGTGCCTTGCTCGCCTGCTGACTAAGTCACAGCAAGTTTTACAAAGCACCCCTCCATGCCAGCCACTCAGGAAAGTGAGACCCAGGATCCACCCTCAAGGATTCGATATGACACATTAGACATGGCCACGAACCTGGAAACCAAGTAATCACCAAGGACTTTCTTCCAACCACCTTGAGTATAATTGGGGTGACCCAGCACCATGGAGGCTGTGGCTGAAGGCATCATCTCCAGGGTCATGCCTGGAGAGATGGCAGAGAGATGTCCTCTCTCTGACACCTTTAGTGAACCCAACTTTTTTTTCTTCCCTGAGGACAAGAAAGATTTTTATTGTGATAATGGGCCAAAGACCCCATTCCAGAAAACTTGCTCCTGAGAATCAAGCTCTTTTTTTCTGTAGATTTATTATTATTATTATTATTTTTTTACTGTGATGGGTGTTCGTTGCTGATGTGGGCTTTCTCTAGTTGCAGCAAGCAGGGGCTGCTCTCTAGTCATAGTGCTCAGGCTTCTCTCTGCAGTGGCTTCTCTTGATGTGAAACACAGGCTCTAGGCACACGGGCTTTAGTAGTTGCAGTGTGTGGGCTCAGTAGCTGTGATGCACAGGCTTAATTACTGTGCAGCACGTGGAATCTGCCCAGACCAGGAATTGAACCCGTGTCCATTGCATTGCCAGGAGAATTCTTAGCCACTGGACTACCAAGGAAGCTCCCCTGGAATCTTAACTCTTGCTAGCACAGATGTAAGGGGAAAGCTCTTTAAAGACAGAGAACCTGAGCAGTCACATGTTAAGTTGGAACTGTGCTGATTGACAGTGCAGTGAGGGACCAGAGGGGCCCTGGGCTGGTCACCTTCGGGGTTCCCAAGACCCTCGGGGGCCCTGGACAGAATGCGAATGATGCCTGTTGACCTTGGTGAGTCTGATGCCTAAATCATCATCAGAGACATCTGGGCACTTAAAACAGATGTGACCTCCCCCTGCCTCCTACCCAGGTCCACTGAATCTGAACTCTAGGGCTAGGTCAAGACCCTGAGTTTTGTTATTTTTTATTTCTCCATGGGAGCTTTTAAGACCCAGAGAGGCTTTCCAGGAGGGGCCCTGGGCTAGCAGTACGAAAGAGATTAGGGGATGTTTCTCGCAGGAGATTTCAAAAGAAACTTACTTTAAATATCCTAGTGAGTGCTCCTGTGTATGTGTGTGTGTGGTGGGGCGGGCGGGGGTGGGGGTAGAGATGACATAGAATTTACAGTTGTAACCATTTTGAGGTGAGAGGCACAGACTGTAAGGTTCACCATTGAAAAGTGTACAGTTCAGTGGCATTGGGTGCATGGAGTGTTCCAGCTATCACCTGTCTAATTCCAGAACATTCATCATGCCCTGGTAAGACCTTGTGATTTAAAAGAGGCTCACGTGGTATAGAATCGGAAGCAGAGTTGGGAAGGTGACTGTGGCGAGCACTCAGAGGATGGCTTTTGGTGGGATGAGGCAGGCAGGTGTTTTAGGAGAGAGGTTCTGAGAGTCTGATTGAACTAAGGGGAGAAGGAGAGACATCCCAGCATCAGTCACTATTATACACAGGGGCAGGGATGGCCAGTTCTGGAGGGCCCATGAAATAGTCTGCATGAGGGATGAGGAGCAGGTGTACTCTGAGGGTAAGTTCCCAGTTGGCTCAGTGGGTCGATGAAGATGAAGCCACTCATTCCAAGGGGGCAGGCAGAGAAGCAGGCACTCATCGGTGTGGCTTCCTTTGGGTTGTTGTGGTTTGGGTAGCAAAAGGGTGCTGTGTGAGACTGAGTTGTTTTGGACCAGTGACTCACAAGTACTTTGCGTCCGTCCACGTGGTGATGCCTCTTGGAGGCAGGAGCAAAGAAAAGAGGGTACTCAGGAGAAAGGTTGGAGCCAGAGGTAGGCGTGAACCCTTTGAGGAGCTGGTTAAATGACAGAGCCAGAGCAGCAGGTGGGGGACTTATAGGAAATCCACGAAGGGGATTTCCCATGCAGAAAGTTCTGGTCTGGCATAGCAGGTGGAAGAAGGGGAGCGAGCTGGTCCCAGGGACACAGGTTGAAAAAGGCAGGGAGAGAAAGGTTGTATGTATCTCTTAGTTTGAGAGTGATGGGCTCGTTTGGGTTCCTGTCCACCAACATTTACTCATAGATAGCTAGTGGGAAGCTGCTGTATGATGCAGGGAGCTCAAACCAGGGCTCTGTGACAACCTAAGAGGACTGGGATGGGGTGGAGATGGGATGGAGGCTCAAGAGGGAGGAGACATATGTGCACTAATGGCTGATTTATGTTGTATGGCAGAAACCAACAGCATTGTAAAGCAATTAATTATCTTCTAGTTAAAAATAAATTAAAGGGGCACTCTTTCTGCTCCCTTCTGAAGTCTATGTGAGAAGCGTTCTCTATGTCTTTTTTACTTTAATAAAACTTAAAAAAAAGTTAATTTAAAAAAATTGTCTGGTATCATCTTCCCCTACGCATCTATAGAACTTTCTTCTCAACCCAGGCATGGCTGTGTTAATAGGAGGTGACCGAGACTCTGGGAGGGTTCAGCATACAGGTGCTTCCATGATGTACATCATGGTCAGTCATTAACTTTTGTATTGATTAGACACATAACTGCATGATTATTCAGCTTAAAGATTGGACTCGGAAGACCCTCATGTTCTTCCCCTTTCCATTTCAGAGCTGACCCAGATTGAGGATCCCAGAGAGCAGTGGAGGCGGGAGCAGGAACGGATGCTAAAGGAGTATTTAATTGTAGCCCAGGAGGCTCTCAATGCCAAGAAAGAAATCTACCAGATTAAGCAGCAGCGCTTCGAGCTGGCCCAAGAGGAATACCAGCAGCTGCACAAGATGTGTGAGGACGACAGCCGCTCGTACACCAGCTGTGAGTTGAACATCCCCCTCCAGCAGCACGTGGGGCTTCCAGCGTTGGGTCTCTGCGGACCCTGGTCTCTACAGACCCTTGGCGCAAGTTGAGCAAGACAGCTGTGTCAAGTGTCTGATCGCCTATTGTTAGGTAGTCAGCCTCCCATGCCAGCATCCGATGGTCACGCCCTACCACTCCATTGGCAAGTGTTTTTTAGGTGCTCACGCAACACGGTGGAGCTGAGATAGGAGAGGCCCCTGCCCTCCTGGAGTTTCCATATAGGGAGGGAGGGCAGGGAGCGAGCAAGGAAGCACAGTTTCAGGTAGTGATATGAACCACCTCCCAACTCACATTTGTCAGCATGGAAAAGGGCTTTCCCAGAGACCCCTGCTCATCTGAAGTGATCCTGGGGAATTCCTTATGATGGTTTTATTGCTCAGGAACCTCCACACAAGTCAGGCCCCTGTCTCTTTATAGCATCCTTTCTTGCGCAAGACACTGAAGGTGGAGAAACTCAGTATAACATGGGTAAAGTGGGGAACTCCGCCCAAGTAAGATGGATGCACACTGATGTTCTCCAAAGGGAACCCCTCTGAGTTTCGGAGCCCGCCAAGCATGGGCTCCTGTTATTAGGACCCAGGAGATGCACGGGAACAGAAGGAATCCCTCAGAAGCCAAAGCCTCTGGTTCCTGACCCATTCAGTCACTGCCTGAGCCAGTCCATTCTCGACAGTCGTCACACTTAACCACCCACTGAAGGTGTGCGTGGCTGTGACTCGCCCAGTGGCAGTGAGCTTGGGGAGAGTGTATGAAGTTGGTACCACTAGATTTTATCTTATAAAAACCTAAATCTCATTGAGACTTGGAGGGACTTACCTGTGACGTGAGTGCCATGTTGCCAGGCGTGTAGCTCTGGTGACACAGCTTTGAACGTTAAAGACATGCTCAAAGCTTTGTTTATCCTGTGTTGCAGGTCAGAATGGAGTTGAGGCGAGGGGGCCAGACATCTTTTTTACCGCAACTGCTGTCGAAGGTGAATAAGCCATACGATCTGTGGAGAAGAGAGCGGAGGGTGGAGTTTGCCCCCTGTAGCAGGAATTTAGGTAGCTGTGTTTCTATGTACCGTAAAAGATTGCAGGCTCAGGTATGATGGTGTGTAGTTTCCAGGCTGCTTCATCTCTTGCCCTTCGCCTCTTGGTATGTACTAGGTTTTTTTCTTGTTTGTTTGTTTGTTTTACTGTCCATCAGAAAAAGCTGGTTTCTTCGTAATTTTCTTTATTTGTCATCTCTTTTTCTGATTTTGGTATCAGGATAATATTGACCTCCCAGAATGAACTGGGATATGTTTCCTCCTCCCCAGTTTTTGGAAAGTTTGTGTGGAATTGATTCAGTTCAGTTCAGTCACTCAGTTGTGTCCGACTCCTTGCGACCCCATGAATTGCAGCACACCAGGATTCCCTGTCCATCACCAACTCCCGGAGTTCACTCAGATTCCCGTCCATCGAGTCAGTGATTCCATCTAGCCATCTCATCCTCTGTTGTCCCCTTCTCCTCCTGCCCCCAATCCCTCCCAGCATCAGAATCTTTTCCAATGAGTCAACTCTTCGCTTGAGGTGGCCAAAGTACTGGAGTTTCAGCTTCAGCATCATTCCTTCCAAAGAAATCCCAGAGCTGATCTCCTTCAGAATGGACTGGTTGGCTCTCCTTGCAGTCCATGGAACTCTCAAGAGTCTTCTCCAACACCACAGTTCAAAAGCATCAATTCTTTAGTGCTCAGCTTTCTTCACAGTCCAACTCTCACAACCATGCATGACCACTGGACATATCATAGCCTTGACTACATGGACCTTTGTTTGATACTTAATTCATTGGCAAGCAAATTCTTTACCACTGAGCCACCTGGGAAGCCCAGTGTTGATACTTTCTTAACCGTTTGATAGAATTCACCCCAAAAGCCATCTGGTTCTTTGTAGGAATGTNACCATGCATGACCACTGGACATATCATAGCCTTGACTACATGGACCTTTGTTTGATACTTAATTCATTGGCAAGCAAATTCTTTACCACTGAGCCACCTGGGAAGCCCAGTGTTGATACTTTCTTAACCGTTTGATAGAATTCACCCCAAAAGCCATCTGGTTCTTTGTAGGAATGTTTGTAACTATAAATTCAGTACCTTTAATAGACATGGGCCTGTTGAGGTTTTCCTATTTCTTCTTGAGTCAGTTTTGATGTTTGTGTGCCTCAAGGAATTTGTCTCTTTCATCTAATCCAAAAATCAGTAAACTTTTCTGTAAAGGATCAGATAGTGAGTATTTTAGGCGCCATAGGTCATATGGTCTCAGGTGCAACCACCAAACCCTGTTGTTACAGTGCAAAAGCAGCCAGACATGACATGTAAATGACGTGTGTGGTTTGTTCTGATAAAAAGTATAAAAATAAGAAACAAGCTGAATTTGGCCCACAGGGAATCAGCTGACCGCTGATCAAGCTGTCAGGTTTTTGAAGTTTTCATAGAATTCCCATGTGATTCTTTCAATGTCTAGACTCTGAGCTAGTGTCCTCTCTTATTTGTGATAATAATAATTCGTGCTTTATTTTCTTAGTCAGTGTAGCTCAACCTTTATCGATTATGTGTAGCATTACAGCAAACTGGGTTTTGGTTTTCTGTTTTCTTCCCCTATTTTTATCATTTTTTAATTTTTTTTATTGATTTGTTCTCTTTAGTTTTTCCTTCATTCTACTTAGTTTGGCTTTAATTTCTTTTTCTGCCTTCCTAAAGTGGGAGCTTAGAGCATTGATTTCAGACTTCTCATTTTCTCACATAGCCTCTAAAGGTATAAATTCTCCTCTAAGTACTACTTTAACTGCATCCTACAAATTTTGGTTCATATTTTATGAACCAAATATTCATAATATTTTCTCATTTTCTTTGTGATTTCTTTTGACTCCTGGATTGTTTTAAAAGTAAGCTATTGGAACTTTTTAAAGGTGTGATGTTGTTGATTTCTAATTTGATTGTGGTCAGAGACTAGACTATGTAACATTTCAGTTTTTGACGTCTGTTGAGATGACTTTATGGCTCAGCATATGGTCTCTTTTAAATGATCTCGTGGACTTGTGCCTCCAGGTTGCATCTGATTGAAGCAGTGGCTTAAAACTGTTTCTGAGAGTGTAGTTAGTGATTCTAAACCTTTCCAAAAGTTACTTGGTAGAAGTAGGTTGGGCCATATAAAATTGTCACTTTTGTAGATTAAAAAGGGCCAGTTATTGGCAGTTTCATATGACTCAACCTAGTAGAGTGTTTCTTCCGAGGCAACTGGTCAGGTTTGGTTAGGTCTCCAAAGAGACTTGCCCATCAGTCTTGCTAAGAATTGAATGGAAAAAGAATATAACAGAAGAACCTGGTAAGAAGTTTTTTGCCAGCAATTGAAAGGAAATGTTAGATGACGAGAAGGTATGTCGGACTTCCCTGGTGGTACAATGGATAAGAATCTGCCTGCCAATGCAGGGGACACAAGTTCCATTCCTGGTCCAGGAACATTCCACATGCTGCAGGGCAACTAAACCCGTATGGCCTATAGCCCGTGTTTCATCACAAGAGAAATCACTGCAGTGAGAAGCCTGCACGCCTCAAGGAAGAGTAGCCCCCACTCTCTACAATGACAGAAAGCCGCTATGCAGCACCAAAGGCCAAGCACAACCTAAAATTAAATAAATATTTTAAAGAGAGAGGGGAGGTATGTCTATGTACTGGTTACTGTACTGGTGCAGCCAGGACTTCAGTTGCAGAGCATGTGGGGACTCAGGACTGGAACCCATGATGTAAATATAGGAAGACCTAGTTGCAGTCTATGGGATTCCATACCCAGCTGGAGGGGAAGACTCCCAGAGCATCGCGGAGCCTAGAGCATAAAAATATCCAGGACTTGTAGTCTTCTGGAGTTGGGACATCCCTCAGCATCAGTTTTTGTATTTCTATGGGTTTTTCCCTTCCCAGACATTTGGGAAAATAGGGAGTTGCAGGTAATTTCATTCTTCCTGCGCCCTGTAAAATTTTATCAATGCACAGTAAAAAAGCAACAGTCCAGATGCTGTCTTTAAAGTCATGTATGAAGAAACATTGAGTTAGGGAAGGTGATGACTCTGTGGTGTTGATTTGAGATCTGAGACTCCACCTCCCAACCCACAAGAGGTGCCTGCATAGATTCCATCTCTGCTTCTACTCATGTAGTAGAGGAGACCAGGTGGGGCCTCCCTATTTTCATGAAGGGCCGGAAATGCCAGTGTCTCTTCCTAGAGCCTGTCTCCTCAGGGAGAAAAACTGTGAATGGAATCTAGGAATTAATCCAAGCATTTTATCAAGTAGCTGCTGTTCCTGGGTTTTCACCAAGCTCCTTCAATTTGCCATTTAACCTGAACTCCATTGAGGATACTTCTGTTACATATGACTCAGACAAACTATTTCTGGCCACAGGCTAAAGTTCAAGACAGTCATTCTGGTGGCTTGTGCTATAACAGCCTAGACCTCTGTAAGGTCTGGGCCCATGTCAGGAGCTATTGGTGGCACGATCTGTGGCACACCTGGGCCCCTGTTGGCCACCCAACAGGTCTCACACAGCCCAGATCACTCACATTGTTAATCATCCAAAGCAGGGAGGTGTCTCTTTGCTTAGGTACTGGCAGCAGAAGGACCTTGGGACTTAGCGCCTGTAACTTCCTTCATTGGAAGTGACTCAAACTAAAGGAACCATCATTGAATGGCCTAGCATTTTCCTGAATTGTTGTGACTGCAACATCGTGAAGCATTGTAACACGGTGATGTTACTTTCCTTGTACACACAAGAAACAATATTCAGTAGACTGATCTTCTTGAAGGTTACACCTCCGATGAATGGTAGACCTTGGATTTGAGCCCAGATCTTTCGGTGGAGCTAGTTATCAGTGCTGTGTATACTATTTTGGAGACATGGAAGAGGCAGCTTGGAAGAATGGATCATGTGATTTTGAAACAGCCTGCCCTCCCATGTTCAAGTGACCCGGAAATAAGAACCGACTGTAAACTGACAAGTCATCTGGCAATTTCACAGCACCTAGGGGACACATGATAGGCAGAGAGCTTTTTACTTCTCGATTTCCTCATGGCCTACAGTGGGATAGCCAGACTGCTGCTGCTACTGCTAAGTCGCTTCAGTCATGTCCGACTCTGTGCGACCCCATAGACAGCAGCCCACCAGGCTCCCCTGTCCCTGGGATTCTCCAGGCAAGAACACTGGAGTGGGTTGCCATTTCCTTCCCCAATGCATGAAAGTGAAAAGTGAAAGTGAAGTTGCTCAGTCGTGTCCGACTCTTAACAACCCCATGGACTGCAGCCCACCTGGCTCCCCCGTCCATGAGATTTTCCAGGCAAGAGTACTGGAGTGGGGTGCCATTGCCTAGTTGTTTAGTTTTCAACAGAGAGTTCCTTAGCACCTGGTGTTGGGGGGATACAATTTATCTCTTATGGCTGATTATAGGGGGGGAATGAGGCAATAAAGGTAAACAGCCATTTCTAATATTGGAGCAAAAGGGCATGGGGGAGGGCAAACACTCTCTTCCACAGCCTTCACAGATTTCCCCGAGTTATGGAACTCCACAATAAAACTCTTGTTTGTTGGAGAGGGAAAGTTTCACATCAATATCGGGCCATCTGGTGTCTGAGAATACCCAAGCGTTAACCTTTCTTGTCTCTGACCAAAGCAGAGTCTGCTTTGCTGGCTTTGAGCAGACACGTCCCCATGAGACTAGGAGCCCAACTTGGCTATAGTTCTTTATGCTCAGGAACTAGCTGACAGGGGCCCTGGTCCTGTGTGATGCTCTACAGAGCCCTGCCATGGAACTTCTCTACCATAGACTATTTCTGAGACATACCGAGTACTTTCTCTGCAGCTCCGTCTTATAGAGTTTTCTCCTACTTTCTTCATTGCAGTATATTTTTCTGTTTATCTTCTTTTAACACTAAATACATTCGTTATTTCAGAAACTTTTTTTTTCATTCTTCCTGAGAAACTGGCCTCCAGCTGCATTCCGATGAAGTATGTGACCATTGCAGGACCTTTTGGAAGGAATTCTTGCTTGGGGTAAATTATAGTCTGAACCACGGATCATCAAAGTTTGGCCCACAGGCTGAATCCTAGGCACTCAGGGTGTTGTGTAAATAAGCTTTTATTGGGACCTAGCCAGGTCCATTCACTTAACCATTGTCTGTAGCAGGTACAGGAACAGAGTTGAGGGACTGAGACAGAGTGTGGCCCAGAAAGCCAGAAATATTTACTATCTGGTTCTTTGCAGAAGAATTGTCACACAGTGGTTCTCAACTGTGGCTGCACTGGAGGAATCTCTTGAAGGGCTTTTAAAACGTCTTACAACCTGGTCCGTACTCCCACCCCTAGACATTTGGATTTAATTGGCCTTGACTGAGGCCAGACACTTAAAAAAAAAAAAAAAAGCTTCCCAGGGGATTCCCAGAGTTGAGATCCACTGATCATGACCCTTTCTTCCAGTGGCAGGAGTATGACTTGTTTGTTCCCCAGGCTCCTGGGATCTCCCAGAATCCTCCAGCACAAGTCTCTTCAGTGCCTGGGAAAAAAGTCAGCCTTATCTCCGGTGAGAAAGCGCTGACCCGCCCTGAATTCCTGGCTCAAGCCTGGAGAGGCTTGACCTTATCAGTCCTCAGTCTGGCCTGCATTCTTTCTGAGGCTCCCGGCCCATCCCACAAAGACTATCTGGCCTTCTTTCTCTGGTGAGGGTTTCTCATCTCCTGCCTAGCCTGGGATAAGGGCCACCGTCCACCCATTCAGCCCTTCATCTTCCTGCACACGGGCATGTTGGAGCAGGCAGGGGAAAAATGGCTCACGCAGCATCTTCCCAGGTATTAGTTGGCAGGACTCAACCTCAAAGGCTGTCGCCGATCTCACATGTCCATCAGATCTCCCAGTCTGCCTGAGAGAGGGAATTCTTGGTTTGGATTCAGTGGCCTCTTGTGTTACTTGCATAAGTTGCCTCTGAGTGGGCTCATTTGATTTTTTATTTTTTTTGTCCCTTTGCTTATGGTACCTTTAAGAAAGAGGTTGTGCCCTCTTCATTTGGCCTCGCCTGATTATAGACACATCTTGGTCGGCTCTGGTAATTACTGCCTGTCAGCATGGCAACTGTCCAGGCTTGCTGTCCTTTGTGCCCAAGTACTCCTGGGCTCCCTCGAGCAGGTGCCTGCAGTGCTGACTCCTGGAGGCGTGCACCTGGTCCGAAGGCGTAGTTTGCTCACAGGATGTCTTTGGACAAGGACTACCCTCTTTGAAAAGCATGGCCTCCGCCTGGGGCGATCTTGGGTTCTCATGGTCCAGAGATGTAAGAGGAGATGGAGACAGACACAGATGGACGCATGGACGGACACATTTCCCCCTTTTAATAGCCCATGAAATCGAAATCTGAGGTAATGACTGGGGTCTGCAGCATTCAGAGCGCTAAACACAGACTGAGTTCACTTCTTGGGCACTGGAGAGCCGGAGGCCCATTTCTTCTTCCGTTGGAAAAGCTAATCTGACCCCCAGGAGCCCACGTTCTAGACAGAAGTCCCTCTTTGACTGATGGCATGATGTAGATCAAATCAGTGCCCACTCAGCCTTTGTCTATAAAAGCAGGGAAACATACTCGTCATCTCTCACAAGAGGCAGTGCCCTGTGACAACCTGGATTGATGGGGTGGGGAGGGAGGTTCAGGAGGGAGGGGACATATGTATGCCTGTGGCCAGTTCATGTTGATGTATGATAAAAACCATGACAATATTGTAAACATTTTTTCAATTTAAAAAATATATATATTTAAAGAAAAGAAAGGTGCAATAGGAAAAAAAAAGAATAAAATTCTCATTCCAAAGGGGGAAAAAAAAGAATTTCTGAGAATAGATGAAATTAATATGAAAGTTACGTTGTTGTAGCCAGGTATATAATTTATACTGCTGACGTCCAGCTAAGCCTTAACCTTCTTATATCATCCAAAGCAATGCTTTACACCTGTACGGCCTCCTGAAACTGTTGAATAGTTCTGCCCACTCAGACTCTTCAAGTGAGAAGGGAGCTGCAGAGGTGAAAGTCTGGTATTTATCCTAAATCTTGAGATTGGTGACGTGTCTCAGCAGAGACGTTTCTTTTTCTCAGTGTTGTGGTGTACGTGCCATTAAAGGGCTTCCCAGGTGATTCAGGAGTAAAGAACTCGCCTGCCAAATGCAGGAGACACAGGTTCTATCCCTGGGTCTGGAGGATCCCCTGGAGAAGGAAATGGCAACCCACTCCAGTATTTTTGCCGGGAAATCCCATGGGCAGAGGAGCCTGGCAGGCTACAGTCCATGGAGTCAAAAAGAGTTAGACACGACTTAGTGACTAAACAACATGCCATTAAAAATGGGGTCCAAAGTTTTGAGCTTTTCCCTGGATTCTGCAAATGGCTTCCATTAGATTTATTGGCAAACTTCAGGAACTGAGAATTTGTCTTTAAACTTTTGAGTTATATTATTAAAAGTTACACCAGTGTTTGTCACTCTCCTTAGCACATTAAGATACAGTGTACTCACTGTCTTAGGTAGTTGAGTTGCCTTTTCCTTCATCCCAGTCTAGGATTTGTATAGTTTTATACAAAACTATATGTAACATGAATGGTATCCCTGAGTAAAACCTTTCATCATTTAGGATTGTTTCATCTGTAAGTAACAGAAAAGACTAACTCTCCTGGGCCTGAACAGTAAGGCCATCCATTGTGACCTAGCAGTGTCCAAGGTGGGGGTGGCCTCCCCATTGGTGGACTCGGCAGCTCAGTGATGTTATAGTATGTCAGGATCCCCTCTAGGACTGGCCCAGGCTGAGTGTTCTGGGGGAGAGACAGATGCCTGAGAGCCTTAGGACTCTTAGCTATGCGGGAGACCTGGGCAGCAGGTTGCCATGTGTCTGTCCATCCCTACCCATCACTCCTGCAGTGTGTATGTACTTCAGGTCTCTTTACTAATTTACCCTATGAAATTTCAGACAGAGTTTTGGCAGTGATTTCAGGTGATTGTTAACTGATGTTTAACATCGCACTTAACTTCCCTTGACTTTGGTGGTGGGGTTACTTTCAGTTTGGAATGGAAAAGATCCCAGGCGGTAACTGTTGGCATTGTCTTCCTCGCCTACAAGATGACAAGCGGACACACGTGGAAGGAGTCAGAAAGCCCTTGGCTAATTAGCCTGTTATCTGGGCACCAGTGGAAGTCCCTGCCATTTGGGCCTGGGAAATTTACATCACAGGCGTTAAATTTAGAGGTTTTGTAGAAATGATTTTTGTCTCTTTATGATCATTGTTCGAAGTGTTCCTTTCCTTACTGGACTTAAATGAGACCAAAGAGTCAGGCAAAATGGAGCTTCTCGGATTTGGAAGTAGACGTTCTTCATCTAAGAAAGAATTCTGTTTTAAAAACATTTTACTCTGTGTTTTGAGGAGATTCGAATTCTAAATATAAAAACATTTGAGGTAAAGTTGACGAATACTTAGCTCCTTTAGGTATTTATTTCCAGTAGATTCTAGTAATTTTACATTCTGACTGATGGAGACTTCAATAGTAGACATTCCATAGAACTGTTTTTTTGTTCGTTTGTTTGTTTGTTTAAGGAGACATCTGGAGAGCTCAAATTAACTTGGGATGTGGTTCTATTTGAGGATATTAAATAATCTTGCCATTTAAATCACTTGATGGCCTTGAGATATCTTCTCCAGTATTAAATCAGGACATGATTATAAGCTAGTTTCTAGATGTTGGCATCTAAGTTACCTGAATGACAGTCTTTTCTACCTGAATCAAAGGAGTTAAAGAATGGATGCTGACATGGAACTATACTCATTGTCCTGTGGCAGCCTGGATGGGAGGGGGATTTAGGGGAGAATGGATACATGCATATGTATGGCTGAGTCGCTCTGTTGTGCCCCTGAAACTATCACAACACTGGTTTTTTTTTTTTTTAATATTTAAATCAACTTTTTTTTTTTTAATTTTTATTTTTTAGTTTGTTTTGCTTTACAATACTGTACTCATTTTGCCATACATTGACATAAACACTGTTAATCAGCTATATCCCAATACAAAATAAAAAGTTTAAAGTTTTTTTTTTTTTTTAAAAGAATGGATGGTGGCCTTGTAGATGGCTCTTAAGAGCAGGTGAAACTAATGAAAATGACCTAGAGGCAGAATCCATCAATGTGGGGTGACTCTCAGATGAAGAAAGAGGAACGTACACAGCTCAGGGAGGGACAGGAAGCAAGTCACTGCAGCTTCAAGGCCTAAGAGAAAGGAGACAGAAGCATGAAGAGCAAGGGATGCAGAGAAGTGGACGGGGTGATAGAAATTAGAAGTGGCTGAATGCTGCTCCAGTTGCTGAGACAGCGGAGAAGGCCTGACTGACCATGCTTAGCATGCGACTGGGTAGCCGAACGTGTCTCATTCACCACCGGGTATTGGCCATCTGTAATCACGATGCTGTGTCTGTTACAAGACTTTAAATCATATGTGCTGCACTGCTGAAGAAAGCATTTAGCTATGTGATCTGATTTAGTGGAACATCCATCAAAAACAAACTGCTAGAATAAAAGTGTGGGTACTTCAGCGCTTGGGGAGCCAACACCATGAACACTCAAGCCTGCCACACACTGGCATTTGACTAGGAAGTAGTCGTTTTCATTTTTAACAAATCTTTAGGTTTTTTTCCTTTTCTATGTCAAAAATGATTCATGTGAAAGCTATAGATATGAAGAGAGTAAATATAAAATCTTTTTGAATGAGACCATGGAGAAGAACAGTCAGCTTTTGAGTTCTGTCCTTCCAGTGATTTCCATGGTGTGTACATTTTAAAAGGAAGTAAAAGTGGTTTCATACTATACTGTTTTCATCGTAAAGAGTAGTTTTCTATACCACAACCATACCTCCCCTACCCCCACCTCCTGTGTATATGTGGTTTTTAAACCTGATGGTTTTGCAGTTGAAGTAAACAGAGTTTTGATTTACCTATAGCTATATATTTTATTATGTAGGATCAAGTAGAATGTAGTCATGTGAAAAATCGAACATCAAGATTCAAGGTGGTGAGATGTACATTCTTAGAAGTGAAGACCAACTTGGAAATCTGAGACCGGGAATTCATTACTTATTATAATGATTTAGAAGCTCCTGTTTATGTGTGTCTGTTTACTTTAAAGGGTCCATTATAAAATTATGTTTTCCTTCTGTTTAGCCTTCTCTGGATATTCAACAAATACAAAGTACGACCCATACCAAATTAAGGCAGAGATAGCAAGTCGTCGGGATAGGGTGAGTAAAATGAATATTTTCATAACTAGAAACCTTGTGTATATTTGCATGTAATATCACTTATCATGGTTCATTATATGATGGTCAGTGTGTCTCACACTCATATTTTAGTAAGATTTTCAATTTCATGAATTATTATTATTACATTTGGTTATACTTTCTATTATTTTTTCAATAGGAGGAGAAAAGCTTAATTTTAAAGCCTCAGCTCATCTAACAAAAAAATCGCCTATACCCCTCTGTGTTTCAAGGGGCTAGATTCACCCCCCATTTGGAAAGATTTGACAGTGTCAGGGCCCAACCTCAGAGGACTGGATGACTCTCAGCAGGTTTAGCATCTGTCTGCTGTTCTTTCCTGGTGGCTATATTCCCAGAGAAATTGTGCCTGCCATAGCATTTGACCAGAAGGTTCCGAGGCACCTTCCCAGTGGTGCCCAGTTCTTTGGGGTGCCACCATGTCCCATCCCTCAGCCTTTGTCATGCATGTCTGGAAGGAGGGATGGAAGACATCTTGGAGCCCAAGCCTCCGGTCCTGGTGTCTCAGTCCCTAAAGCAGAGCATCTCTAGTGCCATGGCTCTCATATTCTAGCACACCCTTGAAAACACTGGGGGCATTAGTTCAAAATGAAAACTCCAGGCCACCCCTCATTTTTAACAGAGGCCCGGAGTGAGTCCCAGCACGTTTTAAATAAGCACTCTCCGTGACTGAGTTCCAGGTACCCAAAGCCATGCTTTGAGCAATGGCATCTCCTAGGTGGGACTTTAAACAGAAGGGAGGATGAAAAAAAAAAAAAAAAAAACATGACAGAGTTTTCTCATTGCATTGTGTCA
>SJYA01003489.1:141291-157824 GCA_006410615.1 Neotragus moschatus
AAAAAAAAAAAAAAAAAGACATGACAGAGTTTGCTCATTGCATTATGTCAGGTAATACCTTGAAAAGAAAATCATTGACGATTCCGGGGTTCCCTGTGGGTAGAAAGCTCTCGGGGATCTAGGCCTTGTGTGTCTCAGCCAGCCAGCTCCTCTGCCAGGGCTGTGTGTTAGGCCTGTCGATGGAAGGTCCTGGCAAGAGGGTGACCCAGGGAATTGCAAGCCAATCAGAAATTGAGAGGACAGTGCTAACAACTGTAGCAAAACCATTTTTCACAACATGCTTTTGGGAAAAAAAAAATATGTAATTTGTCTTTAGCTTTCTAGATTAAAACGAGAGCTGACCCAGATGAAGCAAGAACTGCAGTACAAAGAGAAGGGAGTGGAGACCCTGCAAGAGTGAGTGGCCTGTGGTGATGGGGGGAGCGTTTCCCTGCGATTTCCCGTTGTGCGGATCTCTTCTATGCTGGGACGTGTGTCTTAAAGCTTCTTGGGTGTCCGCTTTTCTGCTTTTATTTATGCTCGTTATGTACCAGTCATAAGCATCAGATCTCTTTTCCTTGAAGATACCTTGTTCTTATTTTCTTGGGAAGCAAGATCTTTATTAGAATATTTGTGCACATTTTTGATAGCTAGCTGTCTAAAACACACAAGGCTATTTCCATTTGAATTCCTGTTTGACTAGTTTTAGTCTCTTCAGTGTTTTAGTTCTAAATTTTAAATTAATTAAAACTAAATAAAGTTAAACTGTTAGTCCCCAGTCTCAGTAGCCACATCCAAAATGCTCAATAGTCATGTGTGTCTAGTGCAAATCTTCTCCACCTCAGTGCTCATGACTTTTTGGGCCAGATAGCTATTTGTGGTGGGAGCTCTCCAGCGCACTATAGGATGTTTAACAACATCTGTGGCCTTGACCTCCTATGTGCCAGTAGCAGCCTCTCACCCAGTTGTGACAGCCAAAAACGTCTCCAGATATTGCCAAGTGTTTCCTGGAGGGCACGTGTGTCCCACGTGGAGGACCACTAAGCTAGTGCCCCCTGCATTGAGCAGCACAGATAATAGGCTATTTATATCCTCACAGATGGGTGATCCCCTGGAGAAGGAAATGGCAACCCACTCCAGTATTCTTGCCTGGAGAATCCCATGGATACCAAGCCTGGTGGGCTACAGTCCATGGGGTCACAAAGAGTCAGACACTACAGAGAGACTTATCATATATCTACACAGAACGTTCTGTCGGGCAGCCTGATCTATAGGTCATCCTCCTGTTGACATCTTTGCAATTAGAACTCTGTCCCTACTGAGAGTTCAGAGATTTTAAAGTTCTTATTATTTGCAAATTCTATTAAGTGAGCAAATTAAGTGAACAGTAGTTACTGTGTTAGTGGTGGTATTGGTGGTCTGAAAGAATTAATTTTCTCTAGAAAGGGTTTTGCATGCCTGTTGGTTCTAAGTCTGTTTCCTTTTGATTCAGATCCTGGTTTCACTTGCTGAACTTGGGCACGTGCTTCACACCCTACACTGACTCTTCTCATGTGGTTGTCTGAGTTCGACTACTCTGACAAAATACTTTAGACTGAGTGACTAAAGAGCAGATGTTGACTTCTCATGGTTCCAGAGGCCAGAAGTCCAAGGTCAAGGCACTGGGAAATCTATTATGAGCCTTTTGACTGTATCTTGACATGGCGTTGTTGTGTGGTGGGGGGCTCTCATCTCTGGTGTCTCTTTCTTTAAGGACAGTGGTCCCTTCATGGGGCCCCTCCCTCATGACTTCATCTAAATCTAACCCCCTAAAGGACCCATTTCCAACAGCATCCCATTAGGGATTGGGATTCACCCCAAGAATTTGGGGGGGATGTGAACATTCAGTCCATAGCAGTGACCATTGGGCTAAATTGTCCGAGGACAGCAACAATGCCTGCTGCACAGTCAGCCTTCAGCAAATGACAGGAATCCATGTGGCTACAGTTCTTGGTAAACAGTGGCAGTGTTCTACTCTCTTGGCGTCTTGTGTGTAGATGCTTTGACCGCATGTCAGATGTATCATTCTTTATAAGAAGGGAATACGGATGTGAGTGTTTGCCAAAGGTAATGACCGCAGCCTCACATAAAGGGTAATCAAACCCTGTTGTTCAGCATGAGTAGAGCTTCACTTTGTTACTCACCCAAGATTGCTTTGGCTGACGACTTTTTTGTCTGCTTCTTTATTGAGGACGTATTATAGACACCAGGGGAGACACCATACAAAGGTGAGCTGGGTCCTGCTTGGAGGGCTTGGCTCTTCTGGCTCAGAGACACTGCCATGCCCCCTGCAGGTCCCCCCTGAGGTGGGATTTGGCCACATGCTTAGCATGGGCTGCAGGCTTTTAAGCTTACAGTCAGCTTTTTGCTTTCTCTGCCACTACCTGCAGCAGTGTGTGTGCATGTGTGCATGTGTATGTGTGCAAGAAAACCCCTTCCCCTTGGCATAGCTAGGAAGTAACTTCATCTCTTGTAGGCAGTCATTCTTTAAAAAAATATTTACTAATCTTTGGCTGTGCTGTCTCTTTGTTGCTGTGAGGGCTAACTCTCTAGTTGAGGTATGTGGGCTTTTCATTGTAGTGGCTTCTCTTGTGGAGCATGGGCTCTCAGCACGTGAGCTTCACTAGTTGTAGCCCCCAGACTCTGGAGCACAGGCTCAGTAGCTGTGGCTCAGCTGTTCGCGTGGCATGTGGGATCTTCCCAGACCAGGGATCGAAATCGTGTCTCCTGCGTTGGCAGCCAGATTCGTTACTTACCTGTGAGCCACCAGGAGAAACCTCAGCATCATTTTAAGACTGGAAAAAGGTGGCCTCAGTTTCTCCAGGTTTATGGGACAGGAAGCAGAGGCCAGTACAGGAAGTTGTCAGTTTACACCTGCAGCCAGAGCAGAGTATGAGCCTGCAGAGAGAATGCCAGTGCTGTTGATCCTCTTTCTGCTTTCCTTTGCAAGCCCCCTTGTGTGCAGTCAGCAACTATAAACATGCCCCCTGCCAAGGGGATGGTCCTCACTCTGTGGCAGAGCCTATGGGAATGCCCACCTTCCCCCATGCAGGCTGGAGGGGTGGCCTGAAGGAAAGCTCTGGACCTGAACTTGGTCTTGAGGTGTCCCAGCCCAGCTTTCCAGACGAAACTGCTTCTCGAAGCAGCTTCTGGTTGGGTGCTGTGTTGTCATTGAGCACAATCACTCTATGCTATGACACGACGTCTCAGGAAGGAGAAAAAACAGGAGTGCTTGTGCCATGCCTATTTGTTAATACAGTGCTCTGCCAGTGAAAAAGTGGCCTCATACCTTCCTCTGAGTTACACAAGCCATGTATAAGATGAAAACGGCCTCTATTTTTCTGGTATTGAAGACTGGCTCTTGTGTTTGGATCACATCATGTGGATTGGTATGCTTTATTGAGAAATTGGGAAAACCTTGGGTAAGCATCGATAATGTGATTACCCCACCCCTACTGCAAAATCCTGACTCTGAACACAGATAATACATGCACTGTTGTATGTCAGTGGGCTTCTCAGATATTATTACCAACCTCGACTTAAGGCAGAAACCCTAGATTTCCCTCCAGAAAAGTTTCTGCTGTTCTTGCTTCCCAGAATATCCCATGTATTTTTTTCCAGGGCACCTCACTGAGAGTTTGGCGACTCACAACATTTTAAACTCGACTTGTTTATCTTGGTGAACTTTCCTGGCTAGCAAGGAAATCCATCATTACGCTTGGGTCCAAGTGAGGAAAAAAGAGCCTTTTGTATTTTTTTTTAAGTCTGTGTGCGTTATTAATTTTTGTAGATGCGAACTGGCCGTGAACACAATCTCTGGGTTAATGATAGAATGTGTGTGTGTATATAAATTTTTAATGATGGGAAATGTCACACGTACACAAAAGTCAAGAGAATAGTATAAGGGAACCTTCCCGTATCTGTCTCCCCACTTCTACAGCTAACTACACAATGGCCAGTCTTGTTTTGTCACACAGCTACAGAGCCTCATTGCCCAAGCTTTTACCACGTTATTGAAGCAAATCCCAGAATTGTATTTAGTCCATAAATGTCTCCTAAAGTTACAGACTCCTTTTGAAAACGTAACTAATACCCGTGCCACTTAGTAGTAATCTCTTCATGTTGTCCATTCTCCAGTGGGTTTTCCCCCACCTCCCTGGTTTGTTTGGGTCCAGGTTCAGACTAGGTCCACACCGTACGTGTGGTTAGAATGTCTTTTCATCTCTACCCACCTCTCCCTTTTTCTTTTTTCCTTCATTTCTTCCTTTTGACAATGTACTTGTTGAAGAAGCTACTCTCCTTGTCCCAAAGAATTGCCCCGATCCTGGATTTTGCTACAGGAATGTGCATCGCATCATTTCATATGCTCCTCTGTCCCCTGTTCTTTATTTTTATGTAAACTGGTGTCATTAATCCCACAGGCTTGATCTGACTCAAGTTCCATTGCATTTTCTCTTCTTTTGGGGGTTAAATATGGTTTGTAGCTGGTGGTGGTACTTTGATCAGGAGGTACACACTCTCTGGTTGCCTCGTGTGTGTGTGTGTGTGTGTGTGTGTGTGTGTGGTGTAAAGATTATAATTGGAGTTTGACATTGGCAGCCTAATACATCCATTTGTGTGTGTATGTGTGTGCACATACTCAGTTGCTCAGTCATGTCCAACTCTTTGTGACCCCATGAACTGTAGCCCTAATTCTAGGGCACAGGCTAAATAGTTGTGGCACGTGGGATCGTCCCAGACCAAGGATCAAACCTGTGTCCCTTGCATCAGCAGGTAGATTCTTTACCACTGAGCCACCAGAGAAGCCCACAGAGCCTTCTTAATAACTGCCCTCCAGCATTTCTTCTCTGCTCCTTACTGTACTGTATTGTGTTTGAAGAAATCTTATTTCTACCACTGCTGTTCAAATCATAAAAGTAGGTGCTCGCTAGACGTGCCAGTAACCGCTTTCCTGGAGGTGCGTGCTTATCAGCACCTGGGTCTGTGCTTTGAGCCTTTTAATTGCTTGATGACTGTCTTCCATTTTGGGATGCCATGATGGAGTTAAGCCCATGGGTCTCCGTCTGTGACTCAGAGCAACTGCCATCTGAGGAGCGTTCAGTATCACAGCGAGGCAGTGTTAGATCTTGCAATTAGCATTTTCTCTCTGAGGGAATTTACAGGTTTCAGGAGAACATGGGTTTGTCCGCAGTCCACACAGGCTTAGAGCAGGATATCCTGTTACCATAGCTCAGAGGCTCCTCAGATAACAGTAAAACCTACAGAAGTTGGGGTGGAAACAAAAAGAGTGTTGTTCCAGTCGTGGGATGGATCTGGTGTTCCACATGGGACCGACGGCTGATAGAAGCTGCCAGAAGCTCTTTGGAATTCTGGTTCGTTCAAGGCCACCTGCCAGAACCAGTGATGTAAAGGTAGAATCATAGCAAGACTCCTCCTTCTTGGGGATTGTAATATGTGCTATTAACGTGGACGACCTTTCGAGACCTGGTGGCCCTTTCTTCCAAGATGTGGGTCGAAGAATTCATTTGGTTTGATGTTTGCCAGTGCAGTTCTTTTGACATCTTAAGTTGAACAAGAAATACAGACGCTTGAGGGCAGGGGGAGGTTAATGAGAAATGCCTCAAAAATGCCTTCTCGGCAGTGTGCCATCAGTGTTTGATGCTATACCTTCTTTTCTCTGGCTTCCCTGGTAGCTCAGACAGTAAAGAATCCGCCTGCAAAGCGGGAGACCTGGGTTCGATCCCTGGGTCGGGAAGATCCCCTGGAGGAAGGCATGGCAATCCACTCCAGTAATCTTGCCTAGAGAATCCCCATGGACAGAGGAGATTGGCGGGCTACGGTCCATGGGGTCACAAAGAGTCAGATGCGACTGAGTGACTAACACTTTTAACGTGCTTCTTTTCTCTCTAATAGTTTCTTTCAAAGGCAGAATGTAAAGAGTGCCAGTCTGCTTTGGCCCGCCATCTGACTGTGTGGGTAGTCCTCAGATTTGACATAGTGTCACTTTGGAGGCTTGAGCTTGAATGTATTGCTAGCCTGGTGACAGAAGAGGCTGAGTGTGGCATGAAGGGCCTCAGTGTGGACCTCGCTGTGTGACCTTGGGCAAGTCATTCAACCTTCCTGGTTGGAGTGAAAAGTAAAGGCCAGGTTTTAGAGGGAATTTGAAAACTTCCAAATAAACCAGTTTTGTAGATGTGATATAAAAGAGAGTTCCTGTTCTTTAAGGTTTTTATTAGATGGAAATTGATCATAGTTGACAGATGGAAGCAGTTAGAGTTCTGTGGAGCCTGCTTCTCCCCCTTACCAAAGCATACTGACCCTACCCTGGCCACCCTGAGCAGGAGTGCACCAGCAGGTAGCAAGGGCCATTAGCTGCACCAAGTTTTTCCATGCTGCTGCTGCTGCTAAGTTGCTTCAGTCGTGTCCAACTCTGTGCAACCCCATACACGGCAGCCCACTAGGCTCCTCTGTCCCTGGGATTCTCCAGGCAAGAATACTGGAGTGGGTTGCCATTTCCTTCTCTGATCCATGAAAGTGAAAAGTGAAACTGAAGTCACTCAGTCGTGCCCAACTCTTAGCGACCCCGTGGACTGCAGCCTACCAGGCTCCTCCATCTATGGGATTTTCCAGGCAAGGGTACTGGAATGGGGTGCCATCGCCTTTTCCAAGTTTTTCCATAGAACAGCTAAAATGGAAAAACTCCAATTTGGACTTGAGAGCTGGGAGATGTAGGTTTGAGTTGTGGGTCTGCCAGATCTTAGCTTGTCCTCTTGGGCCACTTAGTCTCTCTGAGCCCCAATTTTTGCATCACAAAGTTTGGGAAGATTATGCTTATCTCTTAAACCTGTTCAGGGGATTAAATGAGGTGAGACATAAAGCAGGCAGCAGGACAGTCACCTAGTAGGTGTTTGATACTTGAACTATTGTAATATGCTATTTATATACCTATCTAATTTCATCAAACACATACTTATATAATTCAGTCAAATAGATACTTGTATAATTTAATCAGGGACTTCCCAGGTAGTAAAGAAGTGGTAAAGAATTCTCCTGCCAGTGAAGGAGATGTAAGAGACATGGGTTCATTCCCTGGGTCAGGAAGATCATCTGGAGGAGGACACAGCAACCCATTCCAGTATTCTTGTCTGGAGAATCCCATTGACAGGGGAGCCTGGCAGGTGACAGTCCATAGGGTAGCACAGAGTCAGACACAGCTGAAGCGACTCAGCATGCATGCATAATTTAATCAATGCATATAATTTAATCAGATCAAATGTAAAATGTTTTTATAAGGTTATACTTACATAACAGCATCATTTCACATAATTGCATATTCTATAATAATTCATAACTTTTTAAACAGTTACATTTCGGAGATTCCTAGAACTTTGAGATCATCTTTTCTAAGAGCTTTCACACTTTTTTGTTAAAACATGCATAATCTTTTCCCTTATCCTTCCCCTCCAATGACGTCTTCTATGGAAGCAGACTGTCTGAGATGGAACGAAGGAAGGGGCTTGCTGAAGCAGTGGTGAGGGGCCCCAACTCGTGGGTGGGCTCTCCCTTTAGTGACCCCAGCTCACCAGGGTAGGACAGCCTTGGGACAGAGTGAAAACAGCTGCTCTTGGTCAGTCTTCATTCCTTTTTGAGGTCTCAGAGCTCCTTGGGTGGAGCTAAGGTCAGGGCTGAGGCCTGCCGCCTTGAAGTTGAACTTTTGTTCTTGGGTGTGGGGAGGGGGGGTCGGGGGGCTCTGTGGCATCTGCTGGTGAGATGTATTACAGGGTTTGCTGTTCTCTCTCCCTGGTGGGAACTGGGGCCTGTTTTCCTCCAAGCCACCGGATGATGGTGCCTTGACAGGCGGCTGGCTCTGCCCCGGGCTTTACTGATGGCTGCACTTAGGCTCTATCGCTGCTGAAAGCTGTAAAGAAATCACAACACCCAAGTATGAGCTGGAGCCGATGGGGTTAGCGTCTCACATTGTGGCCTTAACAGCGGCTGTGCTCTGTGACCATCCGATGAACACTGACTTCTAAGCGATTGAGAACATTTTGTGTGTTACATTCGTGTTCCATTTCTCTATAGGGGTGTCAGTGTCAGGTAACGATCCCTTAGCTGTATGAAGTTTTCTTTCTAGAGGAGTCAGTAGACCTGTAGTAGCAAAGGCATTGGTCATTAACTGTTAAGGAGAAATCACACTTTTCTGGCCTTGGGTTTTCTGTGTTGAAATGATGTCACCCTTTTCTACAGACTTCATCAGCCTATGTCTCTTGTGATTTGTGACATTAAATGAGATATATTTGAGAGCCTTTTATCAGAAGATGGATATCAGGAGACATTATTACATAAATGAGTCTAACTTTTCTCTGCAAGAAAAGTTGAGCCACTTCCTTGGCAGATGTAGTGATGAGAGATGGATGGCCTTTGTGTCTGCCTTGCATCAGAGACTCTTGATTCTCCGTAGAACAGCTAAAATGGAAAAACACATGGCCAGGCCACATTGGGATGCAGGGATAGAATGAAGGAAGGATGAATGGATGTTTGGATGGAACAGGAGTACTAGAGAGGGAGTGATAAATTAGAACCAGGATAAAAGAACGAAAGATAAGAGGAGCCATAAGACTTCCCAAGTTTTGTGTAGGGCATCACTATTGAAACTTCACTACTTTTTGCTGTTTCCCATATATTCTTGTATACAGATTTCATTGGTATGTTTACTGAATAGACATTTTGGACTGCTAACTGAGATGCTGGGGCTAAACAAATAAGACATGATCCTGCTCTCAGAGAGGGAATTGTAAAATTTCTGGAAATGATTAGGAATCTTGCCTGGCACGTCCCTGCCTATAGAAGATGCTCTTGGAACAGAGGGAGACATCCGCCACCAGTCTTATCTCCTTGTATTCACCACGAACAAGGAAGGGCTTATGGGATCTTTTTTTTCTTTTGCCAAAACATTGCTTTTTAGCTGTTCCCCGCCCTTCTATGAAGCTTTTAAGTTCTGGATTATTACTGTTTAATGGGATGTTACACTCTCGCACAGAATGACTCTTATTTCTTTTTGAACCAGGATTGATCGCAAGATGTCTAATGCTCACACCAACTACAAACTGGATGAGGCACAGGCTATAATGAGCGAGCTCAGGACCATCAAGAAAGCCATTTATACAGGCGAGAAGGAAAGGCGAGACCTGATGCAAGTAAGAGGCCAGGGAGCTCTTCAGAGCCCACATCTGTCTCTCTGCTCTCCTGTGTATTGTTCCTTTATTTATTTATTTCCCTTTTTTAAACATGTTCATAATGCCAGGGTTATCTAACTTTCCTTTATTTAAACATTTAAAAATATATAGGTATTTATATTATATTGTTATTATATAATCAAGCAAATTTTAAACACATACATGTTTGTACAATATATGTGTGTATTTGATATCTTCTATATATGTGTGTGTACGTATATATACATATATATATACATTTTAAAATGTGCATGTTAGTTTCCTAGGGTTGCCATGACAAAGACCCACATACCAGGTGGCTTAGAACAACAGGAGTTTATTCTCTCCGAGTCTGGAGGACGAGAGTCTGATGTCAAGGTGCGGCAGGGCCATGGTCTATCTGAAGGCTCTGGGGGAGGTCCTTCCTTGCCTCTTCCAGCCTCTGGGGGCTGCTGGCAGTCCTTGGTGTTCCTCAGCTTATAGATGCATCACTCTAGTCTCTGCCTTTGTAATCACATCTCTGCACATAAATTTTTTCTTCTTACAAGGACACCAATCATTGGATTAGAACCTGTTCTCATCTTAGTTCGATTTCATCTGCAGACGTTTCCTTCCAAATAAGCACGTATTCCCAGGTTCTGGGGGTTAGGACTGAAGCATCTTTTTGCAGGACACAATTCAGGCTACAGTAAGGGGTGACACATTTCTATCATTTAATAACCAAAGTAATTTTAAAAGTGTATCATAAGAGTCTTGCTGTCACCCCATTTTCTCACCTCCTATAACTACTCTTATGACCTTCTTGTGTGTCCTGCTAGTGTTTATACAGACACATGATGGTGTGGACACGTGATCCGTTGCCCTCACAGGAAGCTGGGCCTGTAACTCTGTATGGCTGCATAGTATTCCACCATGAGGACAGACTTTATACTGGTTTATTTTTTTTGCTACTTGAACTCCTGTAGCTTCTGTTATTTTTAGAAAAAACTGAGTTTTTGCCAAGGGACGCATGCCGGGCTCTTGCTCCGTGCCGGAATGCATTTGATGCTCTCCGTCGTGGCTTTTCTTTCCAGCTCAGTTCACTGAGTCGGCACCTGGCACTAGTAGGTGTTTGTCTCAAATCTGCAGCATGTAAAACACAGAAGGACATGGGAGCAAAGCTCACCTTTCTTATGCCAAGTGCAACAGGTGCGCACATGACCGCCTTGCATGGCGGTGCTTCCTAATGTCAAGGAAGGGAGGCTGGAGTGTCCCCAGGGTGCTTGTTCAATTGCAGATTACCAGGCCACACCCCAGATCTCCTAGATTAGACTCTCTGGAGATGGGATACAGAAATCTGTATTTTCAGATGTCCTGTATTTCCGGGTCATGAGAGGTAAATGACACCCAGCTGCCTCGAGTGGGTTCCCCACTGTGGAGGCTGGAGATAGAATTTCTGGAAGATACCTCAGACCGCAGCATCTTCTCTGAGACACTCTAGGGAGACACACAAGCAGTGTCTTCATCTAATAAAATCAAATAAGTTGTTTCATCTTTCTTATACAAAGAGAACATTCTTGGCCCATCCCAAGACGCCTTTGTCTGGATCTAGAGGCACCTGCCTGGGGTCTACTGTACCTGGGCGTCTCGTGTCTGCAGTCTTTTAAAAATCTTAAAACATCTGGTTTCTCTTGAACTTTCACCCGAAGGGGTTCCAGGTACCAGAATTTATACTTACTCTAATATTTGGCCTACTGACATCCATATAAGATTACTTTGACCCTGTAGAATTATGACTGAAAAAAATTTGCTTATAAGAATATGTGAGCATAGTCTAGGAGTTGTTTTCACCTTCTGTGTGGTTTTGAAGATTTACAGGTAGCATTCCTTTCTGATGGAATTATTTATTGAAGGAACATTTCAGATGGGAATGCTATCTCCCTTCCCCTTTGCTCTATTGAGGTACAGTTGACAAATAAAATTTTATAAATTTAAGGTGTACGTGCTGGTTTGATAGACACAACTGTTGTGAAATGATTACCGCCATAAAATGAGTTCGCACATCTGTCACCTCACATGGGTACCTTGATTTTTCTGTGCTGAGGACTTCTAAGATCTACTCTTAGCAACTTTCAGACCTTCACTCCAGTATTGCTAGCTATACTCACTGTGCTGTGGACCTGAGATCCGGGACTTATTCCTCCTGCTTTCCTGGTGGCTCAGACGGTAAAGAATCCACCTGCCAGTGCAGGAGATGTGAGTTCAATTCCTGGGTCAGGAAGATTCCCTGGAGGAGGACATGGCAACCCACTCCAGTGTTCTCACCTGGGAAATCCATGAACAGAGGAGCCTGGTGGGCTACAGTCCATGGGATTACAAAGAGATGCAACTGACCACACACGTATGCACATTGCTCTTAACGCATGGGACTTTGGACCCTTTGACCAGCATCTCTTCATTGCCCTGAGTCCTCCAGCCCCTGTCAGCTGCCTTTCTACTCCCTATGTTTTTGGCTTTTTTGGAGGGAAGGCTTATTTTTTCTTTAGGAAACACAGAGGTTTAAAAAAAAAAAAAAAAAAAAACAGTAAAAACGGTCCCTCATTTGTTCTGTGTATTATTCCCATGCTGCCAGGAGGACTCAGTTGCCATCTGACTTAAATCACTACGAGTTTCATGAAAGGTGCACGTGCTGATCAACATTTCTTTGGAATCTCATGAGAATGGGGTTGGGGTGGGCCTGCTCTCCAGGAATGAGGCTGCTGACCTGGAATGGGAAGGAAATGACTGCTTGGAAAGGGAAGAGATGCATCGCCATGGCTGTTCAAGTTGCTTGTTCCCTTCTGTTCTAGAGCCTGGCCAAGCTGACTGATGGCTTCAGGAATAGCTGTTCTCTTACCGACCCTCTGCAGGAGTTCCCTCCCGGCGCAGGCGCACTGGGCGAGTCTTTATCTCACCAGTTTTGTGATGCTGGCTCTCAGACTGACATCATAGGCGAGGTATGCTCACCAGCCAGTGGCGGGGGGAAGGGGGGGTGGGACGGAGAACCAAGTATGTCCAGAGAGACAACAAAAGGGCTGCTTTCATGTGGCCATCACCCGTTTGTTTAAATTTTCTACTTTCCCTTCAAAAGGGTTTTGGCTTTTGTGCCATTAAGTTTGAAGAAAGAATATGTTTTTTTTTTTACATCCAGGCATCTTGAAGGTTCAGAGGGGCCTGAGAGGCAATTGAATGGCTTATTACCTCTCTTTTCATAAATTAGATTTTTTAAAAAGGCAGAATCCTTTTGAAAATTGAGTTTAGCTGTTTTTTTTTTCTTAATTTAAATGTATTTATTTTAATTGGAGGCTAATTACTTTACAATATTGTATTGGTTTTGCCATACATCAACATGAATCCACCACAGGTGTACATATGTTCCCCATCCAGAACCCCCCCTCCCACCTCACTCCCCATACCATCCCTCAGTCATCCCAGTGCACCAGCCCCAAGCATCCTGTGGGAGAGGGAGACGGTGGGATGATTTGGGAGAATGGCATTGAAACATGTATAATATCATATAAGAAACGAATCGCCAGCCCAGGTTCGATGCAGGATACAGGAGTTTAGCTGTTTTTTGACAGATGTAGGACTCTTTAGAGCGTGGATCAGCTAACTTTTTCTGCCAAGGTCCAGATAATAAGTGTTTTAGGCTTTGCCGGCTATGCAGTCTCTGCCATAGTCACCTGTGAGTGAGTGGGTGGGGCTTGTTCCAGTAAAACTAAGAGGTAGTGGGCCACATTCATCCTTTGGGCCGTAGTTCTCTGAGCTCTGGCTTAGACCAGTGATTTTCATCAGCTTTGTGGCTGTGTTACCCTTGGGTTATACTTTGATGCTATTTCTTATTCTTCTAAGAGAATGTCAGAAAATTGAATTGAAATTAATTTTGTTTGGGACTTGGAAGAATTTCATAATGCCCCTTTTGATAATTAGTGAAGCCTTGAGTTAGCCACCAAAGCAGAATTGGCAGCCATCATGTGAAGCAGGGCAGTGATTACTTAAAGATACTACTGTTGTACTGTCATTGAGTGAAGTTTTACATTCATTTGTTACAAATGGAAAACCAATATGTATGGATTCTTAGGGCTCACTAAGTAAAGTTGAAATATCAGTGAAATGCAGAATGCCCTCCTAAAAGTAAATAAATAAAAAGAAGGGAAAACCATTGACTAAAAAACTGTGAGTTTTAAATAATAAACTATATTCTAAAATGTCAACAAATAGTGCCTCTTTGAGGGAGATATCATATAGGAAATAATGCCTCTGTGTCCTGGATGTCCTGAACTGCCTATTGCAATGTTCCCCCTCATTGTTCTCAAAACTACACTTGGACATTTTTTGACCAGGTTTAAGACAGAGAAGAATCTGTAAGTCAAAACTGTCTGGCGTTTTTTCCTAAAGATTTTGGCATGAGAAAAGGAAAGAAGTACAATATATATTGAATTCCATGAATAACTCTTTGCTGCTTAACATAAGGTTAGAATTAGAATTTTTAGAGGCTCTTACCTCATTTGAGAGAAACAGGTAAGATTGAAGGTTCTGTAATGATTTAGGTAAGACTTTCTAAAAAATGTCAGGTGGGGAGTGGCTGGTTATACTACTAAGTTTAACTTTAGCAGTAAATTGTCATTATTTATGAGTTTACTGGGGCTGGCCCTGAGTTGGCAGCTTCATGACTGTTACTTCGATTTAAGTAATTGTTTCCATCTTCTTTTGTCAGCTGAGAGGATCTAGGCACCAGGTTACCTAAGGTTATGTAGCCAGGGAGAGGCAGATCTGGGTTTGAATCAGCAACTCTGATCCCTAAACCCTTGTGCTTTCTACTACATCTTGTTATTGAAAAATATATCAAAAGACTTTAACTGTATTAGTTAGCTATTGCTGCATAGCAAAACACCCCTGAAACCTAGCATTTGAAAACAGCACACATTTATTATCTCACACTTGTACTGTGGATCAGGAAACTGTGCTTCATCTTCTGCTTCAGGGGCTCTCAGGAAACTGTAATCAAGGTATTAGCTAGGGTTGCAGTCTCATCAGAAAGCTTGATTGGGAAGGGGTTATTTCCAGGCTTATATGATTGTTGGCAGGATTCAGTTCCTCGCTGATTGTTGGACTGAGAGCTTCTATTCCTTGCTGTATGAACCTCTCCAGAACGGCAGCTTGGTTCGTCACAGCACGCATGTACTTCACAAGTTGGGATGATTTTTTTCTGCTTTTGTATCAACTTTGAGGGATTCTCTATTTCTTTTCAAACTTAATTTGATGTGGGAATTACACAATAGACAAGTGTACTTCCACTATTTAAAAAAAAATCCGCCAGTATTGGAACAACCAAAGTCTTACCAGTCGCATTCCCAACTCCCCATGACCAAAGGTGGCAGCTGTTATTGGTGTGTTTCCTTCCAGACCTTTGAAAAATGGAAATTGGAAGGTGAATTAAAATATTCTTCATTACTGCTGGAAGTTTAAGTGAGTTTTCTCTTTTGAAAATCGGTTTTTAACATGTCTCCCCCCCCCACCTTGTTTCTCTTCCTTCTGTTCCAAAAAGTTCATCTTTGATGATAAAACAAGGCTTGTGGATCGAGTCAGGCTTAACTGGCAGTATGAGGAAGCCAGAAAGAGGTAAGAAGCTCCTTTTTCAAACCTTGCCTTCTCCTTATTTCCTTTCTCCTGTAGGAAGAGGTTTTATGGAGTTTCAATTTGTGATTTATCCACATCTTACCAGAAAGCAATGTCCGATAGAGTATATAATTAAGACTCTTCAGTTTACGTGTAGCTTCTGAACACATGTGACAGAATTTCACATGCATTTAAAATGGGAACTTCTCAATATTGCAAACAGTTATAAAGATGGTATATAATAAAAATAGAGACTTTTTGGGCTCTGTTTATCCTCTCAGGGAATTCAGAACTCCCTCCTTCCCTGCCTTCTAACTGAGTATCAGTCCCTCAGAATAGCTTAAGCATAACTGTTTTTTTTTTTTTTTTTTTAATATATGTGGTGTCTCATTTTATAGATTAACAACAAGAGCCATGTATCTTGGTTTCAAAGAGTTTAATAAGGATTAGGTCAGTGAGTGACAGCAGTACCTAATCTATGTCATTCTGATGGAGAGAACTGAAACACAGTCGTGTCTGTTAACCTGTGTTGTAGGTTACCTGCCTTCTGCAAATTGAGACTTGACCTTGTTTGTGTGTTTCAAAATGTATCTCTCTCTCTTCTCTGTCCCTCCCTCCTGGTCTCAGCCAGGATGCAGGGGCAGCACCACCAGGTGGGCTGTTATCCTCGCAGGCAGTGTTTTGTTTAAATTGATTTGATTGGGCTGTGTCGGGTCTTAGTGGCGGTGCACAGGCTTCTCTCTAGTTGTGGCACATGGACTCAGTAGTTACAGTGCATGGGCTTAGTGAATCTCTTTTGTGCCTTCTGAAAAGAGTCTTAAATCCAAGCTATTCCAAAATCTGGGCTTCAGAAAGCCATGGTGCCTGTCTTTTTCAAGAAGTTTCTTTAGTCACATATGAACTGCTGTGTGGGGAGTGGAGGAAGAGGAGCGAATGCCAAGCAGGTCGAGGGCATCCATTCTGGAAGCTAAATAGTTGGCTTTGGTCAGTATACTGTATCATTCAGTGATGCCTGGAAATCCGCTTCATGGCCTTTTTAGCAAATGTAAAAATAGCATCCAAAGCAGATCATCTGACTCCCTGCTGGAGGGCCGGCTGGAGATGACCCAGCCTCTGATCAGAGCCCCTCTACCCGATCCTCCTGGCTCTTCCTCTGCAGGATGCAGTGATATCCTCAAAGGGGGCACCGCACTTCCCCGTGGACCACTTCCCCGGCCTCAGGCAGCCACTCTCCGGAGCTCGCTGGTGGCGTTTGTCTGACGCTGTTGTCTCAGTATTGAGAATATTGTCTCAATAGTCCTCTGCTTCTTGCATGTTTCTGCTGCACTGTGTGGGTGTTGGAATTTGCGGCATTGTATTAAACCGCAGAAACTTGATGGGTGCTGTACTTAACGTAATTGTTACTGTTTGGCTGTGACATTTACCAGCCATAGCAAGGGATATTTTGGTTTTCTAGAGATGAGGTTGATACAGAGCGAGTAATCTTTTAAATATCGGGATAATAACATTTGGGCGGAAAGTCCAGGATTTAAGAGCATTCTTCAGGAGAGGACACTGTACTTCATCAGTATCTTTTAAAGGCGAGGAGTATCTCAGGGTCACCAGAACCTTGTTAGGAAAGGCACTGCAGTTGGAGAGGAGGGTCCTGTCCCTAGCGCGTCAA
>SJYA01003489.1:158000-180188 GCA_006410615.1 Neotragus moschatus
CCTTTGTAGGAAGGTATGGATTTCTCCAAAGTGCCTTTCTGAGCTGCCTTGGACACATTTAGAGATCCGAGATTCATTGTAAGGACATGTCAGGTTGGCTCACAGTTGTCCTTTCCCACTAGAATAGTGGTTCCCACTGGAGCAGGGAGTGAGGAAGGGGTGCAATGGTGGGACCCCCCCACCCCCAGTGGGCTTCTGGCTGCATTTACAGATGTCAGTATTTGTAATAGCTCTAGGGGAGGCACCAATGCCATCAAGTGGGGAGAGACCAGAGAACACTCCGGCCCCCATGTCACTAGTGTTGGAGGATTGTGCTGTCTCAGCAGGTCCACATCTGCCTCATTTCCATATGGGCGACCCCAGCAGCTTCCTCCACACCCGGCAGCCATTGGCAGAGAAGCTGCCAGGGGTTGGGTGGGGAGCTGGGAGACTGTACTTCTGACTAGCACCTGCCCTGTTCACAGACGTGGCGTGGTTTATGTGAGGCCATAAGGACATATACACTCCCCCACAGCTAGCAGACATTGTGAGGACCTCAGTGAGTCTGCCTGGGGGTGGAGATAACCCCAGATAGTACCTGAGGGGTGTGCGCCTACGTGCACGCACACTGCACGTATGTATAGACACACAGGGTTCAGAAGCATGTACAAATCTGCTTGTATGTCTATGTATACATGTAACATATGTATACTTGCATTTATTTGTGTGTATATATAGGGCTTCCCTGGTGACTCAGACAGTAAAGAATCTGCCTGCAATGCAGGAGACCTGGGTTTGATCCCTGGGTTGGGAAGATCCCCTGTAGGAGGGCATGGCAACCCACTCCATGTTCTTGCCTGTAGAATCTCATGGACAGAGGAGCCTGGCGGGCTACAGTCCATGGGGTCACAGAGTCAGACACGATTTAGCATATATATACCTCTGTGTTTTCCTGCTTGTTTTTATTACATAAATAATACATGAATACATTGCTTTTGTCAAAGATGCAATCAATAGAGATCTCCCATCTTAACTTCCTCTCTAATCCTACCTCCCACCATTAATGATTTGGTGTGAAACCTTCCAGGTTTTATGTAAACATTTAAGTCAATGAAGCTCAATGTAGTTAAATCTAGTATATAATGCATGTCTTTTCTAATGATTACAACCATCCTTTCTAGATGGACATCTCGATTATTCCAGTTTTTTTTCTTTTCACAAATAGTGCACATCTATGTATAGACCCCAGCCTTGTAGGAATACCTCTTTCCTTAGACAGATACTTAGCAAGAAATGTATGGGTCTAAAGACCTTTATGTTGGAAGTTCTGATCTATCCCACCGAATTGTCTTCCAAAATGACCTATACGCTTTACCCTGCCATCAGTAGCAACGGAGAGCCTTGATTTCTGTGTCTCCTCATCCTGGTTAAATACCAGCATTCTTTGTACATTTTTTTGGAGTCGTGGACAAAGACATTCTGTGAGTTGTCACGTCCTTCCCTGGTGAAGGATGCAGGGAATGGTGTACTGATGGTGCAGATCAGCATACTTTCAGTTATTTAAATTGCCAGGTCTGAATTGTTTTTGCAGACAAGCACTCCTTTCACAACATGTTAGATTCCATCAGCGCCTAAGGGATGGGGGTGGCCCCCCAGGGGATGTTTTTGGTTCTCGTGACTGGAAAGAGGGCACTTCTGGCATCCCATGTGGGGACCCCGAGGATATTGCTCAACAACCCACAATACCCAGGACAGTCTTCCCAGCAAAGACTCGGATGGCCCAGAGTTTCTTGCTGCCATCAAGAAATCTGACTCTTGGGCCTCTTTTCTTGCTCCGAAATCCCTACTGTGTGTGGCAAGACCCAAGGGCAAGTCTTCCACTGACTCAAGGCATTAGCCTGTTCCAGCCATGCTGGCTCCCTCAGTGTTCCTCACACACGTTGGGCCTAACACCTGTCAGGCACACTCCTGATTTAGTGCTGGAGGTTGATAGAGTAATGGCCCCTGAGATGTCCACATCCTGATCTCTAGAACCCGTGACTCTGTTACCTTCCTTGGCAGAAGGAGCTTTGCAGATGGCCTCAAGTTAGAGATCTGGGGGTGGGGAGATGATGCTGGATCACCTCTGTGGTAGCCACTTAGTCACTCAGTCATGTCCGACTCTTTGCGACCCCATGGACTGTAGCTCACCAGGCTTTTCTGTCCATGGGATTCTCCAGGCAAGAATACTGGAGTGGGTTGCCATGTCCTTCTTCAGAGGATCATCCTGACCCTGGATTCGGACCCGGGTCTCCACATCACAGGCAGATTCTTTACCATCTGAGTCACCAGGGATTACCTCGATAAGCTCAGTGTAATCCCAAGGGTCCTTAGAAGAGGGAGAAGCAGAGAAGGAGATGGGAGGATGGATGTAGAGATCAGAGTGATGCAGGCCCGTGAGGCAAGGTAAGTGAGCAGCCCCTAGAAACCGCTGCAAAATATCTTCTTCCCTTGAGCCCCCAGAAGAATCAGTCCTGTCACTCATTGTTGACTTCTGTCATCTGGAATTGTAAGGTCCACGGCCATACCACCCCAAATGTGTCCGATCTCATCTGATCTTGGAAGCTAAGCAGAGTCGGACCTGGTTAGTACTTGGATGGGACTGTAAGGTAACGAAATGTGTTGTTGTAAGCCTCCCAAATTTGTGATCGTTTGTTACAGAAATGAAAGGCAAGTAACACAGTACCCTTGGCCCCTGCTGTTTCCTCTGCCTGCAATGGGATGCTTGGCCTCAAAGGGTCATGTGGCCTCTGCTCTCCTTCTGCTCACTGTCAGAGACACTTTTCTCATCATTCTGAATAAAGGATCACTCCCATCCACCACACCATTACCCTGATTCTCCCAGCAAATGTAACCAGCTAACCTGCTCTATATTTTATGCATGTGCCCAAACAGTCATGTCCAACTGTTTGGGATCCCATGGGCTGCAATCCGCCAGGTTCCTTTGTCCATGGGATTTTCCAGGCAAGAATATTGGAGTGGGTTGCCATGCCCTCCTCCCCAGGATCTTCCCAACCCAGGGGTCAAATCTGCATCTCTTGTGTCTTCTGCATTGGCAGGCGGGTTCTTTACCACTAGCACCACCTGGGGAGCCCATACTTTATGTGTTTGCTTTTTTTTATTGTTTGTTTTTCCCTCCAAGAATGGAAGCCTCGTGAGGGCAGAAATTTTTGTCCAATTAGCTCATGACTATAATTCCAGCAACTAAGTGTCCAGTGAATATTTACTGAAAGAGTAAACAGAGGCCCCCTTAGATCACACGTGCTCTTTGACCTTCACCCCTATGAACAGGCGGGTGGAAGGAATTCTTGGACCCAGGTCAGCGCCAGGTCAGCTGCTCTGCTCCTGGCTCCTGCCCCCAAAACCCTCGTCCTGGTATGAGCCTTGGGCTAATTCCCCTGGATTTACAAGAAGAAAAGACCTTTAGACATGCATGCCCTTCGGGATCTCATGGAGACAGGTCATGGTCTGTTCATTTCAGATATTGTGTTCATACGTCATTGCTCCCAGCTCAGCCTGTGGTTCCTGGGCTTTCGTGGTCATTCAGAAGGGCTTGTGGTCATGGACCACCCCGTCATGAATCCTTCTCTTGGGTGTTGGAAAAAACAGCTTTGGAGCTGGGCCCTGAGGGATGTTGGAATTCTAGCTGCCCATGTGTTGAGGAAAGCTTTCTCAATCAAGGGGGCGCAGGGATCAGGGCAGAGTTGTATAATTGCAAGTTTCTTAGGGGGCAGGGCAGAACAACCCCAGAGAGAGTTCTCTGAGGCTCGCTTTATGGTTAAGGATCACTTAGGCTGTGGATCTTTATATTTGATAGTTAGTTCGGTACTTTCATTGGAGCTTCACCTGCTTAAAAACATCTTTGAGGCATTCCTCTTGTTGCCAGGCTGCACCCCACGAAAATTAGCTTCATTCCCCTCTGTAAAACCTCCTGGGCTTTGCCACTTCTCAATGGGGAAAAGCTGGTGACTTGATGTATTTCCTTGTATATCTAGACTCGAGATTCTTTCTCAGAGCTGGGAAATCATCAAAAGACGATAAATGTTCTGGACAATGAGGGATTTCATGTCTCTTCAGATTTAAAGGAAGTTTATAGAAGCGGAACTCATAATTCCAAATGATGGTATGATTTCTAGAGAATTCTCTAGACCAGACCACCACTGTCATAGTGACTAGTTTTGTTTTCAACCCTGGGTCATGTGTGCCCAGTCACTCAGTCGTGTCCGACTCTTTGCATCCCATGGACTATAGTCCACCAGGCTCTTCTATCCATGGGATTCTCCAGGCACAGATACTGGAGTGGGCTGCCATTTCCTCCTTCAAGGGAATCTTTCCAGCCCAGGGATTGATTCTTTGTCTCTTGTGTTTCCTGCATTGGCAGGTGGATTCTTTACCACTTAGGAAGCCCTCTAGATCATGTAAAATATATTCCAACAACTGTTTCTTCCTTTTCCTTCAGGAACATCACTTTGGTTCCCAAGGCCGACCTTATGATAGGAATATTTTCACATTATTGGTTAAAAACTTGAAAGAATTTTTCACAGCCAGTTTGGAGGAACAAGTCTTCTTGAAGCAATCCTGATGACGCAGATGTCTCCTTATTTTTAACCTAAGAGTGCTTGTTCCAGAACTGTGCACAAACTGTAGCTGTTTCCATAGAAACACTTGCCGTCCTGATAGGAACAAAACATTCGGCCGGCCTGTGTCTCTGCGTCTCAGTGTTTGTTGCCAGGACGGGTCCTGTGCCATCACTGATGGAGCGTTAGGATTCCAGCTGAATTTGATCAGTCCCTTGGATTTTCCCTTCAGTTCTCCAGTGACGGTGTATCTGGGTTTGGGAGTGGGGCACGGCCGTGAGAGACAAAGGAAACAGGCCAAGAGAAAGAAACCTGGAGACCATCTGCTTTCCATTTAAAGAAGTCATTCTGAAGCTCTGTTTGTTCAGAGGGGACAAGATGTGAGGGCAGGGAGGGGTGTTGGGGTATTTGTAGGCCCATCTTTTTTATTTTAATAAATTTTTAAAATATTATTTATTTTTGGCTGAGCTGGGTCTTTGTTGCTGCATGGACTTTTTCTCTAGTTGTGGCGAGCGGGGGCTACTCTTTGCTGTGGTGCATGGGCCTCTCCTGGTGGCTTCTCCTATTGCAGAGCACGGGCTCTAGGTACACAGGCTCAGTAGTTATAGCACACAGCCTTAGTTGCTCCGCAGCACGTGTGACCTTCCTGGACCAGGGATGAAACTCGTGACGCCTGCCTTGGCAGGCAGATTCCCAACCGCAAGCCCACCAGGGAACGTAGGCCCTTCTTATGCCACACGGTCTAGATTCAGACTCCATGAGTTTCCAGTATAAAGAGTCAAGCTGAATGGACAGTGGTTGACCAATATTTAGTTCATTAAGGTAAAGTGATTTCACTGTTCATATGACTCAGATCTCAGATGAGACTGTGGTGGACTTTTGATTTCCATTTAAATAGATATTTGCAGAAAGAAAACTGAAGAGAGAAAACATAAGAAGCATCAAGTCTGTAACTGTAATTGACATCTGAAGGCACAAGACTAACCTGGCACCATGTCCTAGAACATGGCATTGGGTCCGTCATGTCCCCTCACCCTGAGTCAGGGCTGTGGCTGGCCTGGAGTTCCATTTCTGTTCCAGAAAGTGGCAGTATTTTAGGAACGTGCAAAATTGTATCATAGATCCCAGAGTTGAGGTATAAATTCAAAGAACTGGGGATTACTCTGAATATGTAAACTATGCCTCAAAACTGTGCAATATTAAAAGCACATTTTCTTCTTTGCAAAATGCAAGTCATATTTAAGATTTCCACATGAATCGTAAGGATCCAAGCAGTTTCTGCCACATAAATGCAGGTTTCCATTCATGGTTTAATGGTGCCTGGGTTGTAACAGAAAAGGTGTTTGGGCAAAAATAGTAAGGGAAAAATGATTCATATTTGACTTCTGTCTACATTAGGCCTGTTCAGGGGGTGAAATTTAGAAATCACATGATAAACATGAGACTGGAATGCTTGACTGAGAACTTGCTTTCACTTCTTGACTATTCTGTGCACAGAGACGTGTGTCTTAAAGCTTTTAAAAGACCTTTGTGAGAGGATATACATAGGCTGTGAAAGGGATTACCTATCAAAAATAAAAATCAGTAAACTCAGCTGACTCTCAGGGAAAAAACAAACCCTCGCCAGTTTTAAGTTGATCTTGATTCTCTTTGAAAATGAACTTGGGCAGTTTCCTAGCAGTCCAGTAGTTAGGATTATGTGCTCTCACTGCCATGATCCTGTGTTCAATCCCTGATTGGGGAATTAAGATCCCACAAGCCACACGGTGTAGCCAAAAAAAGGGGGGCGGGACTTGGAAAAGTTTCCTTTTTTGCAGATTTTAATTGTGACCTCGCTTTGTTTCCTTATGTTTCATTTCACTGAGAAAATATGGTAGAAAATAGCCTTTCTGGAAATGGTTTTCCCTTTATTTTCTGGAATTGGAATGATGGTGCTTGCAAGAGTGGGGTAACAATTTCGCACTGCATGTTGGCTACTGGGTGTGGATATAGAAGGGACATCAGAACTGTACATTTGTTGTTTAGCCTGAGGTAGAAGGTCTCTTGGATCCGTTAATCCTAACACAGGAAGGGTCCGCCTTGCAGATGCTCTTTTCTGGGCCAGCAGCATGGTGCACGAGGCTTATCGTTTTAAAGGTAAAGCCATCCTGCCTCTTCTGTGGCAAACATTCAAGACACCACTTGTACAAGAAAGAATTCTAGCATTCTTGGTTCCCAGTACACACAGACAGACACATGCTTCTCTCAGCCTGGCTAAGAGCAGACCCTCAAATGTCTAACTCCAGATTATGGATCTAGAGAAAGAAATTACACTTTCTAGTCTATTCCAGGCAGCTTCCCTTGTGGCTCAGACAGTAAAGAATCTGCCTGCAATGCAGGAAACCTGGGTTTGATTCCTGGTTCGGGAATATCCCCTGGAGAAGGGAATGGCAACCCACTCCAGTGTTCTTGCCTGGAGAGTTCCATGGACAGAGGAGCCTGGTGGGGTACAGCCCATGGGGTTGCAAAGAGTCAAACATGACTGAGCGACTAACACACACATTATATGCCAGTATTCCTCTAGATTCATAGGGAGCTCTGCAGTGATTTGCAGTGCTATGAAATTTAACTGTTTTTTTTTAGAAAAGCAATAAACCTTGTTCTTAAGCACAGTGTGCTCATCTAGTGCTCAGTACAGCCCAAACAACCTTTCCAGGTGGGTTACATTAAGTCAGCTTCACCCAAATTGTTTCTGCAACAGGAGTCACCCCTCACCATATGTCCATACAGCTTTTTCTTTTGAGCTCTGGAAAGTTACAGTACACTGTTTAATCCTGGTCACTGTACTATTTCTTTTATGCTCACAGTGGGCAGACCTTTGGAAGTCTGCCCTTTGCCTCTCTTTCCTCTTGTACTTCACTTTTTTCTTTATTCTTTGTTCTGATAGTGGATATTATTTGGGGGCTTCCCTGGTGGCTCAGATGGTAAAGAATCTGCCTGCAATGCAGGAGACATGGATTCTATCCCTCTGTTGGGAAGATCCCCTGGAGAAGGAAATGGCAACCCACTTCAGTATTCTTGCCTGGAGAATCCCATGGACAGAGGAGTCTGGTGGTCTACCGTCCATGGGCCCGCAAAGAGTTGGACACGACTGAGTCACTTGAGATTTTCCTGGAAAAAGCAGGATTCTCTAGGATTGGATCTCCACCCACCCTCAGCAACTTGAATCCCCATGCAGTGATGGCTAACCTGGAGCTGGCCAATGCAAATGGAATCTTGATCTCCTCACATGTTAACTTCAGAAAACTCAAAAGAAGTGCTTTTAAAAATATGTGTGCTTGTAGTATGAGAATTATTATTATATATGACCAGGTAACACTGCTAACTTTACTTGGGCTTTCCTATGTACATTGAAATGAAAAATTATGAGGACCCAATGGATTTGCTCTTTGTACATCTCTTCTATATTTGTTCCTTACCTTTGACTTGGCTTGATCTACAGTAGAACGTTCCAAAAATTTTGCTGGGTCTAATGTCGGATTTGGTGCTAATTTATGGGTCTGCTTGGAGTGCTTCCTTGGGCTTCAGTTATATGACTGCCATAAATTTTAATTACACTAATTAGAGAGAGGTAGATGCTTAAGCTCGGTTGGAATCCTAACCCTGTTGAGCTGTATCTGTCATTAGTTTTTTCAGTGACATGGTTTGGCACCATTTTCCAACACATTTGCAGGAAATTGGTCTTATGTTAGAAAAGAATTTGCCTAATAAAGCTACTGATATTCAGCTATTTTCTTTACCTTCTTGGGGAACTGGGCTTGAGTAAAACATGCACATTTAAACTATGACTTGTATACACTTCTCTTTTGATGACTGGATTTTCTAATTGGTTGGGTGCTTGAAGAAGGTTGTTGTTGTTGTTCAGTCGCTCAGCCATGTCTGACTCTTTGTGATCCCATGGACTGTAGCACGCCAGGCTTCCCTGTCCTTCACCATCTCTTGGAGCTTGTTCAAAGTCACATCCATTGAATCAGTGACCCCATCCAACCATCTCATCCTCTTTCTGTGGTCCCCTTCTCCTCCTGCCCTCAATCTTTCCCAGCATCAGGGTCTTTTCCAATGAGTTGGCTTTTCGCATCAGGTGGCCAGAGTGTTGGAGCTTCAGCTTCTTCCCTTGAAGAAGGCGCCTTGGCCAATCCTTTTGTCAGATTGACTAGTCTCATGCTCATGTCTAATTCAAGAGCAACTCAGACTGCTACAGGGATATCCCACAGCCCTTAACACATGGGCCAATGCCAGTTGACTGTCAGTATCTGCGAGGAAGTACAATGTTGAGACGGATTCTGAAGTTTGGACCCAGCGAGGACACCAGCTTCGATTCACGATATGTATCCTGAGCACCAAATGGGACAGTCTCAGAAGTACTCGTGCCTTTCTGATTTTAGAGAGGATCATCCTGTCCCTGCCTGATGGAAGCCCTAAGCTTCAAGGACAGTTCGCATTCTCCAGATCAGGCTGGGGTGCCTGAAAAGCAGTGGGTGTCACACTTTGGCAAGCAGCACCTAGGAGGGCTTGTCAAAACCTGGGTTGCCCCACTCCATCTGCAGAGCATAGTGTTCAGCAGATCGGGGGTGGGACCTGAAGTTTGCATTTGTAACGAGCTCCCAGGTGATACTGAGGCTGACTCAGGGACCCCACTTTGAGAACCACTGTGTTGAGGCTAGAGAACTGAGTGCACCTGCCACTTAGCTACCCTCACAGCTCTCTGTGACCTCAGAGAAGTCATTGGATTTAGTTTGGGGCCATGTGCCAACCTCTGTCCGGCATACGGCTGGCTTCTGGTCAGGTCTGCAAATCCTTCTTTCTGTCCAGAAGCCACCCCCATCTTGAGCGACATATAAGCATAAAGGGCTTAAAACATCATGCTCCTGCTTTTAGGGATGCTCTAAAAACACGAGCCATATCTCTTTCACTTCCTCTGCCTTCAGCACAACCTCAGGACACTAGTCTGTCTGTCCAGTGGGCCTGCGGGCCATTTGGGTGCACAGGGTGGGGGTGACAAGAGCTGTATTTCTGCAGCTTAAGGGGTACCCTGCATCACATCCAGGCTCACTGCGACTTGACTCTTATTCTTTCATAGACTTGCTGATGTGTTCATTCTCCATTTCACGCATTTAGTTTTGGTTGAGTACCTGCTCTCTGCCAGGCATTTTAAATGTCCTTCCTGGTCAAGGCCTCTGGCACTCTTGAGGATCCCAAGAGGGGTGTGATTCTCTTCTGGGTTTTCTCAAGACAGGCTCTGCAGCTAGGTGCACAGAGAAGGCAGGCAGCTGGAAGCATGTCTCGTGTATCTAGCACGGTGTTCAGCTACTGATGAGGGAGGGGGTGTGGAGAGAAATGAGCCGGCTCTGTCTCGTTCCAAAACAGCACACATAGGAAGCAACGCCAGGCATGTGGGTGAATCGGGGTCTTCTTTGAAACAAACATGCATGTGTGCTCAATTGCTTCAGTCATGTCCAACTCTGCAACGCCAGGGACTGTAGCCCGCCAGGCTCCTCTGTCCATGAGACTCTTCAGGCAAAAATACTGGAGCGGGTTGCCATGCACTCCTCTGGGGAATCTTCCCAACCCAGGGATCAAACCCAGGTCTCCTGCAATGGCAGGTGATTCTTTACCACTGAGCCACCTGGGAAGCCCTGCAACAAACATGTTACTCTCATCCCAAATGTCATAGACCAGGGCAGATGATGCAAAGGGCTTCCACATCGGGTTCATTCCACCTCACTTCCAGATCCCTTATTTGTGCCATGTGAGGTTGACTCAGTGCAGTCATTGCGCTATTGGTCAGTGAGTTTCTAGAATCTGCGTGACGGTGCTGAGACTGTGTGAAGACGCATGTGTTTCATCAAGTTCGTGGATCTTCCCATGTCCCTTTCCTGCAGAGTCTCGAACATCCAGCAGCAGCTGGCCCAGCTGGAGAGCGAGTCGTGGCCAGGCCTGGCTGAGGCTGACAGGGACCGGCTGCAGCTCATCAAGGAGAAGGAGGCCCTGCTTCAAGAGCTACAGCTCATCATCCAGCAGAGGCGGCCAGCAGAGGACGTAGTGAGACTGGAGGAGGAGCGGCGGCGCCTGGAGGAGGAGATCCAGCGCGCCCGGGCCACATCCATGCAGGGCGCCACTGAAAGGTGGGCAGGCAGCCCCGGAGGAGCGGCTGGCAAAGCCAGATTACACTGCTGCACATGATCACTGGTTCCTCCGGCAGCCACTGCCTGGTGGAAGGGGGAAGGAGCATGCACCTGCCTGTCCTCCAGGGTGCCAGCTCTGCTCAGGGCTCCAAGACTCCTGGTCCCTGTTCACAAGTGGGAAGAAGACTGAGGAACCCATGACTTAGATCCTGCCTGCTCCCGCTGCAGGTGCCAGGTGCCCCGCCCCTGTATTTTCAGGACATTGTCCTTACCCATCCCATAGGAAAAAGTAGAGAGAAAACTACCTCCCACACTTGGGCAGTGGCTTTTTTATTTGGGGCTTGATCTTTGCATTCTGTAGATGTTAGAATTTCATATGGTTTTGCCTGGAAGAGGGCTTAAAAATGAGGGACTCTGATTTGTTCCAGGGAATTGCAGTAGATTACGGCATGCTGGGCATTTGTATCCATCTTCTAGTCTAGTCTACATCATCTGTTCATCCACCCACACCCATCCTCCCATCTTTATGCCCATCTTCTTGTCTACTGTTGTCCATCCAAACTGCTGTTCACTCATCCCTCTGTCTATCAGCCTGCCATCCTCCCACCCCTGTATCCATCAGTCCATGCAGCTACCCACCCATTGATTTATCCATCCTTCTGTCCGCCCATCTGTCCACTCATCCATCCGTCCATCCGTCCATTCATCCACTCACCCATCTATCTATCTGCCTACCCACCCAGTGTATCAGGTGCTGTTCAGGGGGCTGGTGGTGCATTTTCAAGCAAAACAACACACATTTCTGTTACCTTGGTGTTTATGACCTGGATGTGTTTTTTAGAATTTAGTCATTCAAACCTCAGTCAGTTCAGGGGAATTAATAGTTGCATTTCTTGTTAGGAAAATACACTTGCTATCTTTGAAATCCACCAGTGGACTGTTTTCATACCTACAGGATTCTGCTTCAGGAAAAAAGAAACTGTCTCCTGATGCAGCTGGAAGAAGCCACCCGCCTCACGTCCTATCTCCAGTCCCAGTTACAAAGGTGAGTAACTTGATTATCATCTTGTAATGATGTGGTCATGAGCTTCACAATGAATGCCCTTTAGCTTGGTTTTCTTTCCCAGAACTAAGAACCTGAAGTGGTTGTAAACGCAGGACAGAAAAGTGCATATATGATAATTTTTAAGAGAAGGTGCTCGTATCATATATGATCCAAGGACTCTGAGGAGATCACCAAGTGGGACTTCAGAATAACTCAGATTTGCCCAAGGATTTCGTAGCTCACAGCATCGGAAACTGTATATTTTCATGTATATATATGCACACATACATTTTCATTTCTTTAAGGCACAAATATCTTTAAGATGTGGATGCTCAGTAATAGGTCCGGAGTTCAAGTACTTAACTGTAGTGGAAAGCATAGTGTAAAGGGCTTTCTGTATATTCTTTTCTCAGTTCCCCTCCTAAGAGTGCCTCGAGGTGGGAAGTGTTCTCATCACAGCACTCCCCACCCAAGAAAGTGGGTGGTTCAGAAAGGTCAAAAAGCCCTTGACCAAAAAAGACCTTCAGCCAATCTGAGTGTGAGCTGGAACTTAAACTCGGGCAAGAGTCCTGGATGTTAACCTGTGTTCTCTACTGACATGCACAGAAACAAAGGAGATAGTCACGAACTCAGGGGTGGGAAGTGGGTGTCTTAAACAGCTCACAGGTGAGGTTGATGAGCACGAGGCAGGGTTTTGCTCCTCGAGCTTCCCAGAGGCTGGCCTTGGGTGGGGTCTAGTGGGCTCCAGCCATGGGCTCCAGGCTGCTCTTCTCTTTTCAGCCTGTCTGCCAGCACCCTGACCATGTCCTCGGGGAGCAGCCGTGGCTCCCTGGCCTCCAGCCGGGGCTCTCTGGCTTCCAGCCGGGGCTCACTGAGCTCCGTCAGTTTCACCGACATCTACGGGCTCCCACAGTACGACAAGCCTGACGCCGAGGGCGGCCCGCTCCTGCGCTTCGACCTTGTGCCCTTCGACTCCCTGGGCCGGGATGTGGGCCTGGCGGACACCGCGGGGCCCCCGGGCCTGCACAAGCCGAGGCGCTCCCTGGACACGCCGCAGTCGCTGGCCTCCCTGTCTTCACGGTCCTCCCTATCCTCGCTGTCCCCTCCCAGCTCGCCCCTGGACACGCCCTTCCTCCCGGCCTCGCGAGACTCGCCCCTGGCCCAGCTCAGTGATGGTTTCGAGGTGGCAGGCCTGGGCACCCTGGACAGGCTGCGAGCTCAGGCTGCCGCCCTGGGGGACGAAGACCTGCCAGGCGCTGTGGCCCTGCCGCCGCATGGGTGCCCCGGGGACGGGGAAGGATCTCATGAGCGAGGACCCCAAGTGGCCACTGCTCCCACAGCTGCAGGTACCTACCGATGAGTCCCATGGGTGCCCCGGGCTGGGAGGCGAGGATCCAAGCTCATTGAGGAAGCCATATGCAGGGAGGTCAGCTGCTCTGCTGTGGTCTCAGGGGTGCTCAGCTTAGTAGGACCCTGCATGGATGGTCCTCGATAACAGATGAGGAAGCCCGCAAGCCCACTCTGCCTGCATGCTTTTGCTTTTGTCTTGTCCCTGGTCCTTGAAATGTCATGGAAACTGACAAGTTTCCATGGAAAGACTGTCATAGTCTTTCCCAGTATTTTGCTAGTTTTCAGAATGTTAGTTGTTATAAATAAAGATAAGAACCACGTGTTCCTCCACACTGCGAGCCTGATAAAGAAGTACTCGGGCAATAGTGAAGTTCCCAGGGAGTGTGCCCAGATGGAGCATTTCTGTGCATGCCTGTCTCAGAAAAGCACGGGGGTAGCTGTCGGGCTACGGCCCCCCCGAAATCTTCCTTTGGCCCTGTAACTTCACTCTATCCTTTGTTCTTCTACTTGTCTATCATGGGGGAAGTGAAAAGGCATACCTGTGAGCATCAGTCCTTGCTACCAAATCGATTTCTCTGATGCTGTTCAGATCAAGAAACATGTAGCCATGAGAATTTCATCTGTCTAGTTGCTGTCAATTCAGCTTGTCAACATGTAGCCCACGTGGAAAACCAGTCTGCTGTTTCAGAGGGTATTCTGGCTGATGGATGGTGCACAAAGCCAAACCTGGGCTTCAACCCTCCCTCTCTTGACCCCATGTGCTTTTGTGAGCCAACCTCCAATGATTTGAACTCACTTCATTTTTGGAGAAGATCAAAAACCGCCGCCCATTTAATTAACTTCCATTTGCACGGCCAAACTGTTTTCAGACATTCCATTCAGGCAAACAGTAGATAATTTGTGGAGCACAGTGGATCTCAACCAGGGGTGTTTTTGCCCCCCTAGAGGTACTTGGCTATGTCTCAAGACATTTTCAGTTGTCGTAGCTGAGGGGCTGGTGGCGGTGGTGGTACTACTGGCATCTGGTGGGTGGAGACCAGAGGCACTGCTCAACATCCTTCAGCCCACAGCATGGTCCCCATTACAAAGAATGATCCAGCCAAGCTGTCTGTAGTAACAAGACTGAGAAACCCTGGTTCTGTACTGTTAAGTGTTTTAGTAGCAAAGGAGAGAGAGAAAACGTGAGTATCAACCCCAGGTAGTGGAAAAGTGTTTTAGTAGCAAAGGAGAGAGAGAAAACATGAGTATCAACCCCAGGTAGTGGAAATGGCTTCAAACTAGCACCTTAGACCCAGCCCCTATTCCCTGTCCTGTTGACTCATTAGCTGTGTAACCTCGAGCACATCTTTGAATGGGGCTAAGTCTCACCTTCCTTGCCCTTAAATGAGGTGATCTTTGTGGACTCTTCCACTCACCACCATTCTGTTAGCCATCAGTTCTTCTTTATGTATAACCATGTTGGTTATTGGGCTTCACTAGTAGCTCAGCAGTAAACAATCTACCTTCCAAGCAGGAGACATGGGTTCAATCCCTGGGTCGGGAAGATCCCTTGGAAGAGGAAATGGCAACCCATTCCAGTATTCTTGCCTGGGAAATCCCATGGACAGAGGAGCCTGACTGCAGTCCATGGGGTCACAAAAGAGTTGGACACGACTTAGCAACTAAACAACAGCAGTGCTGGTTATTCAGTTCACTTCAGCTGCTCAGTCATGTCCGACTCTGCAACCCTGTGGACTGCAGCACGCCAGACTTCCCTGTCCATCACCATCTCCCAGAGCCTGCTCAAACTCATGTCCGTTGAGTCGGTGATGCCATCCAACCATCTCATCCTCTGTTGTCCCCTTCTCCTCCCAGTTTCAATATTTCCCAGCATCAGGATCTTTTCAGATGAGTCAGTTCTTCAAATCAGATGGCCAAAGTACTGGAGCTTCAGCTTCAGCATCAGTCTTCCCAAAGAATAGTCAGGACTATGTGTTTAACCAGAGATCCAGTATATTCTTAGGCAGTCCTTGAGCTTTTTGACATCTCTTATTTCAGTGTCTTCCCCTCTGTATTTGCAAACACACCTTTCATATCCCCATATACATCGTTTCTATAATTCACATGTCCAGAGGAACTTTATTCACTTTGTTCTTCATTATAATCACAAGTTCAGTATGCCATGTTTATTCCTGTGATTCAAAAGAGAAAATACAAAATAAGGACTGAATTGTGCATCTGTTGTTGCTTGAGCTTTTCTGTGTTCCCTGCCCACTTCCGGTGGCACAGTGACCATAGGTTGGGAAGATCCCTGGAATAGGAAATGGCAGCCCCCTCCAGTATTCTTGACTGGATAATTCCATGGACAGAGGAGACTGATGGAATGCAGTCCATGGGGTTTGCATGTGTCCAAAGAGTTGGACACGACTGAGTACACACACCCACACACCCATACCAACGTTTCTTTAAAGGTTGAGATACAAGAGTATCAGTTTGTGTATGCAGAAAGTCCACACATGGCCAAACATCCCTTTCGGTCCAGGATAGAGATAGGGTGGGAAAGAGAAGAGCCGACTTAATTTCTGATCATGACTTCATTTTCTTTTCCGCTTTGTGATGGATGTTATGATGCTTCACAGTTCTTAGACCGAGGGCTTTGCTTCTGGCGTGGTCAGATACTGCCATCTGGTGGGGTACTCGTATATGACACTCTGAGTAGAATTATTCAGATTACAAATTAATTACTTAAATTATAAGCACTTCACAGGTGGAGCTAGTGGTAAAGACCCCACCTGCCAATGCAGGAGATTAGACATATGGGTTTGATCCCTGGGTCAGGAAGATCTCCTGGAGGAGGGCATGGCAACTCACTCCAGTATTCTTGCCTGGAGAATCCCATGGACAGGGGAGCTTGGCAGACTGCAGTCCATAGAGCCAGACACGACTGAAGCAATTTAGCACACACTCAAATTGCAAATACCACTTACAAACTAGAAGTATTTGACTCCATGAATGGGTCCTGATGGGTGCTCCATGAGGGCTGGGTTGGGTAAGCAGCTTGAGGNATGGACAGGGGAGCTTGGCAGACTGCAGTCCATAGAGCCAGACACGACTGAAGCAATTTAGCACACACTCAAATTGCAAATACCACTTACAAACTAGAAGTATTTGACTCCATGAATGGGTCCTGATGGGTGCTCCATGAGGGCTGGGTTGGGTAAGCAGCTTGAGGCATGGACAATGAATGACTCCTGCCCTCCCTGTTGGTGAGGATCTCAATACTCATTATATGAGTATTGCCCCTCATTTATATGAGTAATGCCCCTCATTTATGATTCCCTGCAGTCTCCAATCTAATAACAGTATGTGTTTAAGTTTGACTCAAGCAACCTTGAGCAAGATAAAATTTTAATTACACAAAGTTCACAGTCACCCATTGTGTTTTAAATCAGTGTGGGGAGACCAAAGGTGGGACGGGAGGGGGAAAATAAAGTCATCTTCAGCAGTTTTTACATGTTTACTACAGTTTTATCTTCCCCAGATTTTAGAAGTCAGATGTGTCATGATTTTGAAATCCATTCCTATTTTCATTCCCACTGGTATTTGCTAATATAAATCCATAAATATTTTTACTTTATTCATCTGTTTATTGATGTTTTTATTAATTCTTTATCCTGTTTAAAATTGTTGGCTTAACTTCTACAGTGCTTTCACTTTCTGCTTTTTATCTCTTTTTTCATGCGGCGTGACAGAAACGTTCACTGTAAGTGACCTTGGACTTGCCTTTGCCTTGCTGGTCAGGCTGTGTCACATCTTTGTTCAGTGAATCAGTGTATTTAGGACAGTCAAGACGTGGTCAGGAAGGGCATAGCTCATAGCTGTCCTTTAAAGTATCTCAACAGTTACTCTTATTATTGTCATTTCAGTGGTATTCATCTGGCTATGAAAGTCGTGTAAGAACTTTCTTAAAAACTTGAAGAATTTTTTTCCTCCTTTCATTTCCCCCTAGACTTTAATATTTCCATTATTTTAGTATGTCAACTGGCAGCTTTGCCCACAGTATGATTTTCCTTATACTTTCTTACTTTTTGTCAAATGGTATTGTTGTCCTTAGGTCTCAGTGTCTGTCAGTCTGTGTTTCATGATGAAAAGTTCAAGGGCTTTAAAAATAAATGTGAAGAAGACTGTTTCTTCCTTACTTCATTGGCTGCTCCCCACTGTCCCATTGTTGCCTTGAAGCCAGAGAGCAAACGGTTGGGGTGTGTACTGTGGGGTCTGCCATGTGCTTTTTTCTCACCCAGGGCAATAGATGACCGTACTTTTTCTGTCTACTCCTGCATCCAATTGCTCCATGAAGGCACTAAGCTTGTGAACACTGAGGATTAAGCCTTTCATTCCCTTTCTCTCTTCGTCCATCTTCGTCGCAATGAGAGAAATTTTGTCAGAGTCACGTTACCGGGTTGCCTGGAATTTGACTGGATTGTTGCATGGTGTTACTTCCTTAAAGATGTGTAAGGCCAAGTGACAGAACTGGGAATGGAAGCAGTGAGCAGTTATGTTTTCTGGAGTTCCATGCAGCAACCTGAGGGCTTCCACCTGCAGTTCAGACCTGGGGGCTTTGGTTTCTTCTGTGGGGCAGGGATGATGAGCAGAGCTGGACTTGGAATTGGTGATCTATGATGTGTGAGTCGGTACCTCCAGCCACCCTGGGACCGAGTCAGTTTTTGCCTCTGACTGAGGCGGAGCTGGCGGCCCCTAAGATGCGTGCTGCACGCCTTTGGAAGGTCAGCTTTTGTCTGCTTATGTCTTCAGTTAACATTGTGAGACCAAAGCCACAGACACCCCCATCTGTTTTGCACCCCACTGAATGTGTTTGGGTTTAATTGTTCTGTGAATTGATAATTTGGTTGAAAAGAGAGTTGGTCATTGGTGGACTGAGGGAATGCACTAAGCTTGCGATCACTGAGGATTAAGCCTTTCATTTCATTTCTCTCTTTGTACATCTTCGTCACAATGAGAGAGAAATTTTGTGAGAAATTTTGTTGAGAAATTCCAAATTTTGTTGAGAAATTCCCTCAACTTAGGGATGCGCAGATATCTAAATTTTCAATTTCTAGGGCTTAGATGCCTGAAGAAAAGTAGAGAGACCAGAGGGACCTGCGTGACTAACAAGAGGCATCATGATGCCAGAGTAAGGTTCAGTTGGGGCTCCATGGTTTAAGCCTGTGTTCTAACCACACGTACCTCTCTTGAAAGTGTGGAGGTTCCTGTGTCCATTGTCACATTCAGCAGAGGGCACTTGGTGCTGTGAGGGAAGTAGAAGGACTTGATGAAATGGTTAAGGGGAGAATGTCAGTGGCTCTTGGTTAAAGTAGGTCTGAGACAAAAGTAAAGATGCTCAGTGATGAGACTGTCTAATCCCAGGAGAACCTTCTGGAAGCCAGTGTGTCCCCAGGAATGCTGAGGAGGATGCTGCAGTCAGAGAGAAAAAAGGGCCACGGAGACATTGACAAAGGCCGAGTCTGGGTTGCATCTGTATATCCTCTGACTTGAAAGTCACTACGTTTCGTTAGGGATGATTTTGATGATCTTTTTTTAAAATTCTGTTTTCTGATTGTGAACCAGTATAGTCCACATTTCTTGTATGAAGTGTGGAGACTACCAGGCAGCATCAAAGAGGAAACACTGACCCTCTCAGCTCTCAGAGAACTTGCAGTCCTTCATGCCTGAGTGATCTCTCGCTCCCTGACACTCTCTTAGAGTGCCACCATGCCCAGGGCCTTCCCACCACCTTCTGTCCTGTGTGCTCATTAAGGAAGTGAAAGGAGATTTATGGTCATTTAAAGAGCTTTTAAAGAAGTAGCCGGAAGCCCATGTCTTCCAGTTTTCATTATCAGAAGGTTCTCGAGCAGAGTGTGGATAAGCACACATCTGTGCGCATGCTGGCCTGTCGCTGCCACTTTGTGCTTTTGTCTGTGCTGTGACCTGGCCTCCTGCACTGTCACCTCCTGAGCCCTGCCATGTCTCTTGCTTACAGCAGTGACCCTTCGAGAAGACAGCACCCAGAGGCTGGAGCAGAAACCATGCCACATGTCCACCTGCCTGTCTGATTACTCGCTGGCCAGCGACAGCGGCGTGTTTGAACCTCCCAACAAAAGGTTAGGATCTGACCTTCTCCCCTCCCTGGGCTGACTTCCCAAAAGACAGCCCTGCCCATATGTGTCTGGCTTGACACTGTGTATGTCTGTAGGGTGCAGCTCTTCTACTTTCTCTCCACCCAGGAGGGGACTCTAAGCATTCCCAGGGAACCCCTCTGCTCCCGGGTGGTGTCTGGGGACTGGCCTGGCTCCCTGTTTCTAGAACAACTGCTCTCTCTCCAGCCCTGGGTGGGTGCATTGAAAGGCACAAGCCCCGTAGAGCTGGAAAAGGAGAATCAGTGTGCGAGAGACACCTGCTTTTTTCTAGAAAGTATGTTTACTTGAAAAGAATGTCCATGCCTCTCCATCTCTCCCACTTTCCTCAGCTCAAGGAATCACTTTGCAAGGGCAGAATGATTCTGGGCTTTATTTTGTTTGAGACCTTTGATGTCATTTATTTCGCCTCGGGTATCTGTACACATCTCATTTATTGTGTAGCATTTTAAAGGACATGGTTTTGAACTTTGTCCTAAACATCACATGTGGTCTTCAGAGGTATGCACTTATTTTCTGAGAAATACCACTTGGTCGGCAGGCATCCTAAGCAATGGCGTCATGGATCCTGGGGACCTGCCGTGTCCTTTCATTCACTTCAGAGCATTTATTTCAGTCCCCACTTAATAAAGCCCCTCTCACTAAGAAGCACTCCTAGCAGGAGTTTCTGCTGAGCCCGCAGTAACCACATCCCCTTGGAGTAATGGGTCCTTTTCTGATTGTGTTCAGGAGTGAGGATGCTGACGAGCCTGTTCGTGGAGATGCTTGCAATAACGAGGGGCCCCAGATCCATGTTGGATTTCTGTGAGTATAGAGACTCTTTCCCTGTGAATCATGAAGATGATGGGTAGATTGGGGCCTGCCCACCAACTCAGAGCTCCGCCCACGGGCCTGGAGGGATGAAGGGACCTGTGTAAGCAGCTCCATTGCTGTCCCCCAACACTAAGTCACAGCTGGGGACTGTCACCCTGTGGAGCCCGGGGAGCTGGGTGCTTTGCAGTGCAAAGCGTTTGAGATTCTAGTTACAGTTTGTTTCTTTTTTTTTTTTTTTTAATTTATTTATTTATTTGACTACAACAGGTCTTCGTTGTGTATGCAGGTTCTTTAGTTGTGGCATGCAACTTCTTGGTTGCAGCGTGTGGAATCTAGTTCCCTGACCAGGGATTGAACTCTGGCCTCCTGCACTGAGAGCATGGAGTCTTAGCCTCTGGACCACCAGGAAAGTCCCCTAGTTACAGTTTCTATTGAGGCGATAACCAGCAGTTCTCAGAGGAGCAAGGCAGGATGTTCACATTGCAGCAGCTTTCTTTTGCTTACTCATGTCATCCTAGCTGAGTGTTTCTCAGTGTTGGCGCTCATGACCTTGGAGCTGGGTCGTTCTTGGTTGGGGGCCACCTTTGCACTCTGGAGTGTTCAGCGGCAGCAAGATCCAGTAGCCTCCCCCACCTCCACTTGCTGTGACAATAAGAAATGTTCCCAGACTTCACACCAGTCTCCTGGGAGTGGGGTGAGGGCCACTGTGGTAGTTGTACCAGAAGGATTTGTCCACCTCAGGGAGTTTGCAGTCTGTGAACTCGTGTTTTATTTTCCAGGCTTGACAGGGCCAATGAGTGTCTCCTTGTAAATGTGCTCCAACTGAAGAACTTTGCTGGGCTGGTGGTAAAGGAAGACTGCAAAATGTAAGCTTCCCCAGGCCCTCCTCCACACCACACCGCTGGCTAACCTGTGCTGCTTGGCCATTTGGGCAGGGGAAAAGACTGTTTTAGAACCTGAATTCAGAATAAAACGCCAGGGCATATCTATCTGAAATATAAAAGATTGTAAGTTTTAAGAAGAGGCTGATTTATTATTGGAAGCAGGTGGCATTCATGGAGCCAGTCTGGTTATGTGTGTGGCCATGATGAAAAAGGGCTGTGTGCCCTTCGTCAGTAGCCTTTGAGCTTAAGATGTCCCTCCTGGTCACAAGGCTTGGTGGTGACACGGCCACACTCATCTCTTGAGACCAGATGAGGTGCCTGAACTGGGAGAAGGGAATTTGAGTTGTCCCCAGTCGGAAGATGGGTGCCTGAAGGGTGGGAGGGGGAGTCACACTTAGCCAGGTGGGTGAGCCCCCGCTGTGATGGGCGTTCAGGCCATACAGCGCCCTCCCCTTCCATGAGTTATCTTCACAGACTGGCCTCGCAAAGCACTTGGAAGCAGCCTGGTTTTGGGTGGCTGAGTGTTTGCGGCATCCACTGATGCTTGAGCGTCTCCTGGATGCTGGCTTCCATGCCGGGGGTGAGCAGGGCAGGAGCACAGCCTGATACGGCAGGCAGAGCTTGGAGAGGGAGCCAAGGAGCCATGGAGAGATCCGGCCAGATTTTTTCCCACAAAGATGGTGAAAGCAGAACGTTCATTTGAGTCCCTCTCAAGTCCTAAACACTGACCTGGAAGTCTTCCCTTTGAGTGGGTTTCCCCCCCCCTGATCTCTAGGTGCATGTAAGTTCTTTGGCCTTATTCTTAGTTGACAAAAAGAATCTTCTCCAAAAGACAGTAAAACTCTGCATATGGGCAGTGAAACAAGGTGGCATATCTGCACGCTTCTGTGGTCCACGCGTGTCCCGTGCAGCTGTGTCAGTAAATGCTGCCTCCATCTGCTTTTTTCCTCCCTCTCTCGGTTGCAGACACATCCGTGTCTATCTGCCCCCGCTTGACTCCAGTACGCCAAATACTTACTGCTCGAAGCCTCTGGAATTGCAAGCCCCCCTGGTATTTAATGAAGTGTTCAGAATCCCTGTGCATTCAAGCATGGTGACGTTGAAGTCTCTTCAGTTATACGTGTGCTCCGTGAACCCGCAACTGCTGGAGGAACTGCTGGTACGACC
>SJYA01003489.1:201472-252758 GCA_006410615.1 Neotragus moschatus
GTTCGTTGTCCAGGTGCTTCAGATTGGAAATATGATTTTTGTAAAATTGCGCTGCTTCAATATAGTAGCCACTAACCACATGCTGGAGAAGACTCTTGAGAGTCCCTTGGACTACAAGGAGATCTAACTAGTCAAATTCATGTTGACTGAGTCAGTGATGCCATCCAACCATCTCATCTTCTGCCACGTTCTTCTCCTTTTGCCTTCAATCTTTTAAAGCATCAGGGTCTTTTCCAATGAGTCAGCTCTTGACATCAGGTGGCCACAGTACTGGAGCTTCAGCATCAGTCCTTCCGATGAATATTCAGCAATTTCCTTTAGGACTGACTGGTTGGATCTCCTTGTAGTCCAAGGGACTCACAAGAGTCTTCTCCAGCATGTGGTTAGTGGCTACTATATTGAAGCAGTGCAGTTTTACAAAAATCATATTTCCAATCTGAAGCACCCGGACAAGGAACAGCTTTTCTCAGAAGCCAGTTCTTGGGTAAGAAAAGCTGTCCCTCGTCTAGGTGTGAGAAAAGAGTTTAGTTCCAGAACTTCCCTGTTGGTCCAGTGCTTAAGACTGCATTTCCAATGCCGGGGACACTATTTCAGTCCCTGGTCAGGGAACTAAGATCCACATAAAAGAATGTACTTCAATTGCCTGGATACCGTGGAGATATATAATGCCACTGTCCATCTACAGGCTCAGTAGTTTGAAGCTGGCCGTGGTGGAGGAATTTACACCCTTGCCATCTGCAACTGCTACAAATCAAGACTTCCAACCCCTCTCATCCCCTCCCTTAGAGAGCTGGGTTATTGAACTTTGACCAGCATACCTCCGTGTTTACGCTAATTTGAGGAGCCAAGCCTACTGAATGGCCTTGGAACAATCTGAGTCTACTGGCACCCAAAGAGAAAAAGGAAAGGCTATCTACTAACAGTTCTTTTCTGAGAGGGCAAGGATTTGCTTAGCCTCAAGGGTGGCTCAGATGGTAAAGAAGCCACCTGCCAGTGCAGGAGACATAGATTCAATCCCTGTGTTGAGAAGATCCCCTGGAGGAGGACATGTCAACCCACTCCACTATTCTTGCCTGGGAAATCCCACGAACAGAGGAGCCTGGTGCGCTACATAGTCCATGGAGTTGCAAAGAGTCAGACACGAATGAGCAACCAACACTTTCTTTCAGTGCTACCCAGGATCTTCTCTCCGGCTTCCTGGAATGACAACATCTTTGACAATGATGCTGCTGTAGAAGTGCAGAGAGCTTTCAAGGCTGATGTTTGTCACCACAAACAGGGTAATGTGGTCCACATTTGTAGCTTTCAGGTGTGTATCACGGTCTGTGACCACAGCTCAGAGTGTCTGGGGAAGGTTGGATGGCATCTTCTTATCATCTACCTCTTTCACTTATTTCCCAAATCTTTTGTGAGCTGGCCATGTGCACAGCACCCAACTAGGTAAGGGGGCTCGCATGCATTTGCTCACTTGCACAGTGTGACTGGATGCACATGAGCTCAGGACAAAGAGATGGAGCAGGTTATCAGATACCCCGCTTATAGTACAATGTACCAGCTACACAGAGCTAGAATTTGCAGGAGGTAAGAAAGGCACTATAGCCTTGGAGGCAAAATTTAAGTGGGCATCAAAAGATTTTGTCATCAAGGTAATAGAATATTCATGAAAATCAAAATTAATGCCCACATTCACCATGAGCAAAATGTCACCTTTTACAATAAAAACAAGTTGTGTGTTTGATGACTCTGTATTACTGTGCCGGGGCACAGTCATTTCCAGCTGGCTGGGAGTTCCAAATGTTCTCTTGCACATGCCCTGCTTGCACCTCTGGGTGCATTTATATGAGTTGAGAATGGTGTGCAAATGAATTGGGTCATGTGGGGCTTTATATGTAGGGGTGTGTGTGTGTGTGTGTGTGTGTCTTTTTTAACATTTTTAAATTTATTTATATTTTTGGCTGTGCTGGCTCTTCATTGCTGTGCAGGCTCTTCTCTCTAGTTGTGGCTAGCAGGGGCTACTCTCTAGTTGTGGTGTGAAGACTTCTCATTGCGGTGGCTTGTCATGGTGTGGAGCATGGGCTCTAGGGCACGTGGGCTTAGTCACTGCAGCTCATGGGCTCTAAAGTGCAGGCTCAGTAGTTGTGGTGCATGGGCTTAGTTGCTCTGCGGCAGCAAGTGGGATCTTCCCGGGCCAGGGATCGAACCTGAGACTTTGTGTCTCCTGCATTGGCAGGTGGATTCTTAACCACCAAACCATGAGGGAAAGCCCTGATTGTGAGTTGGTATACCTTTTTCTACTTGTATGCGAGGATATTTTGATAAGCATATATAGGGGTACACATTTTTCCTTGTGTCTCAGACTTTACTAAAGCTCTACCAACACTGCTTACTCTTGCCAGATCTCTCAACGTAAGCCTCGAAACTGCGGCAGGTGGTGGATACTGTTACTACCCCTACTGCTCCCCACTTTCCAGAAGGAAAAATCCAGGCTTGCAGAAGCTTGGCAAATAGCGCAGACAGTAACATGTAACACAGTCATGTATCACTTTAAGGTAGTATCTGAGAACATTTAGAGACCATGTTGGTTCTGGTGTAACATGGTATCTCAGAGATAGTTTTTTTTTTTTTAAATTTTAAATCGTGTTACATTTTCCCATGTCTATGAAAACTTCCCTCTCCTCTCAGTGCCCCAGCCACTAAGCTCTGCTCTCCACTGTTCCCAGTTTCCTGTGCACTGATTCTGAAATAGTTTATGAATATACAGGCAAAGGAGATCAGCCCTGGGATTTCTTTGGAAGGAATGGTGCTGAAGCTGAAGCTCCAGGACTTCGGCCACCTCATACGAAGAGCTGACTCACTGGAAAAGAGTCTGATGCTGGGAGGGATTGGGGGCAGGAGGAGAAGGGGACGACAGAGGATGAGATGGCTGGATGGCATCACTGACTCGATGGATGTGGGTCTGAGTGAACTCCAGGAGTTGGAGATGGACAGGGAGGCCTGGCGTGCTGCGATTCATGGGGTTGCAAAGAGTCTGAGATGACTGAGCAACTGAACTGAACTGAACTGAAGGTGGCGCTGTGGTAAAGAATCCGCCTGCCGATGGAGGAGACACAAGAGATCAAGGGTATGATCCCTGGGTCAGGAAGATCCCCTAGAGTAAGAATTGGCAACCTCCTCCAGTATTTTCTTGCCTGGAAAATTCCATGGACAGAGGAGCCTGGATGGTTACAGCCCAGGGGCGATGTCACAGAGTGGGACACAACTGAGTGACTGAGCACAGACACACACATACAGGCAATTAGACTTTCTCTGTGCCAGCAGTACCACATTTAAGGGATTATCATGAAACAGAGATTCCAGCATGTTATATGACGGTGAACAGGAAGGGGAACTTCCCTGGTGGTTCAGTGGTGAAGCATCTATCTGCCAGTACAGGAGACATCCGTCCTAACCCTGGTCCGGGAAGACCCCACATGCCCCACATGCTTAACAGAGCAGTTAAGCCAGCGTGTCACAACTACCAAGCCTGTGTGCCTAGAGCCTGTGCTCTATAACAAGAGATGCCACCACTCTCCACAACTAGAGGAAAGCCTGCACAGAAAGAAGACCCAGCAGAGTCACAAGTGAATAAAGAAATATAATTGTTTTTTAAAAAAAGAAAATGGAGTTAATAACATTATATAAATATATTTATTTAAAAAATGACTGGAAGGGCCTTCCCTGATGGTCCCATGGTTAAGATTCAGAACTTTCAATGCAGGGGGGCCTGGGTTTGATCCCTGGCCTGGGAACTAAGATCCCACAAGCCTTGTGGCCATAAATTAAATAGGCTGTGAAATGGAAAATTCGGGGCATCAAATTATACTTTATATGCAAGGTTTCTTGGCACCCCCAATCCCCCCAACCAGTTGCAACAACCCCAACTGTCCCCAGGCCTTACCAAATGTCCCAGCAGCAGATAAGAGGGGGGAAATGTAACAGATTCAAAGGGATTAACAAGTAGAAATGTGTGAAGAAAATAGAAGGCACCAATATGGAGAAATTAACACTCAAAGGTTATTACACAAGTGTTTGAAGAATCTTTTAAGGAAGGATCGTAACGGCTAACTTTGAATCTTCACATAGAGCAGAATAAGGAGTGACTTTAAATGGATGAGAAATTAAGGCTGAACCTACAGAGGATGAAAGGGTAATTCCAGTTCCGAGTTGCCACCTTCTTTCCTAAACATTTTTATGGGCAGAATAAACTCAGATGACCAGGAATTGTTCTCTCCTGAGGTTAAAATTGATAATCTTCAAGTTATGAAATATGCATCAAAAAGTAGCAAAATACACATATTCCATGATCATATCTCCTATGGTGCTTTAAAAAAAAAAAAACCCAAGCAATAGCAATTGCTTGTTACAAACGCATTGCAGGTTAATCATAGGAAAATTAGAAAACCAGCTAAGCCAAAAAGAGGAAAAGGAGAAAAACCCTTAATCTCACTAATGAGTGAAATACTAAGGGTGATACTTTAATGAATGTGCTTCCCAGTTGTTTTCTATGTTCATATATAAAACATATGTAAAACTTTTCCTTTCTTCCCAGTTTTTGACTGGTCTAATAATTAAATTGATACAAAATGGATTAACAGGAAAAAAATAAATTTAATTTCCTACTGTAGGGGACTCCAAGAAGTCATCAAAGCAGGCAGCTTTTATACCTTCTAGACAGGGAAACAATGTGGCAAACGGAGAAACAAGAGAGTCCCAGTAGGCTAGCAAATTAGTGAAGTGTTTATACAGCCTTCCAGGAGGTGAATTCCTTTTATCCACTGGTACAGGGAGGGTAATTTCACATGCTTTTAGGGGGACCAAGGAAGGTGAGTGTCTATTTTGCACAGACTGTTTAAAAATCGAAATGCCAAGTGACATATTTGGGGTGGCATATTTTGCTTCCCTTCAACACTTACAGACATACATTCGTTCCATCATTCAGCACATAATACTTTGGAAGTTGCTTTTTTTCATTTAATAGACCATGGATGTCTTTCCAGGTCAAAAAATATCTGCTACCGGATATTTTAATTCTTCCATTGTACCTTTGTCTCACAACTGAACCCACCCTCTGGTTTGGGCCACTTAACTTGCTTCTGGTGCTTTGAGGTCATAAATAATATTGCAGCAGTTTTTCCTTTCACAATTCTTTCCATTCCTTCCCCTTTCTTCCCCCCCTGGAGCAAGTTCCTGGCCCACAGTATGGGCCTGCACTTATTTGCAAGGCTTTTGGTAGGAATTGCTAAACAGCCCACCAGAAAGATTGATCTTTTACATTTTTATGGGTGGTATCTGTTTTTTTATTTGTTTGCTTTAGTTGTGTTGTTTTCTGTTTTTGTTTTTATTTTGGTAAACCTCTGCCTAAAGGACAATTTCATAGGTGGAGGTGGAGGATGTCGGAAGTGACCTCATTCTGTTGAAAATTACTGCGCCCTGAATCGCCTGTTTGCTGTAATGATTTTTACACTTGAGCAATCACCTGGAGAAGAGAAGGTGAAACCTACTGACAAAAAAAAAAAAAAAAAAAAATCGCCCCACGCCGAGGAAGGTGATTACTTTCAGTCATTTCCGTTAAGTCAGAGCACAAAGCAAATCATTTCAGACCTCGGAGGGCATAATATAGATCATCCCAGGCCCACCTCCATTGACTCTTGGAACGCCCATCACAGTCGTCTACCGAGCCCAGTCCCAGTGGGTAGCGCGTCCCGTATTGGGGACGCGGAGTTCTCTCTGGACCCGAAGGCACCGGCTGTACAAGGCGAACGAGATGGGCAGGGCCAGCCTCCGAGGTGACCGAGCCGGCTGGGTAGGGTTGAGTGGCTGGGTGGAGCACGTGACACTCCCAGACTGGCTCTCGGCGGGGGGTAGTTGAGGGGGTTGGGGTTGGGGCCGGCCCGGGGTGCCTGAGGCTGAAATCGACATTTGCCTCTGGCAGGAAAATGAACTTGTCAGACCCTCAACCCACTGGAGCAGGGGATTATGGTAGCATTTAAATTTTATATCCCACGAAGCTGAAAGCAGAAGGTAAGTTACTTATCCCTCAGAAAAACAGAAGAATGCCGAGAATACCATGTGGCCACTGTGTAGATTTTAAAAATCGAGTTGAAAATAATCGATTGCTGTGAGAGGCAAGGGGCAAATTACAGACTGACCTTCTTAACAGAAATTCGGTTAATCCGGAGGGAATGGTGGTAAAAGAGTCCAGGGTTAAATATAGAAGGACACGAAAGCTGCCGGAATAAATAGCAAGTAACCCTGGCCTGCTCGTAAAACAATCTATTTCACATCTCTTTCAGGGGCGCCAGCGAAGGGAATGTTAAAATTGCCATTTAAACTCAAACGAAAAGAAACTAATCTATATGAAGCTGGAAATCAAATAAAAACAGTTCCTGCTTTTGCCCTTTCACATTTCGAAAACGTTTATGCGGTTTGGCAAGAAAGTTGATATTTTCACAGTTTAAGTTTGAAATATGCCATTTCAAATTTACGAAATGGTCACAGTTGGAATTTTCTAAGTCTTTCTAGGCAAGGCTGTTTCAGTTGTGAATGAGAAATATTGACATTGTACATATTTTCTGAAATAGTGAGATAATTCACTTCTGCAGAATGTGATAAAAATTAGAAAACGTGAAATAATGAGTTACTGTGAATTAACTTTCATGTCTGAGAGATTAAATTCTTTGCCAGAAGATTTATGAAAACAGACACAAGTACAACGTTCATGCAATAGCACTTTATTTTAAATCATCAAATGTTCAAGTAAGAAGTATAAATATGCGATGGCACTGTATTTTTTCCAAAACCACATTAATAGTGGCAGCATTATTTGTTATGGAGTAATAGCATTATTTATTAGTGCAATTAGTATTATATGCCACAACGAGTATACTTCAGATTAATGCTTTTGATATACGATTTGAAACATGGACTCTCTGTGTAAAGTATGTATATGCAATCCATATTTTAACTGTCATTTTGATTTGCACAAAATAGATTTGTTTAGTTCTCCATTGCATTTGATGAAGACTGAAAAATAAAAGACTAAATCATTTCCTTTCATTACTAATCCCCTTATTGCTAGCTCTTTTGAAATCCTATTACCTGCGTGGAGCCTGGAATCATTTGAGTCTTCCCTTTTGTATGCTGTTTGTTTCCCACAGTTCGTGCAAGTCTAGGCCAGCTGCCCACATCAAACAAGCCGCCCAGAACGGAGGCCAGAGCGGGGCTTCCCGGCCACTCCCTCCTCACTTCCAGGGTCTTCCCACCCTCCCCTCTTTGCCCCTAGGGCGTCACGTGGCGGTGTGGGCACCGCCTCCCGGTGACGTCAGCGCGCTCGCAGCCGTCGCGCTGAAGAAAGGATGCTCTAGGATGCGGTGCAGGTGGGCGACCGGCCTGCGCCATGCGGCACTGCAGGTAAGAGACTCTGCAGGCGGAGCCCCTCCAGCCCGTCGGCGTCCCAGAAAACGAAAGTAGGGTCTCTGGCTGTTGGGGCTGCTGCAGGCATCAGGGGGGCGCAGGTGCGGGAGTCTGGGACGACTGTTGTAGGCTTACGCATGACTTGGGTCTTGTCGTGCCCATCCATCCCGGGAAAGTGGCCTGGGGCCAGACGGAAAGACCCAGGCTTCCTGCGCAGGAGGGGGAAAAAAAATAAGGAATGATCACAATACATGCATTGTAAGAGAGAGAGGGGCTTGTCCGAAAGAACTGTCAACTGTTTACCGACTGTCAGAGTGATTCTTAAATAATGACACATTTACTAATTATCCTTACAGGGGTTTGTTTTGTTTTCAGTATTTCGCCTGATTTCTTTCAAAGCCAAAGCTGCTTTGCTTGAAATGGAACGGAAACTTACTGGTTAGCAATTGAAGAGCTAGATGTTCTGTCTAAATTGTTTTGCATAATTTTGCAAGATTGTAGCGTTTAAAGGGGATATGTCAGAAATGTTTGTTTCATCCTGGTGTTTTAAATAGATTAAAAAAAATTAACAGTACCCAATTAAAATAAAGCTTCCAATAGGCATGTAAGAGAAGGCAAACCAGTTATAGCTCTTAAGAACAAAATGGTCTTTAGAAGCGGGTGGAGCTGAACACCAAACCCTATGATTTTTCAGTGTTCTTTTTAATTCCCTTGCTAAATAATTTGCTTGCTGGAAGAAGGGGCTTGATGATGCAGCGACAGATGAAGGGGGAGTCAGGTGACTTCAATTTTAACAGGACAGGGTGTGGGATTTTAATAAACACTTGAGATTTCCCACCTGTGTTTGCATTCCTTTCTCTCCTTTACAAATGAGGCTGGGATATATGCATTACCCTTAGGAAGAGAATGTGGTCGATCTTACCTGTAAAACGTGATCCCCTGGGAAGCCGTGGTATTGCTAAATTGTACTGGACCTCACACCATCTATCCTTTGACCCATCCAGCAATTGTTCGAGGACCAGTAAAGCAATGCTGTTTTAGTTGATAATTGAAGAAGGCGTTTCTTTGAGCGATTGGACACTCTGATGTTTTGCTACAGTAATTTAGTCATTAATTTACTGCAGTTTTCTTCATTTGGCTCAGGCTGACTACAAGACTTTTATGATCCTCTTGTTCCCATGCTCCTTTCTCCCCCAGCCCAACCCTAGACAGAGCAGAGCAGATGATAGATGGCAGAGACCTAGCTCCATTTCTGCCTTTGGGACTGTGCAACTTCGACCAACTCACTTTGTGCCTTTGGGCCTCAGTTTTCTTGTCCTCAAAGTAACCGAGGAGTATTATATCAAGGTTTCTCAGCCTTGACACTATTGACATTTTGTCGTTGTTAGTTGCTCAGTCGTGTCCAACTCTTTGTGACTCCATGGACTGTTATNCCTTTGGGACTGTGCAACTTCGACCAACTCACTTTGTGCCTTTGGGCCTCAGTTTTCTTGTCCTCAAAGTAACCGAGGAGTATTATATCAAGGTTTCTCAGCCTTGACACTATTGACATTTTGTCGTTGTTAGTTGCTCAGTCGTGTCCAACTCTTTGTGACTCCATGGACTGTTATAGCCCACCAGGCTTCTCCATCCATGAGATTCTCCAGGCAAGAATACTGGAGTGGGTTGCCATTTCCTTCTCCAGGGCATCTTCCCACCCAGAGATCGAACCCCCCGTTTCCTGCCTTGGCAGGCGGATTCTTTACTGCTGAGCCACCAGGGAAGCCCCCTATTGACATTTGGGCTGCAGAAATCTGTTGTGGGGGTGTTCAGCTGCACCTCTGGCCTCTACCTACTAGATGCCCCTAGTTGTGACAACCAAAAATGTTTTCAGACCCTGCCATTGTCCCATCGTGGGGCTCCATTCCCCCTGCTTGAGAATCTTTGATTCAGATGACCTGTCAATGTTCTTCAGGCCCCAGTATTCTAGAATTCATTTTCTTTGAATTGTTTCATGCTGAGCCCTCGGTCTGATATCTGATTCCCTTTCATGATGTTGTATATACTGGGAAGCACAGTGTGAAGGCTTTTTTTCTGCTGTGGGGTTCCAGAAATAGCTTCTGTCAAAAAGGGGAGGCCTGTGTGTGTGCCAGTTGTAGCTGGGAAGCTGGCTTGGCAGAAGGGAGTGTCAGGGAGAGAGGAAAAAACACAAGCACGAGACCATCATGTCTGGAACTGGAGTAGCCCAGAGTCACCATCTTTCTCTGCAGAAGTGGGAATAGCAGGACCGGGTGGAGGTGTCACAAGCAGAGAGGGAGATAATGGGGGTGCTGGCGCCCGTTGTGGCGGAAAGATGCTGGCAGCACGTGTAGCTGGAGGAGGCCAGTGCCAGCTGCCCCCAGAGCCCCCGTCTGGCCACCGAAGGTGGTGGTGGTCACGGTCTTGCCCTTTAAGCTTCAGTGCAGGACTGACCACTAAAGCTCTGGCTCTGACACTTTGCAGAGCCTCACTTCCACTCCCAGAGCTGTTGCCGAATCCATAAAATAGGGCTACTGTCCGTGCTGGTCCTGCTGCTTTGAGTTTTCAGGGGGTCAGATGGATGGTAAAGGGTCAGCACACTGGGAACTCCTGGGAGATGGGAAGTGAGGGTGGCAGTTGCATTGCAGGATGAGGGCCATGTGCAGTGGGTTTGGGGGAGGAGGCTTGGAATGATTAGAAAAATCATCCTTGTCCCTCTGAGGGCCTGGCACTGCAGTGTGTCCCTCCTCCAATTCCCTTGCTCTCAGCTCGCTCTCTCTGCCTCTTTGTGGCCCCATAAAAATGACTCTCCTGGGAAGAGGGTTGGTGTTTAGTGAGAAAGGCCCAGAGTGCAGAGGCCAGGGTCCAGACAGCCTCCTTTGTCCACTTCCAGCCATTTTCTTTGCAGGTGGCACCCACAGCTGGCCAGGAACCTCGTCCCCAGAATGGCTTGGCACCCTGGGTGGGCTATCAGGTGCTATCTTTTCATGCAGGCAATACTGAGAAAGAAAATGAAAAAGGAGGAGTATTCTCCATCAAATGAGATATAAGACATAGAATCACCATGCTAGGCAGCTCTGGTGCTGTGACAGAGTACCACACACTAGGTGGCTTATCAACAACAGACATTTATTTCTCATAGTTCCAGAGGCTGGCAGTCTGAGATCATGGTGTTAGCATGGTTGGGTTCTGGTGGGGGCTCTCTTCTGGACGCAGAGGGCCATCTTCTCCCTGTGTCCTCATATGGTGGGAAGAGAACACACTAGCTTTCTGGTCTTGTCTTGTTGTCGTTGTTCAATTGCTAAGTTGTGTCCAACTTGTTGCAACCCCGTGGGCTGCAGCACACCAGACTTCCCTGTCCTTTACCATCTCTTGCAGTTTGCTTAAAGTCGTGTCCATTGAGTCAGTGATGCCATCCAGCCATCTCATCCTCTGTCACCCCCTTCTCCTCCTGCTCTCAATCCCTCCCAGCATCAGGGTCTTTTCCAGTGAGTTGGCTCTTTGCATCAGGTGGCCAAATATTGGAGCTTCAACTTTAGCATCATTCCTTCCCATGAATATTCAGGGCTGATCTCCTTCAGGATGAACTGGTTGGATCTCCTTGCAGTCCAAGGGACTCTCAAGAGTCTCCTCCAGCACCACAGTTCGAAAGCATCAATTCTTCGGCGCTCAGCCTTCTGTATGGGTCAACTCTCAGATCCACACATGAGGTCTCTTCTTTAAGGGCACTAGTCCCATCATGAGGGCTCCACCTTCATGACCTCACCACCTCCCAAAGGCTTCATCTCCTAATATCATCACATTGGGGTTTAGGATTTCAATATATGAATTCCGGAAAGATACTTTCAGTCTATGACAATAACCAAATGTAACTTGTGCCCTTGACTGGACCCTGGCCTGGACAGGCATCTATAATAGTGTTGGGTGTTAGGTAAAAGATGACCAGGACCCCAAAGAAGTGTCTAACAGGCTTTAATGGTGAAGCGCTCCCGGGCAGGGTCCCAGACCCGAAGTGGGCAGAAAGTCCGCGCTCCCGGATGAGTTAGAAGTTTGTTTATATATGCAAGTTGCAAGGGATGGCTGGGATGATGGATGGGGGTTTGGATAGGTTGCTGGCAGAGGTGTCGCTAGCTGATAGGTCCTTCTACGTGGCTGTGGTGGGGCAGCTTTAGCTGGCGGACTGTGCTGCTACCGGTCCCTGGATCTGGGAGGCTCCCTCCCTAGGGACTTCCCCCCCGCCGGCTGGGGAGGGAGAGGGCGGCCCATCATGGCCCCTGGGATCCGACCTTACATTGGGGATACCTGGGTTACTTGTATGTGACTGCCTAGTAGATGACATGAGGAGACTACTGTAAATTTGATTAGATGTGATAATCTTACGGTGCAGTCGGCACCCAGCTCAGTCACTCCTGATTCCTAATACAGAAACAGTGAGATGAAACATGGTTGTTTCCTGCTGTCCTCTGTTAGGCTAATCTGTTACACAGCAGAAGATAACTGTGTATGTAGAAGAGTCTTATTTTTCAGTGGTGCATGCTGAAGTATTTAGGGGTGAAGTGTCATGAGAGCTGTAGGGTACTATTAAAGTGTTTTTTTTAATGCCTTGGAACTCTCTTTTATGTACTTCTGAATAGAAGACAGATGAATTCTCAAACCTGCTTTTGCATTCCGTGCTGCAATATCACATGTCATGTTGCCTCTGGAAAATTCTACTGTACACTCCTGAGAGAGTGAGAATGGAAAAAGGCAAATAATGTAAGATTATTATACAAATTTTGACAGCATGGACCCGTTTAAAGGTCTTGGGAATCCCAGACACACTTTGAGAACCACAGTAATTTACTTTTTCTTTTGAACTTTTTATTTTGTATTGAAGTATACAATTGATTATTGATTACTTTGGCCAATACTTTGGCCACCTGATGTGAAGAACTGACTCATTGGAAAAGACCCTGATGCTGGGAAAGATTGAAGGCAAAAAGAGAAGGGGATGACAGGATAAGATGGTTGGGACGGCATCACTGACTCGATGGACATGAGTTTGAGCAAGCTCCAGGAGCTGGTGATGGACAGGGAAGCCTGGTGTGCTGCAGTCCATGAGATCATAAAGAGTCGGACCTGACTGAGTGAGTGAACTGACTGACTGATAACTGATTACCGATGTTGGAATAGTTTCAGGTGGAAAGTGAAGGAAAGGACTCAACCATACATGTACATGTATCCATTCTCCCCCAAACTCCCCTCCAGGCTACCATATGACATTGAGCTGAGTTCCATGTGCTATACAGTAGTTCCTTGTTGGTTATCCATGTTAAATATAGCAGTGTGTATTCACTTTCATCCATTGGAGAAGGAAATGGCAACCCACTGCAGTGTTCTTGCCTGGAGAATCCCAAGGATGGGAGAGCCTGGTGGGCTGCCGTCTCTGGGGTCGCACAGGGTCGGACACGACTGAAGCGACTTAGCAGCAGCAGCAGCATACACTTTCATGCATTGGAGAAGGAAATGGCAACCCACTCCAGTTTTCTTGCCTGGAGAATCCCATGGACGGAGGAGCCTGGTGGGCTACAGTCCACAGGGTTGCAGAATCGGACACAACTGAGCGACTTCATTCACTAACTCAGGATTAATTAAATGCACAGAGTATAGATGTTGGGACTTAGCTTCGAGATAAAAGCAACTCTTATATTTTACATGTGACCAAGAGATGTCCAGAAAAGTCAGGTGACTTGCGCAAGGTCACATGACCAATAGTAACACAGTTGGGGAACCCTCCAGGTCCCAAGATGCCTCTAACAGAGTGTTTTCTTTGGCTGTGCTGTGTAGCATGTGGGATCTTAGTTTCCTGACCAGGGACTGAACCTGAGCCCCTTGTAGTGTGAGCGTGGAGTCTTAACCACTGGACTTCCAGGAAAGTCCCCAGAATGTTCTTTCCTGCAGTGTGAGCTCTGTGGGCGCAGGAACTGTGAGTGTTTTGCTCACCAATGTAAACCTAGCACGTAACTCGTGGCAGAGTAAGTACTCATTAAATATAAATTAGAGGAAAAATTAAAGGAACTATTAGTCCCCTGAGAAAAGACCACTGATATCCCTGAGAACTGCAGGAACATTCGCACGATACTTGAGCCTCCAAGTTCTTTTGTTCATTCACTCCCTCATTTACTACTTTGTTCTGACAATGTTTGTTGGGTCCCTGCTGTGTGTCTAGGACAGGGCTCCTCACCCTGGACTCTATGGGCTTTGAGGCTGGAGGACTCTCTGTGGGGGGCCATCCTATGCCCTGGAAGATGTTGAGCAGCATCTTCTGGCCTCCCCCAACTTGATGGGGGTTGCAACCACTGCCCCAGCCCCCACTTGTGACAGCTGAATTCGAGACATTACCAGGTGTTCCGGGATGGGTGAAATTGTCCCTAGACTGGTTGAGATCGACGAGTCTAGGCACTGGGGTTTGCTGTGGAATCAAATGGACAAGGTTCTTGCCTGGTGGGAGTGACCTTCAAGTGGAGGAAAGAGAAGATAACTGGATTTGACAGGTTGTGCGATCGTGTGAAGTACAGTGAGAGGCAGAGGGTGGGCAGCAGTGGATTCAGAATCCTGGTTAGACGGAGTGGTTACCCAGGCCCCTCTGAGGGCTCACATGTGACCAGGGACTGAGGGGGAGCTGTGTGAACACTGAGGAAATGGAGAGCTCAGGGTTGAGGGACCAGCTGTGAGGTGAGTATGTCCAGAGAAGAGCCACCCTGAGAAGCATGCTGGGGCAAGTGCTCGGAGGGGTAGCTAGGGTGGGCCATGCAGGGACTTAATGGGAGTGAAACCAACCCTGGGTGACTAAGTGTGGTGACAAGCTCTGGAGTGCTTTTGGGTTGGAAAAGAACACATCAGTACTTGTGTTCGAAGGTCTGGCTCTGGCTGCTGTAAGAACAGTCAGAGGCGGGCAAACGAGGTAGCCGGGTGGCTAGTGAGGAGGCTGCGTAGCCACGTGAGCTATAGCTTAGAGGACTGTGCATGCGTGCATGCTCAGTCATGCCTGACTCTTTGTGACCGCATGGACTGGAACCCCCCAGGCTCCTCCATCCATTCGATTCTCCGGGCAAGAATACTGGAGTGGGTTGCCGTTTCCTTCTCCAGGGGATCTTCCCTGATCAGGGATTGACCCTGGATCTCCTGCATTGCAGGCAGGTTCTTCACTGCTGCGCCACCTGGGAAGCCCTTGGAGGGCTGTGACCCTGACTAATTGAGGAGCCGTGTTCTCAGCAGCAGGCAGGCCTTGGCTATCACAGGAGCGCGTGGGTCGGGTCACACTGTAACCCTGTAACTATGGTGCCTCAAGGTGGAGGCCACCTGCACAGCCTCTCAGGACAGCGTCACTGGGGCTGGGCAGCGGTACACAGGGACAGCAGAGGCAACAGCTCTTGCATTCCACGTGTGACCCCAGCAAAGCTTACCTGGAGGCCTCCTGTTGTGGATGAAGTCGCCCAAGCTTTCTCGAGGCCCCTTGAGCCCAGCACCTGCCCTGCCCCTGAGAGCTGGCCATCAGTTGATGGAAGTTGCAGACCAGAGCCTTCCCCGTTGGTGGTGACTGTTCCTGCTCCTGGGGTCCTTCAACCCCCCCAGGATGCCATCAGGCTGCTTCCACCAGCGGTGGCACCAGTGCTGGGATGGCTGTGGGGTTTGGCTAGAGGGAGCCTCACCAAGATGCCGTGTTCCGTTTGTCCCCTCGGGAAGTCTGCTTCTCGCCCTGGCGGCCGGGGACCTGCTGACTCATTTCTTGTGGTGGCCCGTGCTTGCCCAGCACTTTTTAACCTCATCCTGGTAGATGAATAGAGGTTACCTCCTTCCAGGATCTTAGCCTCCCTTCTGGGTTGTGATATAACTCAGGGTGAAATTTTCTTTTTCTGTCCACCGGAACCCTTGGAGGCAACGATTGGGTTAGGAGGAGAGGGGCCACCCCAATGATTACAGACATATTCTTTTTCCTCTTAACTCTGTCCAACCTCCCACCAGCACCCACTTTACCCAAAACATAGGAATCGACTGTTGTTTTAGCCCTCCCCGGGGTCAACCCCGCTGGGATATGCTTAGGACACCGGGGAGGACAACTCAAGGCTGTGCTGGAGGACTCCCTGCATTTATCCTTCATGGAGGTGCTGGTTGTGAGTATCTATGACATTGTTTTCATCCACGAGGGTATGTAGCCCACATAAGCACAAAGTTAGATTGTTATGGTGGAAGATGGTTTGCAGAGCTCTTAGGAGAGGGAACCGTACTGCACGGGATTTCTTACCAGCATTGTCTTCAGCTGCTGTTATGGGCTGAAACCGTGTGTCTTAAAGTGCATTTGAATTCCTAACACCTATTACCTCAGAACCTGACCTTAGTTGGAGATTTTGTTCTTGTTGTTCAGTCACTCAGTCATGTCTGACTCTTTGGAACCCCATGGACTGCAGCATGCCAGGCTGAGTCGGTGATGCCATCCAGCTATCTCATCCTCTGTCGCCCCCTTCTCCTCCTGCCCTCAATCTTTCCCAATATCTGGGTCTTTTCCAGTGAGTTGGTTCTTTGCATCAGGCAGCCAAAATACTGATAGAGTCTTTAAAATTTTTTTTTTAATAATTTTTATTTCTCAGTTTTTGGCTGTGCTGGGTCTTCACTGCTATTTGGGTTTTCTCTAGTTGTGGAGAATGGGGGCTGCTCCTAGGTGTGCCTTCTCTTGAGGTGGAGCAGAGGCTCTAGTCTGTGCAGGCTTCCGTAGTTGCAGCTCCCAGGCTCCAGGTGCACTCTTTACCACTGAGTCACCAGAGAAAGCCGAGACAGGGTCTTTATAGAGGTAATCAAGTTAGAATGAGGCCATGAGGGCAGCCTCAGTCCAGCCTGACTGGGGTCTTTATAAGAGGAACTTTCTGCAGACAGGCACAGAGCGGAGAGGATGTGTGGTGTGCCAGGAGAAGATGGCTGTCCGCACTCTAAGCAGAGAGGCTGCGGCTGGATCCAGCCCCAGAAAACCGATCCTACTGGCACCTTGACCTCAAGCTTCTGTCTCCAGAACTGGGAGACAGGTGTCAAGCATTTGAGCTGCCCAGTCTGTGGGGCTCATCAGGGTAGCCCTGATGAACCGGTCCAGCAGTGTTTCCCAGGGCATGGATGCCTCTGTTCACCTAGGAGAATGGAGGAGAGCCTAGCGGGCCTTTGCTTTGGTGCTTTCCGCACAGTTTAGGAGAAGCTTGACGAACAGGACCTTCTTTGTGGGAACAGGTAGCTCTTGCTTCCTGAGAGAAACGAGACTTCTTCGGTCCTCCCACGACCCAAGAGGAAGGCCCTGTGGGGCCCTGGTGGGAATCTGGCTCCCCACTCACTATCTGGGGAACTTGGGCCAGGGACCTCACCCCGTCCTCTGCCTCAGTTTGCTAATCTGTCAAATGGGCCTAAGGCTGATGGTATTTAATTCAGAGAGTGTCAGGAGCCCTGGTGACTGATCCGTGTGAACTGCTTAGACGGGGAGCTCTACTGGATTGTTGTTAATTATCATGAAGATGATAAATTAATTGAGGACTTCCCAGGTGGCACTAGAGGTAAAGAACCTGCCTGTCAGTGCAGCAGATGAAAGAGACATGGGTTTGATCCTGGGGTCTGGAAGATCCCTGGGGGAGGAAATGGCACATTACTCCAGTATTCTTGCCTGGAGAATTCTATGGATAGAGGATCCTGGTGGACTGCAGTCCATGAGGTCGCAGAGAGCTGGACACGACTGAGTGACTGAGCACACGAAGATGAGGCCCTGGGGACGTTCTCCATTCTTGATCCTGGGCACCGGAAACGCCAAGACCTCAGGGCCCTCTCCCTGCCCTCTGGAGTGGAGGTGTGTGAGAACACTGAGTCCATTGTGTCACCCGGAGGAGGAGGCTGTTTGCAGTTGGCCTTATCCCCTTCCCACACACAGGCTGTGTTCTGAAAGGGGACAAAGAGCCCCCCTGAAAGGGGCTACAGGAACTGTGCCATGGCAGAGGGGGCTGCTGGGCAGGGGCCGAGGGGGATGCAGGAGCTGGAGGCGGAAGTCACCCTGCTTGACTCTGCCAGCGCCAGGCAACAGTTTGAAATTGACAAAGGTTAATACTTGTGTCTCTATCTGGGCGTCCTGTACCTTTGAGCGGTTTTTCTCCTGGGCCACCAGGGGCCTCCTGTCACTGTTGGTGCCTCTCTGTGTAATCCCCCCTCCCTGCCCAGGGAAAGGACTGGAGCGTCACTCAGAAGCTGGAGGATTGGCTAGAAGGGCGGACAGACCATGGCCCCTCACTGTCCTAAAGATGTGTCTACATTTTAGAAGCGAGACTCCATCATCTCAAATGGATTTGAGGTTGGTGGGGTTTCAGGTCAGATGGAGAGGGGAGGGGAAAAGCTTTGAGTGGTTGGGGAAGTGACCAAGATATTGCTTTACAAAATAGGCCGAGGACTGCCTCCTGCATTCGTCACACTGCAGTCTCCATCCACACTGAGTCCATCACGAGTGACTCTGCCGCCAGTGGGGCATGCTGGAAGGGACAGCATGTCTTGAAGCATAAAGAGCAGTCTGCTTGTTGGGAGGCTACAGGAACTGCTAGCTTGCAGTCCATCCCCCCTCCCCCGCCACCCCCCCCCCCTGCCCCTGCTGTGACAGGTCCAAAGTCCGCTCCTTTGGGCCCCTGTGATCTGGGTCACACGCCTGTGGTGGGGTGCCAGCCAGAATGCTGGCTGGCTGCTCAGAGGAGGAGATGTGTCTTTATATTTGTCAACCCAGTTTTTTTTCTGGGGTTTAAAGCAATAAGGGAAAAATCGAGATGAATTGAGCAGTTAAGGAAACCCCCAGAGCCTAGTAGGGGAAAGCAAACCATGCCTTCCAAACTGACATTGCGGCAAAGGATAGAACTGGTATGGGAAAGGCATACAGTCAAAGAAGCGTGTCCCAAATTCTCTCATTTTCATCTAGTGAGTTGAGTATGGTTTACATATTCTTTTTATCCTGTATATATGCACAGACAAGCTGTTTTTCTTGTATTTTTGAGTTTGCCTCTGCAGTGATGGCCAAAGCATTGAGCTCACTGCTTGATATAATTTTCTGTCTTTTGATGGATGTAAATTTTTTGTTTTTTTGAAAAAGTGTTTATTGAAGTATAGTTGATTTACAGTGTTGTATTAGTTTCAGGTATATAGCAAAGTGATTGTTTTATATATATATATATATATATATATATACTTTTTTCTACATTCTTTTCCATTATAAGTTACTACAAGATATTGCATAGAGTTCCTTGTGGTATAGAGTAGATCTTTGTTATTGATCTATTTTGTATATAGTAGTGTATGTATTTTAATCCCAAACTCCCTCCCTATCCTTTTCCCCTTTTGTAACCATAAGTTTGTGTTCTGTGTCTGTGGGTCTATTTCTTTTTTTATAATTAAATTTATTTATTTTAAATTGAAGGATAATTGCTTTACAGTATTGGGTTGTTTTCTGCCAGACATCAACTTGAATCAGCCATATATCCCCTCCCTCTTGAAGCTCCCACCCACCCCATCCCATCCTTCTAGGTTATTACAGAGCCCTGGTTTGAGCAAATCTGTGAGTATATTTCTGTTTTGTAAATAAGTTCAAGTGGATCATTTTTTAAGATTACACATATAAGGGATAGCATATGATATTTGTCCTTCTCTTTCTTAGTGTGATCATCTCTAGGTCTAGATGGATGTAGTTTTTAAAACTTATTTTTAATTGGAGGATAATTGCCTTACAATGTTGTGTAGGTTTCTGCGTACATTAACATGAATCCAACACAAGTATACATATGTATCCTCCCTCTTGAACCTCCCTCCCACCTCGCACCCCATCCCACCCCTCTAGGTTGTTACTGAGCCCCAGTTTCAGCTCCCTGGGTCATACAGCAAATTCCCCCTGGCTATATATTTTACGTATGGTACTGTATATGTTTCCATGCTAATCTGTCAGTTGGTCCCATCCTCTCCTTCCCCCACTGTGTCCACAAGTTTGTTCTCTATGTCTGCATCTCCATTGCTGCCCTGCAAATAGGTTCATCAGTACCATTTCTCTATATTCCATGTATATGCATTAATATATAATATTTGTTTTTCTCTTTCTGACTGACTTCACTCTGTATATCAGGCTCTCAGTTTATCCAACTCATTAGAACTGACTCAAATTCGTTCCTTTTTGTGGCTGTGTAATGCTTGGTTGCTCAGTCATCTCTGACTCTTTGCAACCCCATGGACTGTAGCCCGCCAGGTCCCTTCATCCATGGAATTTTCCAGGGAAGAATACTGGCATGGGTTGGCATTTTCTTCTCCAGGGGATCTTCCCAACCCAGGGTTCAAACCTGGGTCTCTCCTGCATTGTAGGTGGATTCTTTACCCCCACAGGGAAGTGTCTAAAAGGCTCCTTTGATCCACTTTTGGGTTAAGGCAAAGAATTTCTCCACTTCAGTGCTGCTGGCATTAGGGGCTGTACTCTGCATTGTAGGGTACTGAGCAACATCTTACCCTAGATGCCAGCAGCATACCTCATCAAATGTGAACCACTGCACTGGTCTGTCCGTCTTTGGTATCTGCTGCCTGGCCTCATTCCTTCCTGCAACCCCAAACCTCCCCTAACGGTGGTGGCTCCCAGGTTAGCCACTTCCTTCGGAGGGACCTGGTTTTCCCCACCATCTACACGTGGCCTTGTGTGGGTCCCTTGCTCACTCCCCAGTCAGTGGCTGTGCACAGTGGTTGGAGACTTTCATTGGCCAGCCTGGGTCATATGCACACATGGCAGGGAGTGGGGGCAGCTTTGGTACCAAATGGGTGGAGGGACAATTTTAGGGGGTGAGAATGGCCCACTCTTGCACCCCTGTGTGGAGCTAAATGCTCGACTGGGCCATCATCCACTCAGTAACAAGCTTATCTGGCAAATGCCAGGTGCCATCCTTTCCTGACCCACCCCCAGGCTACCCTCGGAGGGTGTTCAGCCCTTTTTCAAGTGAGCAACCTGGACTCCACTGGGCCGAAGATGTACCCACATTGGCCTGCAGGGTCCCCGGGTCCTAATCCCCTAATCCCTCTTCAGTTTCTTCCCCCCTTTCACCATCCACAGGGCTGTCACAGAGCTGTTTCAGAGCATCCTGTTCTTCTCCGGACACTTCTGCGCTTCGAAAGAAAGTGAGCAGGACTTCCCTGGTGATCCAGTGGTTAAGACTTCACCTTCCAGTGCAGGGAGTATGAGTCCCATCCCTGGTGGAGCTCTAAGATCCCAGATGCCTCAAAGTTAAAAAAAAAAAAAAAAAAAGAACAAACCTGAATATAATACAGAAACAATATTGTAACAAACTCAGTAAAGACTTTAAAAATGATCCACATCAAAAAATATCTAAAAAAAAAAATAAACCCCAGAACATTGTACAGAAATATCACTGTAACAAATCTAATACAGANACAAAAAAAAAAAAAAAAAAAAAAAAAAAAAGAACAAACCTGAATATAATACAGAAACAATATTGTAACAAACTCAGTAAAGACTTTAAAAATGATCCACATCAAAAAATATCTAAAAAAAAAAATAAACCCCAGAACATTGTACAGAAATATCACTGTAACAAATCTAATACAGACTTGGAAAAAAAAACTTTTTAAAAAAAAAGTGAGCGATTTTTAGACAGCCCCAGCCACCATAGTCCCTTTGGACCCAAACCTCCATGACCATGAAGAGTGGGGAGAGGCTTGTGCTCCAAGGAAAAATGACACTACCGTCACTGGAAGAAATAATAGATGCCCTGGGCAAAAGCCACAGGTGAGAATCACACCTGAGAAGCTGCATTTACTGATGGGCAGGTCACATTTTCAGACACTTCTTCAAATTGCAGAGTATTGCAAACACTCCCCGAAGTGTGTAACACCTAAATGTATGGCTTAATGGATTGTACAAGAAGCGTCCATTACTCCACTCCACTTGTATATGATTCCTTGTAGATGGGATCACTGGAGGATGAAATGGCAACTCACTCCAGCATTCTTACCGGGAAAATCCCATGGACAGGGAAATCTGGCGGGCTACAGTTCATGGGGTCTCAAACAACTGGACCCGACTGAGTGACTGAGCACTCACAGATGAGATCACAGTCCAGATTCTAACGGATCTCAACTCTGATCAACAGGCTTGTGAGAGCTGCCCATTACAAGTACATTTAGGGAAGCACTGGAGTTAGAGGGTGATTATTGAGTCAATGGACATGAGTTTGAGCCAACTCTGGGAGATGGTGAAGGACAGGGAAGCCTGGCGTGCTGCAGTCCATGGGGTTGTAGAGAGTCGGACACGACTGAGTGCCTGAACAACAGCAACAACAGAAGCTGAGAAGCCACTGAAGGTGACAGAAGAATGACCACAGGTCACAGTGGAAATTGCTCTTGAGTTGGCTCAGGGCGCAGAGCCCAAGCTGTGGGCTGTGGAGACAGGAGTTCCCGTGACCTCAGGCAGAAGTTAGGGCTTAAGGAAGCTGAGGAAGAGTGGCAGGGGAGGCAGGGAAGGGTACTGGTTGCAGCAGATGGAGAAAGGAGGAAGGCTCCTCCCAGCAGACTCATCTGCTGGTGGCAGCAGGGCTGCTCGCAGAGCACCCTCTGGTGGCCCAGTGTTGCAATGGCACCCTCTCTGAGCCCAGGGGCGCTCAGGCTGGTGGCCTTCAGAGGAGTGGCCGGCAGGCATCAGCCCTCAGGTTAGTGCCTGGTGTAATCCATGCAGGTTGCAAGAAAAGCGACTTTGTAAAGGCTGTTGTGGTTGGTTGATGGAGCCTCTGGAAAATCTGTAAGACTTGCGGTGTTCTTGCAGTTTTTTTTTTTTTCAATTGCCGTCCAAGGTCTGGCTCTGAACTCAGTGTTCTTCCTTTTCCACCATGTCCTGTGAATATGTGTGACCTCTAGCCCTGATGACTTTGACCACTTTGTCAGAGAGATGCTATGACCTTATTTTTATTGACATGCCAGGAGCATCTGCTGTCTTGAAGCATTAGGATAGCTAATTAGTTGGAGAAACTTCTCTGATAGTAAGATGTAATAGAAACGTGTGTATGTGTGTGAAGAACTACCTTTTGTTTCCCTGAAGCTTTCAGGTTGAAATGTTGCTAGTGAGGTCCTGTGGTTGCATTTCCGGGGTCTTATCCTTCCCTTCCAGAATCCTATGTGAGATGGCTGCGCCTCTTTATCTTTTTGAATTCCCAGTGGATTTTGATGCTTCTTTTGCTGTTTCTGTTGGTAGGTGAGACTTTCAGGCCTGCCAGTGACTCTGACAGCTTGGATAGGGGTCGGGCCAGTAGCAGATGCCCTATGAGTGCTTGTGTGAAGCAGGGCCGGCAGCCCACAGCCACCAGCTTGCTGTCTGTTTCTGTAAGTCACATGTTGGGACACCCGGGCACACGCCTTTTTCCATTCTGTCTGGGCTGCTTTGAGCTTCAGTGACCAAAGGGCCAACTGGAGTAATTGTGACTGAGATTGTATGGCCCCCTGAGCTTGAAAGAGTCCCCATCTGGCCCTTTGTAGGAAACATTTGCCAGCCCCTGAAGGGCAGTTACATTACTGTGAGGAGGAAGGAGAAAAGTGGAGAAGCCGGACTGCTAGAAGGGTTTATGAAGCCAGGAGGAGAATTTGGTAGCAGTTTCTACCATGCCCACGCTGCCAAAGGAACCTGCTGGAACTCCCCCCAGGCCTTCCTTGTTGACTGGAGACTTTTAATCTGGATTATGACTTTGCATTCCACCTGCTCAAGTCATCTAGGGATTAGCTAATAGAGTCGGTAGGCAAATAAGTTGTCACGGTCGGACTTGGGAGAGGAACTGGCATGAACGTTGTCAGGGTCTCATGGCACCCGGCCCTGCTGGGCAGAGAGAGGAGGGGACGGGTGGAAGGGCTGTTTGCAACTTCTTGGAGGGAGTGTACGTGGAAAATGATGGCGGCATCACGTGTTATTGATGGAGGCACCACGTATATTGGTTCCAAGTGGGAAATCAGCCCAATGTCCATCCACAGGAGAACGGATGAACTCATTGGGGTTTGTTTCCAGCATCGAATACCATAGAATAGGAAGAGGCAAAGTACATCATCCCATGGACCAAATCCAGCTCATCCCCTGAGCCAAGAATGAGCTCAGAATGGTTTTTACATTTTTAATGATCAAAAGAAACTGAAAGACTATTTTTTTGTGACAGGTGAAGATTATATGAAATTCAAACTTCAGTGTCCATGAATCAAGTTTTATTGACACACAGTCCCAGTCATTCATTTGTGTATTGTCTCTGGCTGCTTCTACATGACAGAGACAGAGTTGAGTAGTCCTTGTCAGAAGCCACGTGGCCCACAAACCTCCAAACCTTTGCTATCTGGCCCTTAATGGAGAAAATTTGCTGTTGAAGAGCACAGAGAATGAGCAAATGATAATTAGATAAACTCGACAACATGGAGAGATCTTACAACATAGAACAAAAGAAGCTGGAAACAAAAGAATCCATTTATATAAAATTCAAAAACAGGCCAAATTAATCTGTGGTATGAGGATAGTGAATACCTTTAGGGGTGGAGGAGGGCCTGGAAGGGGCCATGAGGGAGCTTCTGGAGGCTGGTCATGTTCTGTTCTTGATCTGGATGCCAGTTATGTGGGGGATTTCAGTTTGTGAAAATTTGTGGAGGTGTATACTTAGGATTTTTGCCTTTTTATAAACATGTTTATTTCAATAAAAAAGACTTCACTAAGAAAAGTGGTTTCAGTCTGGCAGCTCCTCAAAGAGTTAAGCATACAGTTTCCATATCACCCAGTAATTTTACTTCTAGGTGTCTACCCAAGAGAACTAAAAATACATGTCTGCATGAACACTTGAATGATCATAGCAGCATTAGACACAGTAGCCCCCAAGTGCAAACAGCCCGGATGTCCATCAGCTGATCAACAGATAAACACAATGTGGTCTGGCCACACAATGGAATATTACTCAGCCATAAAAAGGAATGAAGCATTGATGGTCCAACATGGACGAACCTTGAAAACATTATGATAAAAGAAAGAAGCCCAGTACGAAAGACACATATGACATGATTCTGTTTCTATGAAATGTCCAGATGAGTGCTTACCAGGGGCTAGGCCAAAAGAGTGACTACTCTGGGCATGAACTTACTTTTAGAGAATAAAAGTTCTGGAGTTAGATAGTAATGATGGTTGTATGACCTGGTGAATGTATTAAATACCACTGTAAAAGGGTGAATATTATGGTATGTGAATTATATCTAAAAATATGTAGAAAAAGAATAATTGCCATCACCCCCTGTGCATCTCTGTAAGCCTAAAGGAAAAGGTTCTAAGATGGCAGCCACCTTGCTTGCTCTTCCGTGCCCCTCTTCCAAACACAGGTGATGCAAAGGTTGACCAGGGGAAGGTCTGACTTTTCCACAGGGTAATCCAGACCTGCCCCTAGGCCAGTGGAGTAGCGCAGAGCAGTTTCTAGAATGTAGCTAAAATGAGGACATTAGATTTGCTGCTTCTGTTTACTAAAACTGGAGTTCTATGAAAACCAGGGCATAACAGAAGATTGTAAATAACTTGCTTCCTGGACTTCCCTGGTGATTATGCCCATATGCCCAGCCCCACACCCCACTTTCCTGATTGCTCTTTCCATCTGGTCTGATTGGAGAGAAATTAGATTGCAGCAGCTACTGGTACACATGCACTTCCATCAAAGAAGGGAACACGGACTCTTGGCTTCTTGCTGGTTACAAGATTCCCCTACTTACCCGGGGCTCACTTTTTCTGTGTGTTTAGTAATCTCTTGTATGTTATACTTCTGGATTCCCATTTGTAAGTGTGACGGGCAATATGCTCACATGTATTACTATAATTTTTGAGGATGTGAGATTATCACTCAGATGATCTCATTTTAACTTTGCCAACAGGTAAGAGTATGTTTTTTTTAAAAGATGCTTTTCTGCTCTGTAATAACTGATATAAACAGTTGGCGGTGAAGATAGCTCTGAAATTTCTGGAAAGTCCCCTAGGCTTAACCAATATCTGTACAGAGACAAAAAGTTTTGAGGAATTCAAAAATGTTTGCTTGTCCCGATGCATGTGAAAGGGGCTAGTAGTAAGTTTCAGGCTCTGTGTCATGTGCGTGCGCTCTGGAGTGGAAAGCACCTGAGAAACAGTGCAGCCCAGGAGTCTGGGTTTTGAGCAGAGGGCAATGAGGGTCAGTGGAGATCAGTGGCGCTCACACAGACAGATGGGATTAATGCAGATTTCTCGGTTAGCGAAAATAGATGTCTTTCATTTGAAAGAAAATAGTCTCTGATAAATGTAAAGACTTTGAAGAGTTTTCAGGAAAAGATATTTAAAATGCCAGGCATGGGTTCATGTTTTAATGGCCTCACGGGTTCTTGGTAAACAGAAATCACCAAGCGTCCCCCAGAAGTTCAGTTTGACTTTCCCTAATCTCCTTGAGCAGAAATGGGATCCGTCAGGTTGCTTCTGTCAGCTGCAGACATCAAAGGATGGATTAGATAAACTGTGAGAACAAGGGAGCGTGTGGGGTGGTAAGGAAACGTGTTTTCATGAAACACTTCAGGTTTTTCGTTTGACAAACAGTTGTGAAGCCCCAGCAAGCCTGTATCAGGAGTAAAGTGCTTCACAAATGTCTGCTCTGTAAGTATGCTAACAAAATTCCGAGGCAGATGCTGTTAGACCGCCCCTCCCCCTGCCCCCAAATTCAGAGATGGGTAGACTGAGGCACAGTAAGGTTAAGCAACTAGCCTTAGGTCATGGAGCTACTCAGTGGCAGAGCTGAGATTTGAACCAAGGCAGTGCTGTTTCAAAGCCTGTGTTTTTAACCACTATGCCATGGTGCCTTTCCAGTGGTAATTATTCAAAAAATGTAGAGGGGAAAAGCATGAAATTAAAGAGCCAGATATGTGATACTTTGAATTCTTTTAAAATATATCTGTGAAGAAAATATACCAGCATGTTACAGTGAATCTCTCTGTAAAGTATTGAAAGGTTGCTGCTAGGAGCCGTGAACAACGCTGGGATTCTTGGCCTCCGGAGGAGAGGAATTCGATCCAAAGCCAGTGACGAGGCTTGATTGCTCAGAGCTTTTTGTGTAATAAAGTTTTATTAAAGTATAAAAAACCACGGATTTTTGAACTGTGGTGCTGGAGAAGACTCTTGGGAGTCCCTTGGACAGCAAGGAGATCAATCCAGTCAATCCTAGATGACATCAGTCCTGAATGTTCGTTGGAAGGACTGATGCTGAAGCTGAAGCTCCAATAATTTGGCTACTTGATGTGAAGAGATGACTCAGTGGAAAAGACCCTGATGCTGGGAAAGACTGAAGGCAGGAGGAGAAGGGGATGACAGAGGATGAGATGGTTGGATGGCGTCACTGACTCCATGGGCATGAGTTGGAGCAAGCTCCGGGAGTTAGTGATGGACAGGGAAGCCTGGCATTGCTGCAGTCCATGGGGTCACAAAGAATTGGACACAACTGAGCAACTGAACTGAAAGTATAAAAGAGAGAAAGCTTCTGACACAGACATCAGCAGGGGACAGAAAGCGTGCCCCCTTGCTAGTTTTAGCAAGGAGTTATATACCTATTGGTCAGTCAGTCAGTTCAGTCTCTCAGTCATGTCCGACTCTTTCTGACCCCATGGACCGCAGCACACCAGGCCACCCTGTCCATCACCAATTCCCAGAGTTTACCCAAACTCATGTCCATTGAGTTGGTGATGCCATCCAACCATCTCATCCTCTGTCATCCCCTTCTCCTCCTGCCTTCAATCTTTCCCAGCATCAGTGTCTTTTCAAATGAGTCATCTCTTCACATGAGGTGGCCAAAGTANATATTGTCACCCTGCTTATTTAACTTCTATGCAGAGTACATCATGAGAAATGCTGGGCTGGTTGAAGCATAAGCTGGAATCAAGATTGCCAAGAGAAATATCAATAACCTCAAATATGCAGATGACAGCACCCTTATAGCAGAAGGTGAGAAAGAACTAAAGAGCCTGTTGATGAAAGTGAAAGAGGAGAGTGAAAAAGCTGGCCTAAAACTCAGCGTTCAGAAAACGAAGATCATGGCATATGGTCCTGTCACTTAATGGAGAAACAGTGGAAACAGTGAGAGACTTTATTTTCTTGGGCTCCAAAATCACTGCAGATGGTGACTGCAGCCATGAAATTAAAAGACGCTTGCTCCTTGGAGGAAAAGCTACGACCAACCTAGACAGCATATTAAAAAGCAGAGACATTACTTCACCGACAAAGGTCCATCTAGTCAAAGCCATGGTTTTTCCAGTAGTCGTGTATGGATGTGAGAGTTGGACCATAAAGAAGACTAAGTGCTGAAGAATTGATGGTTTTGACCTGTGGTGCTGGAGAAGACTCTTGAGAGTCCCTTGGACTGCAAGGAGATCCAACCAGTCCATCCTAAAGGAAATCAGTCCTGAATATTCCTTGGAAGGACTGATGTTGAAGCTGAAACTCCAGTACTTTGGCCATCTGATGGGAAAAACTGACTCATTGGAAAAGACCCTGATGCTGGGAAAGAGGGAAGGCAGGAAGAGAAGGGGGCGACAGAGGATGAGATGGTTGGATGGCATCAGCAACTCGATGGACATGAGTTTGAGCAAGATCTGGGAGTTGGTGATGGACAGGGGAGCCTGGTGTGCTGCAGTCCATGGGATTGCAGAGAGTCAGACATGACTGAGTGAACTGAACTGAGCTCAAGGTTTGGGATAAACTTACCTTGGGTGGAACCAGGCGTTGCCATGACAACATGGGATTAGAAGAGAAAAGAAAAAAGTCTGCCACTTGGAGTTTTAGTTCCTCCTGCTGCTTGGGGATCTATGGCCTGCCTACAGAGGCTATTAACACTTTCAGTACGATGACAGATAATTGCTATTTTCTTCTTGCTACTTTTCTGAGTTTTCCAAGATTTTTTTTTTGCAAGTTGGGTGGTAAGTTGTATTTTGGAAAAATGGTACATTATTTCTGATTTTGAATGCTCTTCTAGAGCCTTGCCATTCCCTTTAAAAGTAATGGAATTTCCTTCCCTCCTCTTGAACCTGAGCGGCGTTTTTGTGACTTCCTCAATGAAAGTAAGGTGGCCAGGGGAATTCCCTGAAGTTCCATTGGTTAGGGGGGCTTTGCAGGTGGCTCAGTGGTAAAGAATCCGTCTCCCGATGCGGGAGATGTGGGTTCGATCTCTAGGTCATGAAGATCCCCTGGAGAAGGAAACGGCAATCCACTCTAGTGTTCTTACCTAGAGAATCCCATGGACAGAGGAGCCTGGCGAGCTACAGTCGATGGGGTCGCAAAAGAATTGGATATGACTTAGCAACTGAACAACAACAACAACAACCAGTGGTTAGGACTTGGTACTTTCACTGCTGGGGCCTGGGTTCAGTTCCTGGCCAGGAACTATGCAAAGTTACCATCTCCTTCTGAGTCCCCTGAAAGGCCCCCAGTTAGATCTACAGATTAGATCATATTTATTTTCCTTTACCAATTATGTCTGATTGTCATGACCGTGTCATGCTCTGTCAAAAAGTTTAAAGTTGCAGTTGTTCTCCAGAGTAACTTTCTGTTTCAACCATTATTGCCTGGAGTTGTTGCTTGTTTAGAGATTTGGTTAAGTTTCAGGTAACATGAACTTCTTTATAATAGAACATCCAAGTGTCTGGAGTTCTTTGCTGCTGGTTAGGTTTTTCTTACAGGGGCTCCCTGTGGTGAGTTAACAGCCTGCCGCCTTCTTTTTTCCCATTAGAGATTTTCTTTACCGCATGTAATACAAGGCTATTACCATCTTGTTTTTGTAAAAGTGAGAATGAAATCTTTGCTTTCTAACTTTATGCCTTCCCTTTTCTTGTTTGCTACTGACTTCTGCAGTATTCTTTGCTGGGCACTGATCAGTGGGTATAGTTTTCTGCTTGGCATGGCTCAAACCTCAAACTTCTAAATTTTTAAAAGCAGCTAAGTTGTGCAGTCAATAAATCCATTACTATGGCCACTTTACTGTGTGTAGGGTGATTACTCCACTTTGCCCATAGCGACTTCTCAGTGTGATCAAAATGCAGTTTTGTCAGGTCATGGGTGAGTCCTCCAGATATAAAAATACATAAAACAGTGAGAGAAGCTTGTGCTCAAACAGTTTAATAACCACCCTTCCCTTTAACCATTTTATTCTGGCGCTTTTGTGGTCTCGCCTTATAATTCCCATTGCCATGCTGTTTGCCAAAGTAATTTTAATTTAGCACGTGTTCCTCTTGTCTTTGTAAGAGTGTGTGATTTTTCTCACTAACTGGGGGTGAACGTTGGTCCTGCTGCAATGTTTTCTCTGGGTCAGATGAGTTCCTATGTGATCTGTGAATCAGGTTCTAATGGCAGTGTAACTGCAGACGTCTTGGTTTATTTGCAATTGTTTTCCAGATGAGGGGAGCCAGGGTAATGGGAGTGGAATTGTTATCTTAGGCAGGAGAGGAAGAAACACGCAACTTTGCTACTGCCCTGGCAGCTGGCGCCCTTTTGACTGGATTTTAAGGAAAATTAGAAGTGAGTGCCTGCACTCAGGGCAGCTTGCCCAGGGCAGCATGCCTCCAGCCTGGCATGGCTCTTGGTTTGTCTTAGTCTGTTCGGGCAGCTATAACAAAATACCACAGGCTGGGTGGCTTATAAACAACAGATACTTATTCCTCACAGTGCTGGAGGCTGGAAGTCTGAGATCAGGCTGCCAGCATGGTTGACTGAGGACTCTTCTCCCAGTCACAGATTTCTTGTGTACTTATGCGGTGGAAGGGGTCAGCATGCTCCCTGGGGCCTCTTTGATATGAGCACTAATCCCATGACTGAGCGACTTCACTTTCCCTTTTCACTTTCATGCATTGGAGAAGGACATGGCAACCCACTCCAGTGTTCTTGCCTGGAGAATCCCAGGGACGGGGGAGCCTGGTGGGCTGCCGTCTATGGGGTCGCACAGAGTTGTACACGACTGAAGTGACTTAGCAGCAGCAGCAATCCCATTTATGAGGACTCTGCCCTTAGCATCCAATCACTTCCAAAAGATCCCACCTTCTAATACTATCCATTGGGGATTAGGGTTTCAACGTATGAATTTGGGGTTGGGGCACCAACATTCAGACCATAGAATGACTCTCCCACCAGTTAAGTCTTGCCAGCATTTTCACTCTCCCATTGCTGCTACTGGTGGTGGTGTTTTTCAGTCACTCAGTCATGTCTCACTCTTCGCAGCCCCATGGACTCCAGTATGCCAGGCTTCCCTGTCCTTTACCACCTCCCAAAGTTTGCTTAAAGTCATGTCCATTGAGTCGGTGATGCTATCCAACCATCTCATCCTCTGTTGTCCCCTTCTCCTCCTGCCCTCAATCTTTCCCAGCATCAGGGTCTTTTCCAGCGAGTCAGTTATTTGCATCAGGTGGCCAAAGTATTGGAGATTCAGCTTTAGCATCAGTCCTTCCACAGAATACTCAGGGTTGATTTCTTTTAGGATTGACTAGTTTGATTTCCTTGCTGTCTTAGGGACTCTCAAGAGTCTTCTCCAACATCACAGTTCAGAAGCATCAGTTCTTCGGCATTCAGCCTTCTTTATATTCAGCCTGAATATTATATTCAACCTTCTATATATATATTCTATATACTCACATCTGTACATGATTATTGGAAAAACCATAGCTTTGACTCGACAGACCTTTGTATGTCTTGGGTATCCACACTACAGCCCCAGAGGCTGCCTGCCTGCACGGTCCACTTTCTCTCCTAGGGGAGCTGGTTACTGGTTTGATTACAGTGCTTTGGCTTTGAGTGGTCGGCCTCAACCCTCTTCCCTTCCACGCCACCAGCTCTCTCATTTTGATGCCCTGCTTTTGCAGAATGTGAGGTTTTCCAGAAAAGTGTGTAGTCGACTTTCAGTATAACTGGCTCCATATTTGTGAATTGCCTTCTCACTAAAATGTATTTGTAAGCCCCAGAGCACTCAATACTTGTGGTGCTGGCCCAGTCATTTGCAGAGTGCACATGGTGAGCTGCGAGAAATGCATGATCCTTGCTGAGGCTGGAGAAGGTAGTGCTCAGCCGTCTTGTTTTAGTTCCCAGACCAGAAACAAGTGTCCTTTTCACAATTTATTTAGTGCCATATTTTCCCCATTTTTGTTCCTTTTTTTTTTTTTAACTGGTAATTTCGTTGTTTCCAACAGCCCTGAGATGCAGGGCGGGAGGGCCTGTAGTGTTTCTGAGTCTGAGAAGGCTACGCTATGCCTTATGGAGAAAATACATGTGTTAGACAAGCTTCCTGCAGCATGAGTGACAGCGCTGTTGTGGCGAGTTCAATGTGAATGAGTCAACAATATATATTTGTGTTATTGTTTAGTTGCTAAGTTGCGTGTGACTCTTTTGCAACCCCATGGACTGTAGCTCAGAGGCTCCTCTGTCCATGGGATTTCCCAGGCAAGAAGACTACAATGATTTGCCATTTCCTTCTTTAGGGTATCTTCTCAACTTAGAGATTGAACCCACACCTCCTGTATTGATGGGTGGATTCTTTACTGCTGAGCCATCTGGGAAGTCCATATGTATCTGATAAGGTATCTTTAAAAGGAAACACAAAATAAAGTTATATATTGATGTTGTGACTAAAGGCTTCAAGTAACCTAACCTTATAATTCTCTTAGGGACAGTGCTTTAGTACTCACTAATTCAGTGGCCATGGTGACTTTATAGCACATAACTGCGTTAAATAATAAGTAATTAATGTTTGGGTTTCCCAAAGTGAAAGTGAAGTTGCTCAGTCATGTCTGACTGTGACCCCATGGACTGGAGGACCAAGATCCTCCGCCCATGGGACTTTCCAGGCAAGAGTACTGGAGTGGGTTACCATTTCCTTCTCCAGAAGATCTTCCTGACCTAGGAATTGAACCCGGGTCTCCCACATTGTAGGCAGATGCTTTACCATCTGAGCCACCAGGGAAGATATGTTGAAACCTAATCCCTAGTATGATAATATTAGGAGGAGGGACCTTTGGAAGGTGATGAGGTCATGAAGATGGGGCCCTCCTGGATGGGATTAGCGCCCTTATGAAAGAGACCCAGAGAGCTCCATCACATGAAGACACAGTGAGTAGACGGCCACATGAACTAGGAAGTGGACTCTCAGCAGGCACTAAATCTGTTCGTGCTTTGATCTTGGACTTTCCAGCCTCTGAAACTGTGAGAAATAAATGTATGTTGTTGATAAGCCAACCAGTCTGTGGTTGATTTTTTGTTATAGCAGTCGATGCTGACTAAGACAGACTCTTCATGACAACAGAACCACTAATGCTGAAATCAGTCTTTCTGGAACCAGAAAATAGAGCACATAGACTGTCCTTCCAGGACTGTGCAGATGCCCTGCTTTCATTTCTAACCATAGATTTTCTCTTCCAGATGTAAGTAGCATGGTCAATACAGGAGTGATCAGTGGTTCTGGAAACCTGATGGATTTCCTTGACGAGCCATTCCCTGATGTGGGGACATATGAGGACTTCCACACCATCGACTGGCTGAGGGAAAAATCACGGGACACCGACAGACACAGGAAGGTCTGTGCTGTTCATAAAGCTACATTGAGGGGAATCCCTTCAGAGGGCTTAGTCATGCTTCCACCGGATAGTTCTCGAGCTAGTACTTGGATTCATGCATCATGTTCTAATGCAGGTTCTAGAGAAGAGAAGGAAGTGATGTGAACAGATACTTATAGTACCAGGTGCTTTGGGTGGGAGGCTGTGTCATACCAAGGTGTGGTGTGGAGGGCGAGGAGGGGGCTCTGGAACCAGACAGATTGAGTACACCCTGAGCATGCCACCTTCAGGCTGGGTCACTTTTGGGGTGCTATTTCTGAACCTTGTCTTCTAATTTGCAAGGATGAAGTTAATTATACCTATAGATAAATGAGGCTATGTGTGTATGAAAGCGCATATTACAGCACCTGGCGTCTCACTGGCATCAAGATGCATTTTAATGGACTCCAATAAAGTTGTGTATCAAGTGCTATGGGATCATTTAGGAGGGGCCATGAAGGAGGGACTTTTTAGTGAGGGTGGCATTTCAATGGCGTGTTGATGGATGAGTAAGAGTGTGCTAGGCAGAGGAAGGGGAAAGGGTCCTAATCAGGAGCTGCCCTTTTTTAGGTCACAGGAACATGAAAGACTGCACATTTAGGCAGTTTAAGGAGCTCTGAGGTCTGGTGGCAGATTCAAGGAAGGAGAGGACTGGAGATGAGTTTGGGGACATGGGCAATGGGGCCACATTGGGAATGACTGAGTAGAAGAGTTGCCATTTCCTTTTGATGGCCACAAGAGAGATGTTCCACCAGAGGGTAAACAGGAAGGTTGGAAATGAGTTCAGGAGAAAGGAAGAAGATCTGACAAGAGTGCCAACTAAGAGAGGCTTGGGGTCACGATCCTTCACAGGAGCCATTGGCAGGATGGAGGGCGGTACTGGGGTCAGGATGATGGCCTGGCTGTGGTCAGAGGGGGTGAAGCCTTGGATGACAAGATGAGAGAAAAGCAGAGCAGCAGATTTTAGGGGGAGGCCACTGAGTTGTGTTTCAGCTGCTGTGAGTTTGAGCTGTTTGTCCAGCCTGCATCCCTGTGCCATTCAAGGGCATGGGCAGGATTGTGGTGGAGAATGAGGTGTCCTTGGCGTGTGAGTGGGTGCTGAAGCTTTAGAAGTGGTCCAGGTGGCCTGGGTCTGGAGAGGGAGAGATCAGGAGTGTCGCCCGGATTTAGTGGGTCCCATGGGAGGGGCTGGGGACCAGGGATGGATGCTTAGGTGAAGGAGGGCAACCAGCAGAGTGGCTGTAAGTAAAGGGGGAGAGAGTGGCGAGGATGGAGCGCCCTCCACCGAGAAGTCAGTTGGAGATGCAGCAACCACAAAGGCGAGCACAGCGTCAGAGAGTCTGAATGAGCCGTCATATCCAGAGTGAGACCGAGTCACATCACGTTAGACAGCGGCAGGGAAGGGAGGCTGAGAGATGTGTAGGGAGTGAGGTCCCACAGACACTGACGCAGGTGATTGGTTCTGACCTGGCGGAACGGAGGCGAGGGGGCAGCCTTCCGTCCGGAACAGTGGTCGCAGACTGTGGCCCTTGGGCAAATCTAGCACGTCGCCTGTTCCCAGAAGTCCCACTGCCTTGGCACACAGCCGCGCCTGCGTGTACTCTTTATGGCTCTTTTTGTGCGACAACCACAGACTCCAGTAGTTGCCACGGAGACCATCTGACCTTCCAAACTGAAAATATTGACTTTCTGTCTCTTTATAGGAAATGTTTGCCAGCCCTTGCTCTTAAGGGTATAGGGGAATGATGATCTCAGGGATGTAGGATTCTGTTAACACAGGGAGGGAAAAGGGGGCTCCTACAGTGTGTGTAGACCTAACTGTTTGCCTGGAAAACGTGGTCCGTGCTGCCTCATTCAGCATTCTTGCTGTTGGTTAAAACCACAAGTTGTCACCTCATACAGGTCAGAATGGCCATCATTGAAAAGTCCACAAATAATAAATGCTGGAGAGAGAGAGTCTACAAATAATACATGCGGAGAAAAAGGAAATTTCCTAGACCATTGGTGGGAAGGTCAGTTGGTACAGCACCATGGAGAACAGTATGGAGGTTCCTTAAAAACTAAAAATAGTGTTATCATGTGATTCAACAATCCCACTCCTGAGCATATTAGAGAAAACTCTTAACTGTTTACCTGTAAGACATGGAAGCAACCTAAGTGTCCATCAGCAGAGGAATGAATAAAGAAGGTGTGGTATATACATACAGAGGAGTACTATCTAGCTATAAAAAATGAATGAAATAATGCCTTTTGTAGCAACATGGATTCAACTAGAGATTACCATACTAAGTGAAGTAAGTCAGACAGAGAAAGACAAATATGATATCGCTTATATGTGGAGTCTAAAATATACAAATAAACTTATTTAATACAAATGAACTTATTTACAAAACAGAAACAGTCCCAGACATAGAAAACAAACTTATGGTTACCATAGGGGAAAGTAGGGAGGAGGTAAATTAGAAGTTTGGGATTGACAGATACACACTACTACATATAAAATAGATAACAAGGTCATACTGTATAGTGCAGGGAAATATATTTATTATCTTGTAATAACCTATAGTGGAAAAGAATCTGAAAAAGAAGATATATAAAAAACTGACTCACTTTGCGGTACACCTGAAATTAACACATCATTGCAAATCAACTATACTCCAATAAAAAAAAAAAAAACACTTTAGAAAAAAGATGTCCAAAAGTCCATAGCTGTAAACACACACACACACGTGTTCTTATGCTTGGAATGTACCAGTTAAATAAAATGTATTTGACCAGGATGTTCTTACTGTTAACATGTAGCCTGGAAAACCAAAGAAGGAAATGAAATCTTTGTTGAAGAAGGTCTTTTGTGAACAGGCCTTACTATATAAGCTGAAATAGTGATTCGTATTGAAAATGCTGACACCGAAGTGATGTCTCCCTTCAGAATGACTTTGGAATAATCAGGGATCCAGTCATGCTTTGTAAGGTTTTTTTAAGGGATTTTTTGGGTGATTCTGATTCTTTGGAGATCGTCATCTTCATAGCTCTGTGAACGAGAAAGCCCACTTGACCATCATGCTCGGTAACTGAAAGAGTCACCTAAGTGGCCATCTAGTTGCTTAATTACATTTGTTTTCTCAGTCACCCTGTTTCAAACACTGAGGAAACAGTTGCAGGAAAGGAAGTTTGAATTGGAATGTGTATCCACATCAACTCTGATGTCTTTGTATTTCTAGATAACCAGCAAAAGCAAGGAGTCCGTATGGGAATTCATCAAAAGCTTGCTGGATGCCTGGTCGGGATGGGCAGTCATGCTGCTCATCGGCCTGCTGGCAGGTGCGTGCTGTTTCTCTTGCACTTCATGCCAGGGGGTTGTGGCTTGACATATCTAAGAGCAAAATACCTGACTTACCAATCTTTCATCAGTGAAGCAAGGAGACCCCAAGGCATGAGTGGACCAGGTACAGTCATTGGAGAGCGGTACCGAGAGAGCTGTGCTTCCTTGGTAGCTCAGCGGTAAAGAATCTGCTGGCCAGTGCAAGACACACAGGTTCAATCCCTGGATCGGGAAGGTCCCCTGGAGAAGGAAATGGCAACCCACTCGAGTATTCTTGCCTGGAGAATCCCACAGACAGAGGAGCCTGGCGGGCTACAGTCCGTGGGGTCACAAAAGTTGAATGTGACTGAGCGACCAAAAGCACACACTCCACATTCTGTAGGACTTGGCTATGGAGCAGGCTAGAAAGGATGGGAACATTTTGCTCTCTAAAACACCCTGTGAGAATGAACTTGACTAACACTGGCAGGCCCTGGGATGAACATTGAGAGATGCTCCCAGTAACACGAGATGCTGCAGGGTCTGAGAGAGGCCTGGGAGAAGTACCTCCAGTCCTTGGGTTGTTCTGACCCTCCTTCATTTTTATAATCCCAACACCATGTTTGTGACCCATCGGTGTTTTCAGAGCAAATGAACGTGTATCTGGAGGGGACACCTCCCCTTTTAATTGCAAACACTCCAGCCCTCCATGGAAATCGTTGCCTGAAATTTCCTTCCTCTTAGCAGACTGTGAAGATTAATGTCAAAGAGGAAAAAACTGATCAAATTAAAGAGATTTCCTTAAGAAAACCCCCTGTCTGTAGTAACATCATAGTTATGGTTATAGGACTGATCAGAGAATGGGTCCAGTGTAGTTACTTGCTGTCTGACAGTACTCCCATGGGGGCACAGAGTGAAATTTTGTGATTGGAGGACTCTGATTTCTGGCCGCCTCTCATTTGTTACATCTACAATGGTGGGAGGGGCTCAGTTGCCAGGGTGGGTCATAAAGGGCCCAGAAAAGTGCTGAAGTGGCAGTCCTCTCCCTCCAGTCACAGCAGCTGCCCATTTGCCCCATCCTATCCTTCTGCTCCCCATGGATATTGGTAGCAGTTCATAGATATACAACATTTTGCCACTCCTTTGTTTGACTGCTAACGTGAAGACCTTTAAAGGAAGGCGGAGAAGTAGTTTGCTGTGAATTTTGATGTCTTTGTTTAGAATAGACTTATAAAACTCTACCCAGGGTTATTTTTGGTTCCTGGAAGGGAGAGATGGACGTGGGAAATGAAGGAGTCCAAGTAGATGTTCTGGCCTAGATTTATTAACTGATCCAAGAGCCCAGTTGGGCTAACTTTAACATATCAGATGCCAACAACCTGGCTTCTCTGGTAATCCAGTTTCCCTCACTTCTTTTAGGTGGGATCACCTGGGGATTTAAAACTACTACTGCCCAAATTGCAATTAAATAGTACTCCAGAAATGATGCCCTAGCATTGAGTAAGGCCCCTTCTACCTGTGGTGCTGATGTGCAGCCAGGGATGAGGACCACTGGCAAAGGGTCACATCAGGAGATGAGTAGAGGAGGGAGGCCAGAGATGGATGATCTTGACGATGAAGGCAGCTAAAGTGTTCTTTTGATCTGGATGTACTGGGAAGGGAAATCCAGAAAACTCTGCCCCGTTCACCTTCCCATTCCCCAGCTGTCTAATGGTGGTGAGGCCCAGGAGTCCCACTGCCTGGCCTGCCACCTCCTTAGTGGCAGCCTGAGTATTCTGACTCCTAAGATGGAGCGGCCCAACCTGCAGCTCCTATGAGGGGCGTTAACACAGAGCTACCGCTGGAGGCCGCTGTTGTTCCATACAACGTTTTTGTTCGAAGGCCATCTTTCTTGCCACCTTTTCTAAAAGTACGTTTCTCTCTCTCTCGGAGCTTCATCCCCCTCGCCTACCATTATGTAACTATGTGTGTATGTATGTAAAAGTTTTATTTAGCTATAACTCACATGCCATACAATTCACCTTGTTAAAGTGGTTTTTAGTGTATTCACAGAGTTTTGCAGCCAACACCAAGGTCGATTTTAGCACATTTTCACCAGCTCCCAAAGAACCTTCCTAACCTTTAGCTATCAGCCACAGTGCCCTCAGCCTCTTTTTAATCTTAGACAGCCACTGATCTACTTTCTCTCTTTGTAGATTTGCCTATTCTGGACATTCATAAAATGGAATCATGTAATATGTGATCCTTTCTGACTTGCTGCATTTAAGCATAATGTTGCCAAGGCTCATCCACACTGTTGCATGTGTCCGTACTTCATTCCTTTTTATTGCCATCCTAGGTGGACCACATTTGGTTCTTCCATTCAGCAGTGGACGGGCATACGAGTTGTTTCCACTTTTTAGCTTTTGTGAATATGCTGCTGTGAACATCTGTGCCCACATCTTTGTGAGGACATATGTTTTCATTTCTCGTGGGCAGATACCGAGGAATAGAATTCCTTGGTCAGATGGCGACTCTTGGTTTGCCTTTTTGAGGACTCGTTCTCCGGCACCACTGTGAGGGGTGGCCGCCCCTGGAGCACGCTGTATTCTTTTTTCCATCACTTACACCTGTTGTCAGAGCCCCTCACTTGGTGGTTTAGTAGCTAAGTCATGTCCAGCTCTTGTGACCCCACGGACTGTAGCCCTCCAGGCTTCTCTATCCATGGGATTTTCCAGGCAAGAATACTGGAGTGGGTTGTCATTTCCTTCTCCAGGGAATCTTCCCCACCCAGGAACCAAACCTAGGTCTCCTGCACTGCAGGCAGATTCTTTACCAACTGAGCTACAAGGGAAGCCCCCTTACTTACTTATTTAGTCTAGTGTCTTTCTCCCTGCATGAGGTGTGATTCCATGAGGTCAGGGACCTGAGTTTGCCTTGTTCAGTGCTGTACCTCCAGGTGGGGAGCTTACTTCCATAGTAAGTAGGTGCTCAGTAAGTAGACCTTGAGGGAATGGATGGACCTGAGTTTTCTGATTTTCATTCATTTGTTACTCTCATTCATTCAACCTGATATATCGTTCCAGCTGTACACCTGACATGCATACAACAGTGGACAAGGCTGGGGCCCCTTGCCCACTTAAAGGGGACACAGTGTCTGGATGCCTGGCCTGATTCTCACGGTGGCACACGAACCAGACAAGAGACTCTCTCCCTGCCCCACTTATAGACTAGTCAGAGTGTGTGTGTGTGTGTAAATGTATACACATATATATATATAAATATAGTCATATCAGGATGTGATAAGTATGGAGATGGCGGGATGCCTGGGAAATATACTTAGCCCAGACTTAGGAAATCAGGGAGGGCTTCGTGAAGGAGGTGATGGAAATGCCAGGATCTGGAAGATAAACAGGAGCTTGCCCAGTTTGGGGAGGGCAGCACTGTCTGAGGAAAGGCAGAGAGGAGGGCCTGGTGTGCTCAGGAGCATCGTGTGGGCAGCGTGTGGGGTTAGTGATGGAGAGAGGAGCCTGGAGAGAAACTCGGCGACTGAGGAAAGAGCCTGTGTGCTGCTGAGGATTTGGGCAGTACTGGAAATAACAGTGGGTGACTGCTGATGCAACAGGAGAGTGGCAGGGCCAGGGGGCCTTTTGTTGGTGTATGGCTGCCTTTGGTGTTGATGCTGGCAGGGAAATAATATTGTAGTGATAGTGATAGTGAAGTCGCTCAGTCGTGTCCGATTCTTTGCGACCCCATGGAGTGTAGCCTACCAGGCTCCTCCCTCCATGGGATTCTCCAGGCCAGGCAAGAGTACTGGTGTGGGTTGCCATTTCCTTCTCCAGGGGATCTTCCCGACCCAGGGATCGAACCTGGGTCTCCCGCATTGCAGGCAGACACTTTAACCTCTGAGCCACCAGGGGAGAAAGCTAGTAAAAGTTTGAAAACTTTGGTAGCTTGAGAGTGTTCTCTGCCTTCACAAAGGACTGGAATGGATTACTCTAGTAAGATGGCCTTTTGTGACCCACTGCAGACTCTATTTTATCCCACTTCTATTGGCCTTTAGAGTAGTTATTTATTTATATCGCTCCTCAGTCCTTCAACCAAAATGTAAAAATTCAGAAGATTCTAATAAGTGACATTTTTCAACTTGGGTTCCATTTGGATATTAAACTTGATTGAAATGATGAGGCTGTCATAGTTGATTTCTCTCCATTTTGTCTGAATTGTCTTTTCTGGAGAGAGAAGTTTGTGATTCCAGCATCCTGCCCTGGAAGTCGCTGAGGGGATTCCATCTTTCATTGGGTATTGGTACCCTAGTTCTAAAACTTAGAAGGGCTGGGTTCTGAAAGCCCCAGGAGGTTGCAGTGAACTCTGCCCTGCAGGTCTCTCCCTCCTGTGTGATCGAAGCCCCCCGAGGACTGTATATCATTGGCCTTTGTGTCTCAGTGGGCTGGGCGCCACCTTTGCCACACCATGGGCGCTGCCACATGCTCAGGTGACCTCAAGACTGCTGAAAGAGGCTTCTGGGGCATGTGGCAGCCCAGGGCTTGGGCATCTCTGCCTGCCTTCCATGCTGCCTGGGTCCAGTCAGCTTCCGTTTTAGTGGCTCTTGCTGCTTCTTCCAGGCACTCTGGCCGGGGTCATCGATCTTGCTGTCGACTGGATGACCGACCTGAAAGAGGGCATCTGCCTGTCCGCCTTCTGGTATAGCCATGAGCAGTGCTGCTGGACTTCCAATGAGACCACATTTGAGGACAGGGACAAGTGTCCCCTATGGCAGAAGTGGTCGGAGCTGCTGGTGAATCAGTCAGAGGTGAGTGCGTGGGTACGTCCTGGCTGGGAGCCCCCTGGCTGGTGTTGGGGAATGTCCATGCACTCACCTTCTGCTCTGACCTTCATCTGTGGCTAATTTGAGTACCATTTCCCACTCGGCTTTGTTTCTAGCTCTAGGGTTCAAACTTCAATTGGAAAGTCCTTCCCCACTATTTCATGTGTACAACGTTATGTAGTTTTTAAAACCTGGTATTTGATTTTATTTTTCTTACCAAGATTGGTCTTTTGATCATGCTAAAGAAATACAGTTGATTTTTATTACTTCTGAGGAGAAAAGATATTGTTTTAGAAAAATGGCTTTAGCGAATGTAATTCATACTGCAGAGGATATTCTATGTGTATACATTAATTTGTGTAATCAATATTAATATTAATGAATTAATATTCATCAACACAAATATGCTAATATTCTTTTAGAATATTCACACATTTGTGCCACCATCGCCCTGATCTAATTTTAGAACATTTTTATCACCCCCAAAGAAACCTTGTACCTGTCACTAATCTGCTTTCTATCTCTGCAGATTTGCCTATTCTGGACATTTCTTGTAAATGGAGTATACAGTGCATGGACATTTGTGTCTGGCTTCATTCACTTAGCATAGTGTTTTCCAGGTTCATTTGTGTCATACTGTAAATTGGGACTTCATTCCTTTTCATGGCCAAATAACATGCCATTGTCTACATACAGTACATGTTATTTCTCCACTCAACAGCTGAGGAGCACATGTTGCTTCCACTGTTGTGCTTTTATGAATGACTTTGCTTTGAAAGCTTATCTACAGGTTTTTGTGTGGACATATGTTTTCATTGCTTTGGGGTCCATACCTAGAGGGGAATTCCTGGGTCACATGGCAACCCTATATTTAATCTTTTGAGGAGCTGCCAGTCTTCCAAAGTGGCTGCACCTTGTTACGTTCCAGCAGCAGTGTATGTGGGTTCCAGCTTTCGCACATCCTCACTGACTCCAGTTGTTAACCTGGTTTGGATCATAGCCCTCCAGCAGATGAGAAGTGCTGTCTCCCTGTGGAGACAGCTATCATCTTCCAGTGTATCTTGGGAACACATCAGAGAGGATGTCTGTGGGCCTTCTGTAACGGGAATATCCCAGCCTAGGGGCTGTAGCACGGAAGCACAGACCAGGCGCTAGCCTTCATGGCACTCTGACTTTCAGATCCGCACAAATCTTTGTCCAGGAAAAGGGTTAATTTTTAACTGAGTTCAGTGGTTACCACAATGACTAAGGGTCATTGACAGATCAGAAACCCAGGTGATAGGGAGCTAGGTTGCCAGGATTCCCGTTAGGGTACTGTGAGGACCGTTCACCAAATAACTGTTCTTGGAAGATATTCTCCTCCTCGCTCCCACATTGTCCTTTGTCCAGTTGCTTTACCTCTGTTGAAGACTTCTGGAATGCACTTTGCCATTTTACTCAACCTTTCTCAGTGGAGTTGAAAATGAATTCTGTCAAATCTCTGAAGTTGATGGGCTCTTGAAATTTCACACATCCTCAGTGCTCTCCATCACTTCCAAAAATAGATTCTGAGTTGGCTGGCCGCCATGTTTGGTTTCTTCACTCCCACTTTGGGGGGAACGATGGCCATCCAGCTTCTCAACCATCTCCAAGATTTATACTTGGATTCAAGATGAATCCAAGATGAGATGTTATTTTTAGTCACAGAAAAGTCCATTTTTCTCCAGGTGGGTGAAATGTATTCCTGATTTCTCACCACATCAGGTGTGAATATCTCTGGTTGTTAAGGCTAGAGCTATCTCCTGGGGCGTGTTTTTGTGTTTTACAGGCACATGTGTGGCTGTGTCAGTGGCCTGGCTTAGAGGCACTCTGGCTTTTCTTGTTCATCATGTGACAGATCCAGATGGTGGCAAGAAGCTGGGGCCTAGAGAATCGTAGTCTCTGCCCAGCACACCAGGTCCTCAGCCTCAAAGACCGCAGACTGTGTTGTTGGTTCAGAAGGTGTTCCCCATACATCAGATTATTTGGAATATTGGAGTAGGGCCTGAGACTGCATTTCTAGTCCATGCCAGGTGATGCTGCCGGTCCAGGGGCCACATCTGAGTAGCAGTATTCTAAAATGCAGTTCCCCTTGGGCAAGGCAAGAGTTTAGGGGAGAATGGATACATGCATATGTATGGCTGAGTCCCTTCTCTGCCCACGTGAAACTGTCACAACGTTGTTAATAGGCTATACCTCAATACAAAACAAAAAATTTAAAAAAGGCAATTCACACACTTCCTCTTGGTTTTAATCACAGCGTGGGTTTGGCCTTCACCAAAGCAAAGAGGCTGATCCACCGCAGACGAGACCAAACAAACTTTCTGGGGATTCGAAGGCAGAATTTTCTGTTACATGCCTTTTATTAACTCGAGCGCACAGAGTGATTCAAACCAAGCCTCATTCACAGTTTCCAGGACTGCTGAGGTCACCTGGTGGAAGGTGTGTGTACACAGCTCCTGGAAAAGCAGCTGGTGCTGTGTCTGTGTGAACCGTTGCAGCAGTAGCAACAGCTGATAAAACTAACCTGCCTCTTTGTTGACACAGGACCAGGCGAGAAGCTGCCCAGTCAGGTCAGAGGGTCCTCTCTCATTCTAGAGGGGTAGGCGTGTTGCTTGGGTCTGCAGTGGCTCACATGTCTTTTCTTGTTCTGTGTCTTGTCTAGGGTGCCAGTGCTTACATTCTGAATTACCTAATGTACATCCTGTGGGCATTGCTGTTTGCATTTCTGGCTGTCTCCCTGGTACGAGTATTTGCACCATATGCCTGTGGCTCTGGTATACCTGAGGTGAGTGGGGGCTGGCTGTTTGTGCCAATTATTAGAAGAGCAAGCACTTACGTGGCACTTAGGTGCTAAGCATGGTTCCCAGCATAGGACATCTGTTCACTCATTTGTTCTCACAGAGAGCCTATGAGGTCGGTACTCTTATTCTTCATTTGATGGTTGGGAAAAGTGAAGTACAGAGAGGTTAAGTAACTTGCCCAAGGTCACTAAGCTGGTCAGCTGGGAGTTGAACCCAGCTGTCTGGCTTCAGGATTTATGCTCTGTTTATTCTCGGATGCTTCAATTCTTGTCTTTGCGTACCAGGCAGAAGTCTTAAAGCCTGTGGAATCGGAGTTCATTAACCACACACGCAGGCATGGTCCTGTAGTAACCCTTAAGCGCATTTAGAGCTTCCTAGGTGGCGCAGTGGTCAAGGATCTGCCTGCCCAGGAGACTCAGGTTCGATCCCTGGGTCTGGAAGATCCCCTGGAGGAGGGCATGGCAACCCAGTCCAGTAATCTTGCCTGGAGAATCCCAAGGGCAGAGGAACCTGGAAGGCTGTAGTCCATAGGGTCACAAAGAGTCGGACAAGACTGAGCAACTGAGCATGCACGTATGCAAGTACATCGATGATAAGATGTGAAAAAGGGCAGCAGTGGAAGTTTGGTGTTCAGAAAGTTTAGTGATTAAACTCCCTTGCCACATTTTCGCTCTGCTTGTGAGAGGATAATAGCAATCTTTAAAAAGTAAATTCCATGTTCACCACATGTGCTGTGAATGCACCCNGACTGAGCAACTGAGCATGCACGTATGCAAGTACATCGATGATAAGATGTGAAAAAGGGCAGCAGTGGAAGTTTGGTGTTCAGAAAGTTTAGTGATTAAACTCCCTTGCCACATTTTCGCTCTGCTTGTGAGAGGATAATAGCAATCTTTAAAAAGTAAATTCCATGTTCACCACATGTGCTGTGAATGCACCCGTGTGAGTTTAGAGTTCTTATAAATATTTTCAGCTCTTTCTGGTAACCAGAGCATGAGGGAAGTGACCTCATCGATCAGGAAGAATGCCCGGGACTAAACTTCAAACCACGGAGGATCTGCTAGGTTCGAAAAACCATAATTGAGCCTATTCCCGAAAAACCCAGACAGTGCAGCTTTGAGCCAGAAATCATTTTTAAAGTTCTTAGACGATCACTCTAATCACTGCTGTTGCATTCTCCTTCAAGTTGGTGCTTCAGCAGCTCCCATAGACAGTGGAGATGCTGAGTTTATAAAGATGTGAGTGGTCATGGCAACAGACCCACAGTCTTTGGCAGCGCCGCCAACAGCATTGCTGGTCCGGGCGGTTCATGGGAAGGGCTGGGGTAATTAAAGGATCGTTGAAAGGAAAGCTCAGCATTATCTTGTTCCAGGAAAAGATGTTTTAAGAAGGCGATTTCATGCTGAATTTTGGATAGTTTATATTAACACGTTGCTGGAGGAACCTAAAAAATAAGCTGCAGTACCAACATATTTGCTCCGTACAGCCAGTGCTGCTGTGATGCACTGTGTGTGCGTGCTCAGTTGTGTCTGACTCTTTGTGACTCCATGAACTGTAGCCCGCCAGGTTCCTCCGCCCTTGGGATTCTCCAGTTAAGAATACTGGAGTGGGTTTGCCTTTTCCTTCTCCAGGGGATCTTCCCCACCCAGGGATTGAACTCATGTCTCCACTGAGCCACCTGGGAAATTCCTAATGTACTATATGCATGCCAAGTCATAGGGTGATGTGAAATTGCATCACCAAAACCACAGAGCTTGTTGGGAAGATGGAGTTAGGGGCACAGTGCCCAGAAGCCTCATTGGTGGCACATAAAAAGGATGGGAACCACGTAGAACCAGTAGCACAGTTTGACACATGTTAAATGGGTAAGGAATGTATGAATACTGCCCTAGTGAGCATGCAAGCTTGGAGTTGTCCGAGACATGTGCTTTTGTGTTGGCTCAGTTTGGCAGCTGCAGTTTTCTGCCTTGTGTTTCTCTCAGAGGAAATCGTGCAGAAACAGATGCGAAATTGGCATCATGCTCAAGTTCTGCCCGGACGCATGAATCACATTGAAACAAATTTGTGTTTTCCAAACAAGTGTGCGAGCAGAACTGACTGCATTTTATTGAATATTGATTTAAAGAGAACAGATTATTGTTGGCATCTTAGTTTCTGATCCCAGTGCCCAGCAACAGGTGCTTTTGGACTCAAGCCACCTGTCAAAATAAGGAGATGGGTAGTGGAGAGTTGGTCGGAAATTGAAGGCAGCAATAAAAGGTGAGTGGGGATACATCTTCCTCTTCCAAGAACCAGAGATGCATGGCCCAGCTCATAGACAGGGAATTCTGTCTGGGAGGGCGTCTGGTGGACCTGGTGTTCATCCACAGATGGTATCTTCATTTATGACAGCTGAACCCAAAATGAGTCAAATACCAAGTTCAGCATTGTTTCCTGTGTGACAAAGTGCAAGGAACACATTGATGTGAATAAAGTTCAAAAAAGTGACATCGAGTGGAAAAAGTAAGTTAGAGAAGAATATGTGAAGTATGGTTCCATTTCTGTAGAGGCTCTAAAACAGTCTATATGAAACAAGCATACTGTTTAGTCATACCCAGATGTGCTAAAGCTCTCAGGAAAGGCAAGGAAATGATTGTAAGAGTCCACTGAGAAAGCAAAGACAAGGTGTTCATAGGTTCCTGCTCTTCTGTCCTAAACTTGGGAGTGGGTATGCTCAAAATTCTCCAAGCCAGGCTTCAGCAATACATGAACCGTGAACTCCCAGATGTTCAAGCTGGCTTTAAAGGCAGAGGAACCAGAGATCTAATTGCCAATATCCGCTAGATCATCAAAAAAGCAAGAGAGTTCCAGAAAAACATCTATTTCTGGTTTATTGACTATGCCAAAGCCTTCGACTGCATGTATCACAATAAACTGGAAAATTCTGAAAGAGATGGGAATACCAGACCACCTGACCTGCCTCTTGAGAAACCTGTCAGGAAGCAACAGTTAGAACTGGACATGGAACAACAGACTGGTTCCAGTTAGGAAAAGGAGTACGTCAAGGCTGTATATTGTCACCNGATGGGAATACCAGACCACCTAACCTGCCTCTTGAGAAATCTGTATGCAGGTCAGGAAGCAACAGTTAGAACTGGACATGGAACCAACTGGTTCCAAATAGGAAAAGGGGTACGTCAAGGCTGTATATTGTCACCCTGCTTATCTAACTTACATGCAGAGTACATCATGAGAAAAGCTGGACTGGAAGAAACACAAGCTGGAATCAAGATTGCCAGGAGAAATATCAATAACCTCAGATATGCAGATGACACCACCCTTATGGCAGAAAGTGAAGAGGAACTAAAAAGCTTCTTGATGAAAGTGAAAGAGGAGAGTGGAAAAGTTGGCTTAAAGCTCAACATTCAGAAAATGAAGATCATGGCATCCAGTCCCATCACTTCATGGGAAATACAAGGGGAAAGACTGGAAACAGCATCAGACTTTATTTTGGGGGGGCTCCAAAATCACTGCAGATGGTGACTGGAGCCATGAAATTAAAAGACATTTACTCCTTGGAAGAAAAGTTATGACCAAACTAGGTAGCATATTCAAAAGCAGAGACATTACTTTGCTGACTAAAGTCCGTCTAGTCAAGGCTATGGTTTATCCTGTGGTCATGTATGGATGTGAGAGTTGGACTGTGAAGAAGGCTGAGCACCGAAGAATTGATGCTTTTGAAACTGTGGTGTTGGAAGAGACTCTTGAGAGTCCCTTGGACTGCAAGGAGATCCAACCAATCCATTCTGAAGGAGATCAACCCTCAGATTTCTTTGGAAGAAATGATGCTGAAGCTGAAACTCCAGTACTTTGGCCACCTCATGCGAAGAGTTGACTCACTGGAAAAGACTGATGCTGGGAGGGATTGGGGGCAGGAGGAGAAGGGGACAACAGAGGATGAGATGGCTGGATGGCATCATTGACTTGGGCATGAGTCTGAGTGAACTCTTGGAGTTATTGATGGAAAGGGAGGCCTGGCGTGCAGTGATTCATGGGGTCACAAAGAGTTGGACATGACTGAGCGACTGAACTGAACTGATACCTGAATGGCCTAGTGGTTTTCCTCACTTTTTTCAATTTAAGTCTAAATTTGGCAATAAGGAGTTTATGATCTGAGTCACAGTCAGCTCCTGGTAGACTGTGTAGACGTTCTCCATCTTTGACTGCAAAGAATATAACCAATCTGATTTCAATGTCAGCCATCTGGTGACGTCCATGTGTAGAGTCTTCTCTTGTGTTGTTGGAAGAGGGTGTTTGCTATGTCCAGTGCCTTCTCTTGGCAAAACTCTATTAGCCTTTGTCCTGCTTCATTCAGTACTCCAAGGCCAAATTTACCTGTTACTCCAGGTGTTTCTTGGCTTCCTACTTTNGGAGGCCTGGCGTGCTGCAGTTCATGGGGTCGCAGAGTCGGACACGACTGAGCAACTGAACTGAACTGACATGATAGTAGGTACATGAATATGCTTTCAGCTGTGTATAATATGTAACAGATTCATGTCTCTATTTATAAAAGAGTTCACAATAATCTTTTCAAGTGTTAGGAACCCAATGGAGGTTTTATAATTGAAGTTTAGGTATTATGACTCAGTAGTAGCAGATTTTCATTGTTATTATAGTAGAGATAGAAATTTCTAACATTTACCCCAGTTCTTGGAGGAAAGGAGGAGAGTAAAAAGTAAATGCAAAGAAATCATTCATGGGTACAAATAACATCCTTCCAGTCAAAACCCAACTAACTATGCAACCAACTCCATTCAGTTTGAGATCCTGAACTGATCTTCATTTCGGCAAAGACACTAAATGAGCTTTTCAGAAAATATATTTCCCATTATAGGAGGTGATCTGGGGTGCAGTGGTCAGTGGTTAAGAATCCGCCTTGCAATGCCAGAGATGCAGGTCCTGACCCCTGGGTCGGGAAGATCTCCTGGAGGAGGAAATGGTAACCCACTCCAGTATTCTTGCCTGGAGAATCCCATGGACAGAGGAGCCTGGCGGGCTACAGTCCATGGAGTCCCAGAGTCAGGCACGACTGAGCAACTAAGCACAGCACACAGCACAGAGGTTTTAAAGTTACCATCATCAAATCACAAATGTGCTGCAATACATTGCCTTAAAGCCCTGCTTGATTCAGTCTCTATTAATTCAAATTAAAGCGAGTGATGTGATTAGATTTTGGCATCTGCTGGGAACAAATTTGCCTTCTTTAATCCCTAATTTGATCATGACAATTTTATTCAGTCGTTTTCAAGAATTATGAAATACCTCTCACATTGTTCAGTTCACCACATGTCATGGCTGGCAATGGCTCAGGTAATTTAGATGCTTGTAATTTTCTAAATGGTATCATGCTCTTCAAGTGTACCCTTGGGTCCAAATCCACATTAACTGAAAAAAAATTATAGATAATTTTATTCTAGGCAATACAAAAGGGCAGGATTGTGGCAGGGATAATAAAACATCCCTTAAATAAAGGGATATGGGCTCCCTAGAGCACAGGCTCAAATAAGCCCACTACCACGAGTTAAAGACCAGTTTAACCACTGCTAGTTTGTGTGCCTTTAGTTAAAGGCTAGTTCATCTGATTAGAGAGCTGGAAGATCTCCCTTGTGTTTTCTAGGAAGGAGCTTGGTGAGTTCTTTCAAACAGATGCCCACATGCTTGCTCACTGTTGGTCTTTCTCTTTGAATTAAGAAATACAGATCTCTGTCAGTAATTCCTGAGATGAAAATGGTCGGTTCAAATCCATTGTAAAATTTCCAGTATTAGCATTACAGGTGATGAAAAGCCAAAGAGTATTTCAGGACTGCCCTTAAATAATGAGAAATTAGGAATACTTATATTGCTCTTCTCAGGATGAAACAGTGCCTCTCTACCTGGACTGCCTTTTAGAATGGGTTTGGGTGGACTCTGGGAGTTGGTGATGGACAGGGAGGCCTGGCGTGCTGCAATTCATGGGGTCACAAAGAGTCAGACACGACTGAGTGACTGAACTGAACTGTGGAGTCTGTAAACCCCCTGTGCCCATGAAACACCTCAGATCAATTACATCAGATTTCTGGGGGAGGGGATTAACTAGTCCTCCTTGGTTTCTAAGTCCCCAGAGGATGCCGTTGAGCACCAAGCTCAAGAAGGACTGGGATAGCTATTCAAGAAACTGATTTCTTGGCAGAGTGATGCCCACTAGGAGGCACTTTGATGTTATATAAACATCCTGACGGTGACAAGAGCTGAGATTGTCCCGTTATGCATTATACAATGGGAAAATGGATACTGACCACAAATTTCATTGGCTGGCTCACTCTAAGTCTGATGAATCTCTGATTACAGGCTTGTAAATTGCTAGCTAGGCAGTAAACATTCACTTCATTTCAGCCAATTGTGGGAGAGGTTGAAGATAAAATGTTATTTATCCGTTGGTGATGCTTCTGTATCCAGTGCATGCGTGTATGTTCCGTCATATCCGACTCTTTGTGACTCCATGGACTGTAGCCCGGCAGGCGCCTCTGTCCATGGGATTTTTCAGGCAAGAATACTGGAGTGGGTTGCCATTTCCTCCTCCAGGGAATCTTCTCCACCCAGGGATCGAATGCACATCTCCTAAACTGCAGGCAGATTCTTTACGACTAGCGCCACCTGGGAAGCCCAGGCTTTGTGAGTCAAGAGGCAAAATTGAGGAACTGTTCTCACTAACAGCTAAGTTGTGTTTGACTCTGTGATCCCATGGACTGCAGCACGCCAGGCTTCCCTGTTCTTTACTGTCTCTCAGAGTTTACTCAAATTCATGTCCATGGAATCAGTGATGTCGTCTAACCATCGAGTCCTCTGCTGCCCTCTTCTTTTACCTTGTTTACATATTACATTTAAAAAGATTAAAAGCTTAGGTTTTAAAGATCTTAGCTTATGGGTCATACGAAAATAGGCTGTGGTCTGGATTTGGCCCATCGGCCACAGTTAGCCAACCCCTATCTAAAGTTCCATTGATATTTTATTGTATTTGCTTGCAACAAAGCTAGCCAGATGTCACTTTATCTTGGCCATCTTTCAGTAGTCAAAAATTAACAGTTAATAGATACATGCATCAGGATTTCTATTTGCTCCATTATTGACAATGTGTTCATCAATCATTTAATGATTTGTGATTATTTGATTAAAATGATTAATCTGTTAAAAAAAAATAGATACATGTATCTTTTTAACACAACAGAAGGTAACCTGCATAGG
>SJYA01003489.1:262049-280215 GCA_006410615.1 Neotragus moschatus
ACAGTTTATTTTTTTTTTTTACTACTGATGCAACCTTGGAAGCCCTTATAAGCTATACTTTGTCACAAAATAATCTACTTTTTCTTCTAAATAGTTTTTACTTTTTTTTTTTTTAACCACAACAGCCTTGTACTGACCACCACTATAGTTGCTTCTAGTTTTCCTTTTTAACCTTTCTTGTTAGTTATGTGTGTTTTATGGAAGCTTTTATTTTTTTTAAACTTCGATATCTGGTATCTGCCTAAGCTTTTTTCAAAATTAAAACTGTTTTAAATTTTGACTTTTTATTGAAGTATAGTTGATTTACCATCTTGTGTTACTTTCTCGTATACAGCAAAGTGATCCAGTTATACAAAGATATCCATTCATTCTTTTTCATATTCTTTTCCATTATAGTTGATCACAGGATATTGAATATACTTCTCTGTGCTCTACAGTAGGACGATCTGTGGAAGCATTTTTAATGAACAGGATGATAGAGCATTACCTCCCAAAAAATATGATTAGAGTTTCTCAACCATTGACACTGGGGCTGGGTCACTCTTTGTTGAGAGGTGCTTACCTTTGCGCTGTAGTATTATCCTTGTTCTCTACCCTGAGGGTGGAGGCAGAATTACTCCCAGTTGAGAACTATTGCTCTGAAGCCATTGTAGTAACTTGTTGAGTCACTAACCCCATGGACTAGAGCATACCAGGCTCCTCTGCCCTCGACTATTTCCTGGAGTTTACTCACATTCATGTTCATTGAGTCAGTGATGCTATCTAACCATCTCAGTCTTTAAAATTTCTTGGCCGGTGACAATTTTTGAAATTCACTTCGTCAACACTTTCCTCATTACCCTCCGTGAACCTGACATGATGAGGAAGGTGTTGATGAAGTGGTGCCTTTTGTTCAGCAGCGGAGAGCTCAAGGCTTTCGTTCTAATGCCTCCTTTGTGAGACAGACTGTGTTGTGTATGGGAGGCAGAGCCAAGGGCACTGATGGTCAGTAGACCTACTCACTCATTCATTCAGTTTGAATGATTGACTCCTGCGTGCATTTGGCAAATATCTGTTTTGTGTCTGCTGTATTCTAGGCATTGTGCAGGCACCGGGAACACAGCACTGAGCAAGAAATGACAGAGCTCAGTGCCGTTAGAATCAGGGCTTCTAACTCAGTCAGTATATTCAGAGGCAATAGAAGCTTGTTATTTTTTTCAACAAGTGGCTCCACAGTTGGCTAAGTTGTATTTGATTTTATGAGGGACAGGGGAGCATGGTGGGCTGCCGTCTATGGGGTCGCACAGAATTGGACACGACTGAAGCGACTTAGCAGCAGCAGCAGCAGCAACAAATCCATGTGATCAGTTCCTGACTGGGGTTTGTGGATTGATCCAAACCTGATGTTCAACTGGACTGTTGAAATAGGTGAAATTCCTGTTATGTGGGAGAAAATCAATCTGTCTGAAAATGAGTAGGCTTCCCTGGTGGCTCAGATGATAAAGAATCTACCTGCAGTACGGGAGATCCAAGTTCAATCCCTGGGTCAGGAAGATCCCCTGGAGAAGTAAATGACAACCCACTCCAGTATTCTGGCCTGGGAAATCCCATGGACATTGGAGCCTGGTGGCCTGCATTCCATGGGGTCACAAAGAGTTGGAGATGACTGAGATTAATGGTTTCACTTTCATGAAAATGAGTAGTAAGTATGTGTTGACTGTTGCTTCTCACCTTAGTGTTTTAGGATAGGACTGTCTTGATTTAGGAGAGAAAGGTGCAGTGTGTATTGTATAGCATCTACGTCTGCAAACATGTTGTGCACCAGTGTCATCTGGTATTTGGGGTTGAATCTTACTCCATTTGATGTAACTCGATTGAATCTGACGCACATACTGTGCAGGCATTTGCCCAGCGGGCCCTCTGTTCCCCTTTTAAACAGAGACCCTTTTTCAAACTCAGTCTGACCCCGAATGCTGCCAGTTTTCCATTAGAGTATTCTGTGGCAATAAATGGCTTTAGAGCCAGCAGTGAGAATTTTTCTTTTTCAAAGAACAATATAGGTGAATAGTCGTCTTTGAGAAGGCAAAAAAAGTGTATTATAGAAACCAGGATCCATTTTAAGGCAAGCCTTGCTGTACCTTTTCCCTAACCTTTTCCCATGAACCAAAAGAAAGATTAAAATTCCAACAGAAGGAAAATCGCCTTGGAGAAATATCTGGAGACCGATGGATTTATTTCATGTGTGACTTAAAATAGCCTGGGTTTCTAGTACCACATAAAGCTGTATTTCTAATGAGTTCCTGTTACCCTACTTTTTCTGCAGCTTTTTTTCACATGGGCCTGTCTACAGATAGAAATAGGCTAATTGTTACCATAACAGTGTTACTATCTTTCTTTGAGAAATCCACAAAATGGCCCCCTTTTTTTTTTTTAAGAGAGACAATCCAAAAGATTGGTGGTGGGGGAGGAGTGGGGAATGCAGCTTTTTCTAGGGCTATTTTTTTGGTCCCAAAGCTTATATTTGGAATTAGGCTGTGTTTCTGGACTGTACGTCTGGGATGGTCCTCTTGGTTTCTTGTTCCTTTCAGGATTTACAAATGCCATTTTGGCTCATTATAAGTTAGTTTGTGAAAATACAACAAAGCAATGTATTGAGGTCATTGGGCAGCTCGTTAGGTTTTTTTTTTTTTTTTTTCATGTCAGAGTTCAGCCCCTGATGAGGTGTGTTAGGAAAGCAGGGGTGCCCTGGCGTCCAGGCAAAGGCAGTGCATTCCCAGGAAGGAGCCATCCTGCTCAGGCCCATCTTGCAAGTCTTTGCGATGGATGATCAGGTCACACACAGCAGGGGAGTCTCGCACAGCATTAGCTTAAGAGAAGGAGATGCCAATTCCACTGCTGTTTGGCTGAAGCCCCTCATTAGGAGTGTACAGTTTGCCCTGTGCTCCCCTTCTCTGTGGGATTCGAGGTTGTTGGGGAGGGGAGTCATGTATGGCTGTGGGTGGGGTTGGGCTGGGATAGGGAGAGGGACTCCACACAGGAGTCTTGTGCAGCTCACTGTCCTGCTGGCCCGTTCCAGAGAATGCCAGACAGAGGCAGGAGGGCATCGTAAGCGACTCGGTCATGTACTTCACTGAGGAGCCCCCCGAACTGCCGGCCAACAGCCCACAGCCCCTGAAGCTGCGGCGCGTCCTGAACCTCAGCCCTTTCACGGTCACCGACCACACCCCGATGGAGACGGTGGTGGACATCTTCCGGAAGCTGGGACTCCGCCAGTGCCTGGTGACACGGAGCGGGTGAGTGGCCGGACCCTGGGGGGTTATAAGATGAAGGGCCCATGGGAGGCTGATGGGGACCGGGGACCAGTCTTCCTAAGAGATGTCAGTAGGCTGTGGTGAGTGCAGGAGGAGATGCCAGCAGGCTTGGAGGCAGGCTTCCAAGTGGGGCTGCTGTCTTCTGCCCTGAGGCTGAAGTTTGAGTCTAAAGGGGAGGAGCCTGTGGGGAGGGGCTGGGGCTCCCTACCTCAGCCCCCACAGTGGTCCAGGTTCCTGGAAAAGGTTCACCCTGTTCTGCTAAAACGAGCAAGGAAAATCTCAGAGCTGATGAAAAATATAGCTTGAGGTGCACAGTGCTCCAACACTCCGTCAGTGACACACGAAGAAAGAGAGATGGGAATCTCATACAAACTATCGCACTTTTTCACACATGCAGTGGTTGAGAAGAAGGATATCAGTCCCTTCACCTTGAGAAAGCTGTGCAATTGGCTTGTGGAAGCAGGCATGGCAAGGGCTGCAGCTGGGTTTTCCCATGCCACTGGGTGCCCCATTCTGGACTTTTCTCATAGACAAATCACCAGACACAAGCGTGAGGTGCACATTGTTCTCAAGTTCCCTGATGCACCAGGCTGTTGAAAATGACTTGATGTTTCCCAGTGTGACCGCGGAGCCATGAACTTTGCTAGCTCGTGGCTCAGTCTCTGCCACAGCAGTATTGCTTTCACACCATGTTATCAGGAAGCAGAAAATCAGTGCTGTAGAGATCATAGGTTCGTGATGGTGTGAGAGGTGCAGTGCCCTGTGGGCCGTGCCTTGGGCTCAGGGGCTCTCCCTAAATGCGAGGGCCTCAGAAGCTTGGGTGGAGGAAGGGATTGGTTTGGTTCAGGTAGCTTGGAACCCGGGATTCTCTGCCTAGTTGATTGCTTTATGGGCTGGAGGTGGGAGATAGGGTATGGGCTTTGGAGATATTGGTACCTGAAATAGCAGTTTTGGCCTTTAGAATCCTGAGGCTCAACTCTCTGACACAGTTTCCAGGGCTACCTCACTCCTGGTTAACCCAGCAGTTCTCAAGCAGGGTTATTGGCCCTGCAGAGATTTGGAGGTGTCATAAGTGGAGGGGGCAGGTGCTACTACTGGCATCCAGTGGGTAGAGACCAGGGATGCTGTGTAACACCCTCCAGTGCACAGCACAGCCCCCATCAAAGCAAAGACTCATCAGGCCCAAGTGATACTCCTGTTCCAGCTGAGTGTCCCTGGGCTGGCGGCCTGGGGTAGCCACAGAGCACACCTCACTTGGGCTTCCCAGGTGACTTATGGGTAAAGAATCTGCCTTCAATGCAGGAGACGTAGGCAGATGCAGGTTCAGTCCCTCGGTTGGGAAGATACCCTGGAGACAGACATGGCAATGCATTCCAGTATTCTTGCCTGGAGAATCCCCATGGACAGAGGAGCCTCAGTCAGCAGGCTACAGTCCATGGGGTCGCAAAGAGTCATACACGACTGAGCACACAGCAGGCACCCCTCACTCACAGAGATTTCTTCTGCCGCCTTGCTTATGGCGGGCAGCACGGATCTCTGCAAGAGGCAGAGTTTGCACTTGACCCAGAGAACTAGCTGACGGGATGAGTGTCCTCCTAAGCTCTGACTACAGCTGGTGGGTGTCTTGTGCTTGAGGAGGGGCAGTCAATGAACAGATGAATAAGCATTTGAGGCTAGAGATCATTTTTCCTGGTGGGTTCCTTTTTTTTTTTTTTGGTCCAGCTGTGGAGCTTGCAGAATCTTAGTTTCTAGACCAGGGATTGAACCTGGGCCCCCTGCAGTGGAAGTGCAGAGTCTTAACTACTGGACTGCCCGGGACTTCCCCACTACTGGTGGTTTCTAAAGGCACCCAGTGGTTCTCAAACTTGAGCGGGCATCAGAATCTGAGAGGAGTCAACCTTCAGGTTAAACCCCGAGTACCAGGCCCTCCTGCAGTTACTGACCCTTCCAATCTGGGAGGGGCCCTGAGAATTATACTTGTAACCAGCTCCCAGGGGCTACTGCTGGTTGAGGTCCCCACTTGATAAACAACTGAAGCGCACTGATGTGCTTGAATTTCCAGTGCTCGGCAGAAATACCACCGCGATCACCCATGTCGTCTCAAGTGTCTAGCAGTTTCTCTTTCCCTTTAAAATAATAATCCCATGTCAGTTATCATTGGAATTTTCAGTTCTGGCAGGAAATTCTGCCCTTGACGCCCGCTCACACCTCACGGAGCCCCATGAGGTTTTCCTGTGAAGATCTGGGTGCCGAAATTGGCTCCGAATGTTCTGTGAGAACACAAAATCGCTCTCACTCTCTCTCACTGTACATATTTTAAACAAACACAGATGCTGATACGTTAGTGCTGGCAGGAGATCCTTGTTTGCAAGGCCTTTCATCTCCTTGGGCTTTGAGCCAGGGCAGGCCCGGCTCAAGCCAGCTCATGTTTTTGATCTGTTCCATCACCATGTACCGTCCCAGCTCTTGGCCGAGCCCCACAGCTCGTACCCTTGACTAGTGTAGTCTGAAGGACTTCTCAGGGCCTGGGCTCTACGGTGATCATGAAACCAGACCAGGAGCCAGAGAAGTCTTTGTCCTCATAAAGTTGAAGTCTTGGAAGCATCCAGTGGCCAAGAGTGAATTTTGGATTTTTCCCATAGAGGACCTAGAAAGAAAAAGGGAGCAGAGGAGATGCTAGGTGGGTCTTTAGGTCCTGAGCAGGGTGGTCTTCTCACAAGAGCCCCGGTGCTCTAATCTGAATTACGTTCATGGTCATAGATGGACTGTTTATCATTCCACAGTTTCACTTGAACTGCTACCCAAAGAGGCTGGACATTGAAACACTTGATTTAGCTCAAGTAGGACATTTCATACCACTAACAAACCCCCTTGGCTTGAATGCTGCCTCCTTCTGGGAGGTAGCTCATCTTTCTTCTTTTTTGTTATTTGAATGGCATCACTGACTCGATGGACATGAGTTTGAGCAAGTTCTGGGAGTTGGTGATGGACAGGGAAGCCTGGCGTGCTGCAGTCCATGAGATCACAGAGTCGGACATGACTACGCAACTGAACTGGACTGAACTGAATTACTTTCGCAGGCCAAGGCACAATTTATGCCTGAACCCAAGGCAGCTCCTGAATCCATATTTCCCCAGAACCGTTACAACCAGCTTGACTTTCAGACATTATAGTTACCAAGCTTTAAGACAGGGCTGTCAGGACTGCAGATGCCTAGTGTTTTGATACTGTCTTAAGGATGGACATAAGGAAACAAAACCCAGGCTTTATAGATATGGGAAGGGTGCCTGTGTGTGTTACAGTTAAGTTCTTGTTGCTTTGCAGATGTTACCAAGTCTTTTTTCTGAAAGCAGTATTGGTTTCCTCAGCATCTTACTGAGCTTCTGTGTGAGGGAGAACTGGAAGAGGCTCAAAGAGTGTTACAAAAAAGAAAATCAAGGAGCTTGTCATCCACCAAGGAACATGGACATCATCCAGTTTGAGTTATGTTCTCCAAGTGTTCTGCAGGGTAGTGTCCTAAGCCAGGCTTTCAAATACAAATGTCCGAAAGGACCAAAGAGACTCTTAAGCTGAACGACTGTCTGCTGATTGGTGGCCGCCAGCCTCAGAACTCCTTCCACCTTGGATGAAAAGGTTCTCCCTCCTTTCACGTGCTGCTGCTTCTCTGATGATCGCACCTTTCTTAGTTGTGTATTATAGGCATAAGCTGCTTGCCTTCTAACTATTCCTTTTTTAGTTTAAAGGGACTTGAAGGACTTGTGCCCCAAGCCCCAAATCCATACACTGAAGCTCCAGCCTGCAATATGGCTGTCTTTGGAGACAGTGTCTGTATGGAGGTGCGTGTATGCATGCTGAGTCTCTCAGTCATGTCTGACTCTTTGCAACCTCATGGACTGTGGCCCGCCAGGCTCCTCTGTCTGTGACGTTTCTCAGGCAAGAATATAGGAGTGTGTTGCTGTTTCCTCCTCCAGGGATTGAACCTGCATCTCCTGCGTTGGCAGGTGGATTCCTTACCACTGAGCCACCAGGGAAGCCCACTTTAAGGAGGGAGTTAAGGTTAAATGAGGTCATAAAAGCCCCATCCCTAATCAGATGGGACTGATGTCCTTAGAAGGAGAGGAGACACTGGCGATGCCTGCATAGAGAAACAGGTCGTGTGAGGACACAGCAAAGAGGTGGCTGTCTCCACACCCAGGAGAAACCAAACTGGCCAGCACCACGATCTCGGCCTTCTCAGCCTCCAGAACCAGGAGAACATACATTTCTGTTGTTCAGTTACCTAGTTTGTGGTACTTTCTTACGGCAGTACAAGCTAACTCCATCAGAACTCAGACTCACCTTGGCAGATTTAGGATAATAGCATCTTGTTTTATGGGGCATCTTTGATTTTACTGTGTATTTATAAATTTTAGAAGTGTGTTTTGGTCACTGATCTATAAAAATGGTTAAAGTGAAGTAGCTCCAAATAGCGGAAGGAAGAAAGTGTTAGTCACTCTTTCCAACCCCATGGACTGTAGCCCACCAGCTCCTCTGTCCAAGGGATTCTCCAGGCAAGAATACTGGAGTGGATTGCCGTTTCCATCCCAAGGTGTCTTCCTGACCCAGGGATTGAATCTGGGTCTCTTGTGTTGTAGGCAGATTTTTTAACGTCTGAGCCATCAGGGAAGCTCAAGAATACTGAAGTGGGTAGCCGTTCCTTCTTCAGGGGATCTTCCTAACCCAGGGGTAGAACCTGGATCTCCCACATCGCAGGCAGATTCTTTACCATCTGAGCCACTAGGAAAGCCCTACACAGCTGGAAGGAACAATGGTTCTTAGCTCTGTCCTCCTTCACCACCCCTGGCCCTTCCATTCAGACAACCACTTTCTTCCCTCCTAAGAATTTTGTCTTCTTGAATTAATAGACTGTATTTTCTGAGCCATTCAGAGTTACAAAATAATTGAGCAGAAAGTACAGAGTTCCCTCGCTGGTCCTCTCTGTTTCTCTTCCTGTTAACATCTTATATTTATGGTTTATATTTGTTGCCCTCAGTGAGCCAGTATTGCAGTGTTATTATTAACTATGATCCATCTCCCTGGTGGCTCAGTGGTAAAGAATATACCTGCCAGTGTAGGAGATGCAGCTTCAGTCCCAGGCTTGGGAAGATCCCCTGGAGGAGGAAATGGCAACCTACTCCAATATTCTGAAGAGCCTGGTGGGCTACCATTCATGGGGTCGCAAAAAGAGTCAGACATGACTGAGTGACTAAACAACAGTTATCATTCACTTTAGGGTTAACTCTTGGCGTTGTGCATCCTGTGGGTTTGGATAAATTCATAATGACATGTATCCACCACTGTAGTATCATCAGGAATAGTTTCACAACCCTGAACATCCTCTGTGCTCTGTCTGTCCATCTCTCCCTCCCCTCAACCTCTGGTACCCACTGATCTTTTTAATGTCTCCATCATTTTGCCTTTTCCAGAACAGCATAGAGTTGGAGTCACACAGTGTGTGTGTGTGGGGGGGGTGTGCATTTCAGGTTCCTCCGTGTCTTTCCCTTGATGGCTTGTTTTTCTTTCCAGTGCTGAGTAATATCCATTGTCTGGATGGACCAGTTTGTTGATTCACTCACCTACTGAAGGACGTCTTTGGTGTTTCCAAGTTGGGGCAGTTATATTTGAAGCATACATTTTCTAAGACTAAGGACATTCTTTTTCATATCAGTAACTAAGTATATCATTCACTATCTAGTTCATATCATTTTCAGTCCAGAGTTCCTTCAGTGTTCACACATTGCATTGGTTTGTTTTGCTCCTTTAGTCTCTATCTAGAAGAGCTTCCTGTCTTTTTTCCTTGTTATTTATGACCTAGATTTGTTTTTAAGAGTTCAGACCAGTAGTCCCACATTGTGAATTTGTTTGATTGCTTCCTCATGGTTTGATTTTTTTTAAGTAGCTTTGGGCAATGTTCCAATATTGATGATGTCATAATGTCAGCTTTTCTGACTTGACTGGTGATAAGCTCCATCACTGGGATGAGGTGGTGATGGCCAGAGCCCTCTGTTATAAGGGGACATTTTTCTCTTTGTACGTAATCTGTGGAGGGCTACTTTGAGACCATGTGAATTTTCTGTTTTCCAGCAACCATTTACCCAGTGGTTTTGGAATCCATTGGTAAATGATTGACTAAACTAATGATTGCACTGGGAGTTGCAGAATGTTGGTTTTCGAATTCTATTGTGCTTGCTACATTTTCTCCTCCAGTTTTTGAGACTATTGCTTTAGCTGTGGTGCTTTCTTTCGGTTTTGTCTTCTGTGTTGCCATTATTCTTTTTGTTCAGCATGTTTTTTTAAAAACCACTTTCAGCATTTTGCCTGTAATATTTCTAAAGATTCATAGTCAATTATTTACTTTCTCAATTGACAATGTATAAATATTAGCCATTAGCTAAAATTTAATGTGGCTTGTGTAAACATTTCAAGCAATTTAACATAAATATGTTATAAATGTGATTATTATAAAACTTATTACTATCTTGTTTAGAGGTAAACTGCTGGCTAATTTCCAGTTATCTTCATTTTTTGCAGTTAATAGACAACTAGGAAAAGCAAATTTGACTCAGTCACACAGAAGTTACTGTCATATCTGCTCTTTTTCTCTTTACCTTGTATTCCATACGGGTGTTACTGAGAAGAAGGAAGAGAGTTACTACTATTCCTTTTCATGTATGAAAATTATATTAGATCCTTTGGATGTTCTATTTGTAATTAGTTTAGTATGCTTTTTATTTATTTTTAAATATAAATTTATTTATTTTAATTGGAGGCTAATTACTTTACAATATTGTAGTGGTTTTGCCATACATTAGTAGTATGCTTTTTAAAAAAAACTTATTTATTTAGTTTTGGGCTATGCTGGGTCTTTGTTGCTGCACAGACTTTTCTCTAGTTGCAGGGAGCGGGGACCCCTCTTCCTTGCTGTGTGTGGGCTTCTCATTGCAATGGCTTCTCTTGTTGTGGAGCATGGGCTTTAGGTGTGTAGGCTTCCCTGGTGGTGGCACATGGGCTCAGCAGTTGCGGTTCCCTGGCTCCACAGCACAGGCTCAGTAGTTGTGGCATATGTGGAAACCTCCCGGACCAGGGATCAAACCTGTGTCTTTTGCATTGGCAGGCAGATTCTGTATCACTGAGCCACCAGGGAAGCCTCTGGGTATCATGCTTTTAAAGGCCCTTCTTGCTCTTTCCCTCTCTCTCTTGATGTTCCAGTGAGATGGAGGGAAAGAAGCCCCTCTCTGCCACAGGGTGTGATAGATGGGGAAACTAACACAAGAAATCAATCGCTTTTTCACGGTTAAGGTCCAGCGTGGTCATGGACAAAGAAGTCAGAATTCTGACCTTACGGTTTCACTGACCACTGTCCGTTTCACCAGCTATACCTTACTGCAATACTGCTATGAGTACTAGCGCCCCCGTCTTCATGTTCACTTCCTATTAGGAAGAGATGAGTTTGATACTTTGGCTTTAATTAAACAAATGACAGTGTAATACAACTTTGTTTTCATATTTTTGGGCATATCGTAATTTTTCACAGATAGGAGAAACCTATCATTAAAAAAAAACTTTTCTGTTTTTTGGCCGCACCTTGTGTGGCTTCTGGGATCTTTGTTCCTCAACCAAGGATTGAACCTGCACCCCCGGCATTGGAAGCAAGAGTCTTAACCACTGGACCACCAGGGAAGCCCCAGAAACCTTTCATTTTAATAACCATACAATATTCCAGGGTGAGCCTGCCACCCTTCTCTCTTCTCCTCTTCTTGGGGATGATGAAGATGAGGTGAGCAGAATTCTGCAGGTTAAGTTTGCAGTGGAACTTCTTTTCCCCGGAGACCTTGTGTACATCCGCTTCTTTCACTCCTTTCACTTTCCCCAGGGGGCGTGATTTGACCCCAGCAGATGTTCATTTAAATATTTAACAAAATCGAGAAGAGACAGGGGCTGCCATGAACAGTTGTGCAAGTGTGTGTTCATGACCCAGGAACACTGTTCACATTGTGTTTGTAAAAAGTAGGAGTTGGACAGTTTACAGTATAGGTGGCCCTATACCAGGGGCTCTGGGAAGTGGCATTGTTTTTGTAAGGAAACAGCCATGGAACTTTGGAAGAGGAGGTAATTTATATAAATAGTCAGACATGAATGTCAAACTTTACCCTTCCAGTAAGATAGATTTAAAATTGAACCAATTGTTATACTTAAAACTTCTTACACTTAAAATGCCTTACACATGGGATTTCTGCAATGTGATCAAGTTTTGACATTGACTTTTGAAAGCCCTTTTTAACTGATTATATTCTTAAAAATTGGGTGAATATATGTTAGTCATCATAGGCTTACCGCAGTAATAAGCAAGCCTGTAATATCAGTGGCCAAACACAATAAAGGTTAATTTTTCTCCCGTGTCACTCACACCCAGTATGAGTTGCAGCAGGTGTGAGCTCTGTCCCACACAGTCATCCCAGGGCCTAGGTCTTTAAATCTGATGGCTCCCGATCCATCCTCTGTGACCTCAGAGTCCTTTACTGGCTCCTCTGTCTGGAACAATCAAATGAGAGAGGAAATGTGCAGGTGACTTGGGAGGGGCATCACTCACCTCCACCCACACGCCGTTGTCCAGAGCTCTCTCAGCTGGCCCTACCCATCTGCAAGGATAGCTGGGAAATGTCTCTCTCTGTGCCCAGGTGGGAGGGGCGCTGGGGATCAGAGAGAAGTGTGAATCAATATTGCAAGGCTGACCTTTTGTCTCTATTTTGTTTCTTCTCCAGGAGACTTCTTGGCATCATCACGAAAAAAGATGTTCTGAGACATATGGCCCAGATGGCAAACCAGGACCCTGAATCCATCATGTTTAATTAGAAACAAGATGGTAGTTTATTTGAGAAAAATACAACTGTATCATTGGAAAGAAATAAACAAATGATAGTTATTATCCTAATGAAGGGTCATGCACTGGGAGCAGCGGAAACAAAAGCTTTGTTTGAAAGGAAGAGGAAAAGAATGAAACTTAAAAAAATATACATCTATGAGTAGGCATTTTATAGCTTTAACCCCTTATGAGTTTCAAGCTGTGTTGTGAGTTTAGTAACTGCTGTGGGGCATGTGGGTGGGGGTAAACGATGTGGTTTGTACAAGGATCTGGAACACAGTTGCTGAGTCAAGAAACATTTGCCCCTTCTGTTGCAGGCTGGTGTTGGTAAAGCTTTGAATATGAAAGGCCAAGGGGTATTGGCATGTCAATGTCCTTATTTATTGGTTCCTGAGGTTTGGCTGCCATGTTACTGGATCAGACTAAAGATATTTGCACTTACTTTGTTGGAAAAGAAAAATTAAATGTGAACATACCAAAAGCTGCAAGTATGCTAGTGGGTTCACTTGTGACCAGCCATTGCTGGCTCCTGTTCTCAGCCTGTTTTGTTGCTTATCCCTCAGTTTCTGAACCAAGATTGGGTCTTCTGCCATGTTGAGTATGAAGAAAACATTTCTCTCTGCAAGACTGGCACCTGGGGGCTGCACGATGAACTTTTGAGCATTTGGTACTGTGCTGTTTCCTGCCACAGAAGGAGATTTGTCCTTATTTTGAGGGTATCCATACCCATCATTGATTTGCATCTCCATTGCATCTGCTTCATTTATTGCCGTTGCCTGTGCATTCTTAAATATTGATCAGTCTAGCGCTTTCCAAGGGTCATGTCCTACATTCTGCCAGCTTGCCATAGTGACTTGAATTTCCAAATAGCATATACAAGTGTCAAAACAGACAACCCAGTGTTAGTGCTTATTTCTCTTCTCAGATCTTATTAAATACGGCTGCCGAGAGGGTGAGGCAGATGAGTTCTCAGTGGGAACTCCTCCAAATGGATTGCAAGAGAAATACTAAATTGATTCTAAATCTGTTCCATTCTCCTCTCTGTAGGATGCAAAACATCCAGCTTTAATGTATAAGCATGCACTTTCATATTAGCAATCAGAGCACAGGAGGACAGAGTTAAATTCGAGACAGCCAATTTGAGCATCTTTGAGATGAACGTAATGATACACTTATTCTTTTAGCTGGGTCTTCGGTCGTGTCTGTGGGAAGGAATTAAGCTATGTTTCTTAGGTCCCCTGGGTGATCTCGGTAAGATTGATGCCCCTTGTCCTTTCCCTTTTGTCTTTGTTCTTTCCTTTTCCCTGAGTCATCCTCATCCTTTTCAGTCTCATCATTGGCTCTTGATGTATCAGGTGTGCATTTGGGTGCAAATAATAGAAAATACACAGTGAAGAGTGGACTAAGGAACATGGAGGTGGGCGCCCAGGACTGTTTCCACTAGATCCTTGATGACTCGTGGCCTTTGGTACTTTTTCTCCACATCCTTACCCCTTACCCGTTGGCTTCCTACCTCGTAGTCACAAGATGGTCACTGACCTGCCAGGTCTGATAACTGCTCTCTAAGCTGGAAGAGGAACGAAGAGGCAGGTGACAAGGTGTGTGTGTGTGGGGGGGGGGGGACACAGAGCTTTCCTAGAGGTAATTGGCTTACCTCCATTGGCTGAAATTCTGGTGCTTCCCACTGCACATGAGTCTGGGAAGGAGAGTGTTTAGCTGTGTAGGCATGTTGCACTCAATGAGACAAACTCTCTGAATAAGGAAAGGGGACTGGCCCTTGGGAGGGGATGGTGTCTGCTCTTTTGGATGCTGTCATTGTATGTTTGTCATTGTTCTTCCTGCCATCTTCCCACTGTCTGGCTGACCCCGTCCGTCACTCTCCTGTGACCTTACAGGCCCCTCCCCTCTTGGATTTGACCTGGCACTCCCGATCAGAAGCCATCCTTTCTTAGCCCTAATAACAATGTTTATTCTGGAGAGGAAACCCAACTATAAGAGGGTTTTGGCGAAACGTCTAGTAGATACAAGAACATATACTGATGGGTTTAACCTGATTGAAAACTTAAAGGAGTTGAAGTCAGATCCTGCTGGCCAAAGTATGGAAAATGTGTCTGTAATTAACTGGCCTCCTTCCAGGTAACAGCAGATAGCCACTTCAGTGTGGAACGGTCCGTCTGTGGTAGTGGAATATAATCTTAGGTCCTATAAGAGAATGACATTTGTGGTCACACTCACAGGACCTACGTGGATCATAATGTTTTGTTGCTGTTGAGGTTTTCATGGAACAGTGCGAGTGAAGCTGGATTCTCCTGGGCTTTCAGTCCTCAAAAGTCTTAATGTAGTTCCCCTCTTACTCCCATATAGGCTCTCCAAAGAGTTTTAGCCATAGCCTGGATTTATATAATCCAGGACACCCTGTTAGCTGAAACATGGAGCTTCCGAAGGGAACACAAAACAGTGAACAGGCAGCCAAAGTTCAGTAAAAGCACAGAATGCCCCCCTCCTCTAGCTGAGGCCTGGAAAGAGGAGAGGAGAGGAGGGGGAGTCGACTCTGGGCCGAGGTCCACCATGGTCATGTCCCCTCCCTCAGTGCTTAGCTTAGAGTCAACTGTGGGGCTCAGAGGGCCAGCACTAGACAGCCAGGTCAGGGCTGGGATGGGGCCTTGTAGAGCCACTGCCAGAACCAGCTGCCTGCCTCCCCTGGAGCCCTGACTGGCCACTGACCCTGGCCTCAGACAGACTCGCGGGGAACATACCGCTGGACCCTTTGTTGCACATGGATGGGGATTCTGAAGCGCGCTGTATCCGCATGTAGAACTTCGTCCACTTTACCTGGTGATCTGGGGAACGAGATGAGTAGATCTGGAACTCTGACTCAAGTTGAATACTGTTTTTGATTCTTTTTCCAGAACCAAAGTTGTAGACATTTGTAGAACTTTCTGGGTTCTCTCTGAATAGATTTTTTATGTGAATAAAATATAAATATGTAATGGAAAAGGAGTTCCGTAATGAGGCACATTGACCTACTTCTTGCTGTCTTTTCCTATCACTGAAGGAATGTGTTGTAGAAGGACAGATGGCAAATAAAGAGCATCTTGGGTGTGACATGTGGATTTCTTGTGTTTTTCAGCACATCCCCTGGGAATGCCCATGTGCATGTGGCTTTTACACAAAGGCAAGTGTGCTAGAAGCAAATCCATATTCAGTGTTTGCTGTGGCAATCTCATAGTTCTCTATTTGAAATTTCTAGATGACTTGATAAAGGAGAGGACATGGCAATAGGTTATTTTTTGGTGGGGGGTTTGGCCCTAATGAGTCACAGAAACTGAAAAAAATTTCCAGCAGTTTGTTTCACTTAGGTGAGAATTGTTTCCTTTAAATTATCAACACATGCAAAATCTGTTGAGCATTCATTGTATTCATTATTCCCATGCTGAGCTGGAAAAGGTGAGAAACTCAAGGAGGAGAACTATTGAATTTCAAGTAATTGTAATATTATATCTTCATTTTCATTTCATGTGGGCAGTGTTTTATCAGACTCTGCTTCTAACCTTTGAAATGGTTGACATGAGGAGGGAGCTTGTCCCTGTCTACACTGGGGAACATGAACCAGACTCCATTTTCACTGACGTGAGTCTAACTATTTATTTGCAGTCCTAGTTGTGCTGGGAAAGAAATATATTCATGTTTGGTGCTGGAATGACGACATAGCAATGTGGGTTTGTTTTTTTTTAATTATTGTAACACTGTGTAAACATTGGCAAATTACTAAACATGGTATGTTTGAACTCTGTATTTTTAAAGAAACTTCTATTTTTAAAAATTTTATTAAGAGTATAATTGATTGACAGTGTTGTGTTAGTTTCACGTATACAGTGAAGTGATTCAGTTATCTACACGTTCACTCTTTTTTAGATGCTTTGCCCTTGTAGATTATGACAGAGTGTTGAGTAGATGCGTTCCCTGTGCTAAAAAGAAGGTCCTTGTTGTCTACTTTATATATATTAGTGTGTGTATAGCTTAATCCCAAACTCCTAATTTATCCCTCCCCTCACCTTTCCCCTTTGGTAACTATAAATTTCTTTTCAAAATCTGAGTCTGTTTCTGTTTTGTAAGTATGTTCATTTGTATCTTTTAAAAATTAGATTCCAAGTATGCGTGATGCCATGCATTTGTCTTCTGTCTGACTGACTTCGGTCAGTACAACAATGTCTAGGTCTATCCACGTTGCTGTGCATGGCATTATTTCATTTTTTATGGCTGAGTAGTATTCCATTGTATTGTTTCTTTATCCATTCCATCTTCTTTCCATCTTCTGTATCCATTCCTCTGTCAGTGGACATTTAGGTGGCTTCCATGTCCTGCCTATTTTAAATAGTGTTGCAATGAACATTGAGGTGCATTTATCTTTTCAAAGTATGTTTTTCTCTGGATATATGCCCAGAAGTGGGGTTGCTAGATCATATATGTTCAATTTTTAGTTTTTTAAGGTACCCCCATACTGTTCTCCATAGTGGTTGTATCAGTTTACATTCCCATGAACAGTGTAGGAGGGTTTTTGAAAAATGAAATGAGCACCAGTCCTCAAGCAGCATGTTGTAAAATGGAAGAGAGGCTGCGATATCCCAGCCTGTTGCTACCCTGGGGAACCTTCAAAACCTGATTCTGGTGACTGCAGAAGTGCTTGGCAAGGTTAAAGATCCACTCTTTTTTTTTTTTTTAATTTTTATTTTTTAGTTTGTTTTGCTTTACAATACTGTACTCATTTTGCCATACATTGACATAAATCAGCCATAAGTGTACCTGAGTTCCCAATTCGGACCCCCTCCCTTCCCCCTCCCTCCCCACAAAGATCCACTCTTGAAATTGTCGTGCGAGATTGGGACTTGAGCTTGGCTCAGCTTTTAAATCCCTTGTTCTTAGCCTGGTGGGTTTGAATTTCATCCTTCCTGACCAGTTTTGTATTTTGAAATGGTCAACTTTACAGAAAATTTGAAAAAAAAAAAAAAAACATACCAGGAATGCTCATGTGTCTTTGACCTGGAAGAGGCAGTGAGGGGAGCCCCCTTCGACAGGGACAGCTTAGGAGGATCACCCTCAGCAGGGTGGCCCACACGAGCAACTGTCCTTCATAAGACAGGCCTGGGGTGATATTGAGGGCCACCAGCGGTGAGTAGCTGCAGGGTATGGTGCCTGGGGAGGCAGTGGAGGTTTTAAAGTTGGNAAAAAAAAAAAAAACATACCAGGAATGCTCATGTGTCTTTGACCTGGAAGAGGCAGTGAGGGGAGCCCCCTTCGACAGGGACAGCTTAGGAGGATCACCCTCAGCAGGGTGGCCCACACGAGCAACTGTCCTTCATAAAGCAGGCCTGGGGTGATATTGAGGGCCACCAGCGGTGAGTAGCTGCAGGGTATGGTGCCTGGGGAGGCAGTGGAGGTTTTAAAGTTGGTTTTGTTTTTCCTGTCAGGGAGGAGGAGATGAAGGAGATCCTTCTCCATCATGGAAGGCCAGGGAAAGATACAGAATTCAGAGGAAGGATGTGACTGAATTTGCTTGGTACACATTCTGGCTGTTCTATAGCAAGACCAGAAACTATCGCAAATAGGTGAGCTGGGATAGAGGCTTGTCATAGAGAGGTTCTTGAATTTTGGATGTATTTCCAAGGCAGAACCAGCAGATTTATTGTGGGATGGATATGAAATGGTACAGCTAGGTCGCCATCTATTGAAGTGGGCTAGTAGATGTGAATAGCTCCATTTTGGAAGTGCTACACTGGAGATAACCTGTTGGACATTCCAGTCCAGAGTTCAGGGGAATCCTTAGAGTTGGAGATAGAAGTCAAGCCATTGGCATATCTATGGTATTAAAGCCATGCCTGGAAGTTTCTGTGGTCTAGTGGTTTCCCACTTCATGGGAAATAGATGGGGAAACAGTGGAAACAGTGTCAGACTTTATTTTTTTGGGTTCCAAAAT
>SJYA01003490.1:0-21351 GCA_006410615.1 Neotragus moschatus
GTCAGGCCCTGCTTCTGCCCTTTCTTCCCCCCGTCCTGGGTCAGGCCCTGCTTCTGCCCTTTCTTCCCCTCGTCCTGGGTCAGGCCCTGCTTCTACCCTTTCTTCCCCCCCGTCCTGGGTCAGGCACGCCCTCTGCGATCACTTCCTGCCCCGTCCTTGCCATCTTCTTGAACGAGGCACAGAGCCGACCACCTAGCGGTGGGGAGATGCCCCCTACAGCCTGAGAAGAGGGCTGCTTGGAATCACGGCTCGGTACTGACAGCATCACCGTGGTCACAGCGCTGCTCCAAAAGCCCCGAAGTTTCCGCAGGAACGAAGGGAGTTTTCCGAGGTGAGAGTGAGCATAAGCCACCATGTGGGACGTCGTGGGGGTTTCTGGCTCCCTTTTCACTTTCACGCGTTGGAGAAGGCGATGGCAGCCCACTCCAGTGTTCTCGCCTGGAGAAGCCCAGGGACGGGGAGCCTGGTGGGCTGCCGTCTGCGGGGTCGCACAGAGTCGGACACGACTGACGCGACTTAGCAGCAGCAGCAGCTCCATGAAGACACAGTTCAAGGAGCATAAAGTCCATCGCTTCACAGTGCGGCAGCCCATGGATTTCAGTGCACCCGGAGCTGTGCAACCGGCACCGCAACCTAATTTTAGAAAATTCTCAACACCCCGAGAGGAAACCCCGTCCCCGTGAGCATCCCGGCTCAGCCCTCCTCCCTGCTTAGCCCCTGGCAGCCACGGACCTGTTCGCTGCCCCCACACAGCTGCCCTTCCTGGACAATGCGTAGAAACAGAATCTTGGAACACACTATGAGGTTTAAATGAAGAAAAGTGAGGCCCGGTTTNAGGAAACCCCGTCCCCGTGAGCATCCCGGCTCAGCCCTCCTCCCTGCTTAGCCCCTGGCAGCCACGGACCTGTTCGCTGCCCCCACACAGCTGCCCTTCCTGGACAATGCGTAGAAACAGAATCTTGGAACACACTATGAGGTTTAAATGAAGAAAAGTGAGGCCCGGTTTCTACACTGATGAGACGGGTCACACAGAGAACCTCCCATAACTCAAGTGACCAGCAAGTGGGGTAGCAGGGCTCTGGCCAGGGACGCGGGCTTGACCTTGGTCCCCAGGGGCCAGGGCCCCCCCTCACCGGCTGCAGACCCTGCTCTGGGCGGGTCACCCCCAGGCCCCCTCTGTGGGCTGCAGCTTCCTCACTTAAAAAGCCACGACGGGGAACTTCTCTGGGCAGTCCAGCGGGGAAGAATCGGCCTGCCAAGGCGGGGAACACGGGATCGATCCCCAGTCAGGGAAGATCTCACCTGCCACGGAGCAACTAAACCTGTGCACCCCGAATAGTGAGGCCGCACTCCAGACAGCAGCGGGAACCACCACCGCCGAAGCGGCACCCCTGGGGCGCGGAGCCCGACTCGAGGGAGCCCCCGCTCGCCTCAACGCAGCAACGGAGGCCTGGTGCAGCCGTGAATAACACTACTCCATTAATGTCCTTTTTAAAAAAAGGCACGAAGGGCCCCTCTGGCTCTGAAACGGATTCCAAGTGAAAGGACACTTAAGGAAAAAAATGGGCACTAAATGGTCTTATCTGCTCTTATCTGCAAACCCAGAGCCAGGCCGGCGCACTTGCCCTGGGGCAGGACCACCCCGCCTGCGGCTGTGCTCTGACCCGCACGTGTCCGGCGGCCCCCAGGGCTGGCTTGCCGGCTGAAGGCCACTTAACATCCTACCTCCTGACAGAACTTGATGGTGGGCCCGTCCTCCGCTGACTCGGCAAATTCCGTCCACGGAAGCTTCTCTCTCGTACAGAAAGCAAAGGGCATCGCTGTGGAGAGGAGAAAGGCAGTCACACCCAGGCTCAGGGCCTCCGAGGGGGCCCCGCGGCCTGGTGTGGGGGGCCTTCCTTCCGAGCGCACCCCCAGCTGTGGACGACGGGCAGACCCTCCCCTTTCCCGGCTTCTAGGGGTGAGGCCAGCGATCCCGCCTACGGTCTCAGACACACTTGCAGCAGAAAGCTGACAAACGCTTGCACACCCAGGCTCACAGCGGCTGAAAGATGGAAATGACCCCTGTCCACCGGCGGGTGAACGGCTGGACTGCGGTCCACCCACTCGGCGGGATACTGTGCTGTGTCCTCAGGCGCGTCCAATTCTTGTGGCCCCGTGGGCCGTAGCCCGCCAGCCTCCTCTGTCCATGGGGATTCTTCCAGCCAAGGATTCTGCAACGGGTGGCCATTTCCTTCTCCAGGGGATCCTCCCGACCCAGGGCTGAATGCACATATCCTGCGTTGGTGAGCGGATTCTTCACCCCTGAGCCACTCATTCAGCCTTATAACGGCAGGAAATTCTGACACTTGCTCCAACACGGCGAACCCTGTGGACATTCGTTCAGTTTGGTCGCTCAGTCTTGTCCGACTCTGCAACCCCATGAATCTGAAGACATTACATGCGGCGAAATAAGGCAGACAGAGAAGGAAAAGCACTGCACGGGCCACTCACATGGGGCCCCCAGGACAGGCAGGCCCGCAGAGACAGAGAGCGGAAGACAGGTGCCGGGCCTGGGGGCACACGGAACGGCGGGCTGCTGCTCAAGGGGCTGGAGCGTCAGTGCGGGCAGGCGAGAAGGCTCTGCATGTGGACGGTGGCGATGGTTACACAACAGTGTGAGTGCGCTGAATTTTACGGAACTGAACCCACAAAAAAATGGTTAAAATGGTCAACTTCATGCTATGTCTGTGCTACCTTAATTTCAACCACACACACACACACACACACACACACACACACACAGGGATCCCCCGGTGGCTCCAGTAAAGAATCCTCCTGCCAGCTTGGGAGATGCGGGTTCGATCCCTGGGTTGGGAAGATGCCCTTGGAGAAGGAAATGGGAATCCACTCCAGGACTCTGGCCTGGAGAATCCCATGGACAGAGGAGCCTGGGGGGCTACAGTCCATGGGGTTGCGAGAGTCAGACACGATGTCGCGACTAAACCACACGTGAAACAATTCTGTACAAGGTACAGCCAGACACTGCTGGCCGACCTGCAGGTTTCTACGAGCACAGCCGAGGCTTCTTGGAGACGGTGTCCGAGGGTGCGCGAGGACGGTGCCGGGACCCTCCCATGTCAATAGGAATGCTCCTTCTCCCGGGGCCCGGGGCCTCTTCAGGAGCGAGGAAAGCCATTCCTGTAAGGAGCCCAGCAGAAGTCTGGGACACGCTGGATGGGCTGAGGGCCCCCCGGGGATAAATGCATGACCTCAGTCCTCTCTGGATAGATGATGCCCCACGATCGAGAGGGCTAACTCACCAGGAAGGTTCATAACTCGCTGAGGTCTGTGCGCTTAAAAAAAAAAAAAAAAGCGGGTACACACACGTGCAGTAACAATTCAAAGAATGATGACAGGGCACCAGATTCTCAGTGGAGGTTTCCTCTGTGGGCGTGGAGGGGGCTGGCGGGGGTAGGCACCAGGGAGGCACACGCTCCGGCCAAGCGCGCTCCGCCACCTTGCGCACACGCTTCCGCGTCCGCTGGCCTGCTGGCGCCCTCCGGCGTCCCCTGCGAGCTGGAGCCCCGGCCGCGTGGTTGCTGGCTCTTCTGGACTCGTCCTCCTGTGACCTCTTTCGCACCCTTCGCCCGCTCGCTGCCGAGCTGCTGTCTTTTCCTTCGTGACTTGGAGCGCTGAATTCCTTCTTCGGCCCAATTCCGTGCAGAGTTGGCCTTCTGTACCTGTGGGATCCCCCACCAGCTGAGGGTGGAAAATGCTTGAAAAAAAAAATTCCACAACATTCCGAAAAAGCAGAACTTGAGGTTGCCACACAGAGGCAACTATTTACTTGGCATTTGCACAGTGTTAATGCCGCTGGACGGCTCTGAAACCGACTGGCCTGCAGGGAAGGTTTGTGGGAGAGCTGTGGGACGTGGCCGAGGAGGACTTTACCTGGCTGCTGCACAGGGTGTGTGTGGCCTCTTTGTGGGTGGTAACTGTCACCAACTGGCGGCCACAGATTGGCACCTGCGCAGGGGCTGCCATCTACCTCTGCATGGAGGAGACGACTGTGCTGTGGCAGCTGCTGACCCCCAGCACCCTTGCAGGAGTCCACTGGCGAGAGCAGAACCCGGGCGCTCGGCCCTGGGAAACTGGCAGCCCAGGCCTTCAGGGAGGCAGGTGTTCTCAGAGGCTGATGTTATGAGCCAGCTCCTGTATGCCCTTGTGTCTAGAAAAGCACGAAAATCCTTCATGGTGATGACTCTTCCCCCTGAACAGAAGCTTCACGAGACCAGCAGAAACTTTCTACCAGAAATACACACGCGTGCGCTCCCCCGTGACCAAAATCACACAGAGGCTGACCTTCCCCCGCTACCCCTTGGGAGCAGCTTCTCAGAGCTGTCTGAGCGGCTGTCTCCTGGGCTGCGGTCCTCATATTGCCCCCAGGAAACCATAACTCTCACGTGGTGCATATGCAAGGCCTGGTGAGAGGCAGCCCGTCCCGATGCCCCTGTGAAGTGAGCGTGACTCCTCATTCCACAGAGGAGGAAGCGGGCACCAGGCTCCCCCGTCCCTTCCAGTCCCTGGCAGCCTGGGGCAACGGTGGACCACAACCATCTCGGCCGCCCGGGACCTGGCCCACGGAGGCGGCAAAGTGGGCAGCGGACTCTGCCAGCAGCGGCCCGGGGGCCTCGGCATCGGGCTCAAGACTCCCCAGGCTCCTTGGATGAAGACAGAGGAGCTATTTTAAGGAACCCAACAAGAATGCTGTTGATAACAAAGAAAGATCCTTAATGACCGCTCACTGGCAGCTTTCAGAGCATTAGGAGAGACTCAAGGGCCCCAAGAGGATAAAACCTCCCTTTCCGATTTCATAAGCGCTCCACATTTCTCCATTTCCATTTTAATGGTTTCTTTTCCTGTTTTCACAACCCCTGTAGTGTAAACAAACTTTCAAAAGCAGCATGTGGAAGGCAGGTTGGGGGAGGCTGGCTGCAAAGTTCTAAGCACATTTTGCAAATCAGAGGAAAAGGGGGTCCCCCATTCAGTGAACCAGTGCTCCTCAAAGCAGGCTCTGGACTTAGACCCCGCCGCGCCCCGCCCTCAGGAGATGCCAGCTGAGATGGGGCGCTCAACGGGAACCTGGTGGGGTGCCTCAGTTCTGTGCAGGGGAGTCCCCAGGGCCCCCCAAAGGACGAGGTGTCCACATTAGGCCTTGATGGATGAGTGGGAGTTTTCCAAGAAAGAGAAGTTGGTTAAACCATCTAATAAATATTTTTAGCCCCTGTCATGTACCAAGGATTATTCAAGCCACTAAAGATAAGATGGGGGTAGGAGAAAGAGTAAACAGAACGTGATCCATCCAAACAAAGGGATACTACGGGCCACAAAAAGGAAGGACAGTCTGACACTCGCAACAACACGGACGGGCCCTGAAACATGGCGCTCAGCGAGACCAGCCAGACGCCGAAGGCCAAATGCTGCAGGATTCCACCCGCACGAGGCCCCAGAGTCGTCAAATGCATAGAGACAGAAAGCGGGGTAGGTATTTTCAGGGATGGGAGAGTCACTGATGAGGTGGCGCAGAGTTTGGGCCGGAGATGACGATAAAGTCTGGGTCGAGACGGTGATGACAGTTAAATCGACTTTGCGATTGTATTTAACGTCGCTGAATTACACATTTCCCGAATGTAGCAACGTGCATGCTTTACGATCAAAATTTTTCAAATGTTAAAAAAAAGGGAGGGGCTGGGGATTGGGGTGGGAAAAATCACCACCACCCAGGCACTGACCACGTGGAATTTACAGTCTAACGGAAGAGGCAGACAGGGCAAAAGTGTCACCCGAGAGTGAAAACACACACGTGTCGGGAAATGTGCAGAACAGGACGACCGGCTGGGTACCCGTGGCGGAAGGGACGCGCCTTTGCTCTCTGCCATGTGTGTTTAGTCGTGTCTGACTCCTGCGACCCCACGGACTGCAGCCTGCCAGGCCCCCTCTGTCCAGGGATTCTCCCGGCAGGATGCTTTGGGAGGAAGAATTAAAAGGCTCAGAGGAGAGGCTGAGGCACGTGAGAAGGAGAAGCGGGCTCCGGGGTTGCTCGTGCTGCTGACAAAGAACCTCTCGAGGGATGAGAAATGAAAGGCGATTTTTAAGAAATCACGTAGCAAACGCTCTCGGCGACGTGGACATGAGACTGCGGCTTTGCAAGGGGCAGAGAAAGCGTCAGGAGAGGGACTTACTCCACGCCTCCTGGAAGCAAATGATGTTGACTCCACACGCGGCAGCCACCTCCGCGACGGCCTCCATGCGTCTGTGTAGGGCGGCGACCTGGCAAGTCAAACAGCGAGTGTGAGAGCCCATCGGGTTCTACTGCTGCTGCTAAGTCGCGTCAGTCGTGTCCGGCTCTGTGCGACCCCATAGACGGCAGCCCACCAGGCTCCCCGTCCATGGGATTTTCCAGGCAAGAGTGCTGGAGTGGGGTGCCATTGCCTTCTCCTCGGGTTCTCCTGCTTGAGGCCAACTCTAACGCCCATCCCCCAGCAGGCCTGCTGCAGGAAGATGCGCAAGGTGGGAGGTTCTGGGATGGGGGACAGTCCTCGGGCCGAAGCCATGGGCAAAGGTGGAGGGGCAGAGGCCCTGGGGTCCCCCAGGCACTGGATATTGCCTCGCTGAGCCTCAGTTTTCCCTGTCTGGAGAATGGGGAGAAGAATGCCCGCCTCTTGGCATTGCTGAGATGTGAGCTGCTTGCTGAGAGAGGGGCCCAGCACACACCAGAGCCCTCCCCCGGGTCACCGGCCCCCTTGGCCTGCAGCCCTGGGACATTGGTCCCTCAGGACACCCTGTGTCTGTGGGGATGCCCAGTCCTGCCAGCTCTGTCCCCCCGTGTTCCTGATCTCCCAAGGACGCCCAGCTGCGCCCTCTACAAGAACGTGCCCTCTCCCCTGCCCTGCCCTGCCCTGCATGTGTTCTCAGGTGTCGTCCGTGGCGGGGCCGAGAATCGGGGTACCTGGGCTGCCCCCCGGCCTACATGCGCCCAGACAGCGGCGCCGTGCCCCACCAGGCTTTCCCGTCCCAAGACCCCATGAGCTCCTTAGGAGTGGCATCCTCAAATTGTCCGTGTCCTCAGCCCGCTGTCTGGCTCCCAGGAGACACTTGGAAGTGTTTTTGTTTAGAGATAGACCAGTGGAACCTGGTGGGGCCAAGCTGAAACCCAGAGACACCAGGTATCCCCACTATAGGGCCCTGCACGTGCTGGGCTGGGAACATGTTTCTAGGTGCTGGGGGGGGGAGGTTAGGACCACATCTCTGTCCCCCCAAGACCTCCTGACAACCTGGACTGGCCAAGGAGACAGATTTGCAACCCGACAGAGGCTGGGGGGGTGGGTGACTCCTGCACCGAGGAGCCAGGCAGAGGCACATGGGCTGGACAGACATGTGCGCTGGCTGCAGCCAAGAGGCAGGGCTCCGACGGGGAGCACGGGAGCCCGAGGGGTGGCCTCCTCCCTGGCAAGCTGAGCTCCATCCCAGGAGAGGGAGGCGGAGAAAGGGGTAGGGGCCGAAGAAAAAGCAAAGCAAGAGGCATGGCTGGAGGGCCAGGGGGGGGGGGCGGAGGGGGCACCAGGGCAGAGCAGCTGGTCGGCCAGCGGGGACCGTGGCCAAGTCTCTACAGGCGGGAGAGGCCTAACCTGCTTCACCACAGGTGTGTCCGCAGGGAGCGGGGTCCTGTTCTGAACGAGCCCCACACGCACGATCCGGGGCTTCCTCTGCTGCTCCGCGGCGGCCTCAAACGCGTAGCCCTGCAGCTCGAAGTCTCCTCTGGAGGCGGCCTCGAGAGCTGCGCCGGGTAGGTCGAGCTTCCTAGATGCAGGAAGGCAGAGGGCAGGTGAGCTGAGTCGGTCCGCAGCGCCTGACAACAATCGCAGCCGCTCTTCCAGCCGAGAAGGGATGCGTGGCATCCTGGCAGGAAAGCGCAGGAGCTGGCCAGGGCCGAGGCCACGTGTGGGAAGCTGGGGCGGAGCAGCGGGACGTGGGACCACCCCATCCCCAAGAGCCCCAGCGAGGGGAGAATGGCTTCACCCGGATTCTGGAGCCAGCAAGCCGACTGTTAGACCCCACATAGGAGGGCAGGGGGACGGGGTGGCAGGGAACCTAGGCAAGAGGCTGATGTTCAAGCTGCTGAAATCGGGGGCAGGGATTAAATTATCAACATAGGTGAGGGGGGACGGAGTCCCCCAAACGTCTGTCAACTGGAGTCAGAGGGCTCTGTGAGCTGGGGGGTATCACAGCAGGTTGTAAGGAGACAGGCAAGGAGGCCAGGACTGATAGCAGGATGGAGGGTCACAAGCGTCTGGGGACCCCTGCCCTGCCGGGACTCCCAGCGGAGAGGGCAGCTCCCAGCCCAGGGCCGGACGGGCGAGGTGGGGCCCAGGCGTCCAGATCGAAGGCTGAAGGGCTCATCCCGGTGTGTGGTTTATTAACAGAGGCAAGTGGATTATTGACAAAACCTCCCACCAAAGTGACCACGGGCCAAACGGCTAACGGTGATGCCCATTCCGTGCCCCCGCCTGGGGGTGGAACCTGCAGGAGAAGGCCCAGGAAGAGCTGACCGTCTAGGGGGCGAGAGGGTTACGAAATACCTCGAGAATGCCTCAGAAAGTCTCCTGACAGCCGCTATCTAATAATACTCCTCTCTCTCCCACTTTGAATCCCTTTCTTAACGACGTTTCTTTCAAAATCACAGCCCTGTCAGCCCGAGCCCCCTGCCACCGCCCCCCTGCCAGGCGCTTTCCGTGACGGCTCCCTGACAGCTCGGAGCTGGGTTCCGCCCTGACAGTCAGCCTGCTTTTCAAACTCGTCAGGGCTCCGTGCGCTGCGACAGGTTAGAAATAGCTGCAAAGCCCACACCATGCCTCCTGTTGCTGTGGGGGCCTCAGAGGCGGTCCCCCGCCCCCCAGGACAAGTCACTGTTGTAGCAGGGGGCCGGGCGGGTGGCCTGTCCTCAGCCAGGAGGAAGACGTGGGCTCGCCGGAGGTCCACAAGCCCCCCAGCTGTAAGCTGGTCCTGCAGCCTCTGGTCGGCCCGCCCCACCACAGCTCCCTGGGGACACCCGGCCCCGAGGCCCGGGGCCACCGCTTGGAGGCTTTCCCTGCCCTCCTGTTATCCTGGCCTGCCATCACCCGGCCCTGGAGAACCCACCTGGCCCTCGAGATGCACCCCTCAGCCGTGTCCGGGTCCACCAAGGGGCTCGGCCCACGGAGGCGGAGGGGTGCCAGACAGCCGCGGCGGACGGAGCCCAGCCAATGGACAAGGACCTCACACGTGGGCTCTCTACTGCCCTCAGCCCTCCCTTGGTGCCTGCAGCAGGCTCTCTGCCCATCACCCACCCTGAGGGCCTCACGTACGACTCCAAGAAGGAAAGCCCATCACTTCCTGTCCTGGCCCCACAGACCCCTTTCCAGTGGGGTCAAGGCAGGCCTTGCCCAAGGGAGCCCAGCCCCCCTGCTTCCTTGGCAACCTCTGGCTTCTGGAACTTCTCCTTCCCCTCTAATGGATCTGCATTTTAAATAATTAAACCAGAGCTTTGTTACAAAAGAAACACGGGCTCCGGGGAGGGAAAAAGTGAAAAGTCAAACAGTGGAGAATGCCAAATGAGCTCCCCTCCCTCCCGGAAGCTGGAGACAGCCCCTCAGCAATGTCTGCCGCTTCTTTCCAGCATTTTCCGTGAGTGTCACACGCACAAAGGTGCCCTTCTGCGCGCCCCGCTCTTCTGTGGGCACTCTTTCGCTTGCCGCTGTACACACGTTGGGCACCATTCCCTGTCTCCTGCAGACCACAGTTCGCCATGACCGCTATTTGAGTCTCTCCTCTCCTGTTTAGGGAGTACCAGGATCCCAAGGACGGGGGAGCCTGGCAGGCTGCCGTCTATGGGGTCACAGAGTCGGACACGACTGAAGTGACTTAGCAGCAGCAGCCTTCTGACTGCTAAAGCCCCCTGGACGCCCTGAGGTCCCCACCCTTCCAGACCTCCTTGAGTCGCCTGACAGTCTGTCCTCAATCTGAGCTGACTCCCCTCGGGTCCCGCAATCCCACATCCTCGCCTCTGGAGTCTCCCACAAAATCTCCGCTTCCTCTGCCCCTTAGACTTCTCCTCTGTACCCATCCCTTCACCTGCAATGACCGTCTCTAGGACAACCCCAAGCCAGCGCCCCCCAGCACCCCTCTGGAGTCTGTGTAACGGGCCACGGGCTGACCTGTGTGCCCCTTCCCCCAGAAAAGATACGCCCAATGTCCTAACACCCAGAACTCATGACTGGGAACTTTTGGGGAAAAACAGGATCTTTGCAGACAGCATTAAGGATCTCAAGATAAGATCACTTGGTATTACCTGGGGGAGGCCTAAAAGCCAGTGCTGGGTTTTAAAAGGAAGGCCCAGTGGAGAGACATGGGTAGAAGAGAAGACTATGGAATCAGAGGCAGTGGCTGGCGTGATGCTGCCACGGGCCCAGGAACGCCAGAAGCCACCAGAAACCAGAAAAGCCTCGAGAGGACGCTGCCCAGAACCTTTGGAAGACAGTGTCCCTGCCAACACCTTGACTTTTGTGCTTCTGGTCTTCAGAACCACGGGGACACATTTCCTTGGTTGAAGCCACGCGGCGTATGGCCATTTGTCAGAGCGCCCCCGCCACGCTGGCCTGCCCTCAGCAGCACCTCACCAGGTGAACCCACACAGGCCACCCAAGGGCCCACGCGCCCTGCCAGGCTGGCTGCCGTGCCGCCTGTTGAGACTTCTGGACCCCTTNATTTCCTTGGTTGAAGCCACGCGGCGTATGGCCATTTGTCAGAGCGCCCCCGCCACGCTGGCCTGCCCTCAGCAGCACCTCACCAGGTGAACCCACACAGGCCACCCAAGGGCCCACGCGCCCTGCCAGGCTGGCTGCCGTGCCGCCTGTTGAGACTTCTGGACCCCTTCCTCCTCTCTGCCCCCAGGCACTCTGCCCGCATTAAGGCCTCCCCACCATCCACCTGCCCTTTGCAAATGCTCGGAAGGCTCCCAGCACCATCAGGACAATCCCGCCTTCTCTGCAGAGGAGGAGCCCCCAGGATCCACCCCGACTACTCCTGCCTCCTCTCCTAGGCGAGCCCCCACAGTACTCTACACCCACAGCCCCCAAACGGGCCTGTCCCCTGCGGTCTGCGCCTTGGCCCGGAGCAGCTGAGCCCCTTCCCATCTCTGGACCAGCTCCGCAGTCTTTTTCAGGACGCAGCTGAAGCCTGGCGCCCCAGAAGCCTTCCCCACTTGCCCCAACCCCATCCATATAACCCCCTCAGCTCTCCCTGCGTGCCTTCTTGCGGTGCAGGATAACCAGGAAAGACAGAAAGCCCCTCGAGGGCAGGAACCGTGGCTAACTCCTCCTAGGACTTCTAGTGCCCGAGACAAAAACAAACGCTCAATAAATGTTGAATGAGTAAATGCTTCTTGGGTCTGCCGGTCTTAAACCGTGCCTTGATGTTCTTCGGAGATTTCATCTGTCTGGCACAACCAAAGGCCCGTTTAGCTCACTCACTTAGTGAACACTTGCTAAGTGTCACCTTTGTCTTGGGGGCAGTGAGCTCTCAGAGAGAAGGCGGTCTTGTGTGGAGCGAAGGCGGAGTCTAGGGGAGGACTCCATCAGGCCCCACAGCGGCAGCCATACCCAAGTCAGTCCATGAGAAGTGAGCAAAAGACTTTGTTAAATATATTTCTTAATGTGGATATTTTTGTAAATTCTTGATTGAATTTGTTACGATATTGCTTCTATTTAGTGTTTTGGTTTTTTGGCCACTAGGCAAGTAGGATCTTGGGGTCTCCCTGGTGGCTCAGACAGTAAATAATCCGCCCACAATGCAGGAGACCCGGCTTGGATCCCTGGGTCAGGAAGATCCCCTGGAGAAGCGAATGGCTACCCACTCCAGGATTTTTGCCTGGTGAATTCCATGGACAGAGTTTACAGTCCATGGGGTCTCAAAGAGTCCGACACAACTGAGTGACTAACAGTTTCACTTTCGTACAGAATCTTAGGTCCCCAACCAGACACTGAACCCATACCCTCTGCGCTGGAGGCGGTTCTTAACCACTGGGCCTCCAGGAAAGTTCCATGAACAGACGAACTTCCAAATGAATAATTTTCTATCTTCACTTCGCAATCTGTTCATAGCCAAATCCCACCCAATCATAAGTACAAATGGTTAAAACCCCAGAGTGAAGCTTGGAAGGGCTTAGCACAGGCTGGAACAGAGCCAAGAAGAGGGAACAGCAGAAAGAATGGAAGGGGAACCACCGACTCGGTTGCTGTGAGCCAAGCCCCAGGGAGAGGCCTGGTGGTCACTGGTGAACGGGATTTGGCTTCCGCTCCAATCCTCCCCTCCTCTGGAGTGACCCAAATGTGTGCAGAGCCCTTCTCACAAGGCAGTCCTTTACCCTGAGCTCTAGAACGGGTCCTGGCCTGCCACCTACGAGGGAAACTTGCTTCTCTATCCCCAGCACTCTCTCTGACACCCACAAGCTCTGTCTTTTCCCAGGGGAACTTGCCTGCCTCACCTTTAAACACTCCCTGCTTCAGGGCATTTTCCTTAGGAGCCCCAGTTCTCAGAGGTTTCCCCCATCGTGAGCCTTCCCAGGTGCCATGGAAGGCAGTAATTCAGCATCGGCCCACAGGAGGGGCCTTGAGGGTCGCCAGTCCCAGGCACCCCTCTTTGGGTATGAAGAGCCCTCTGGACACAGTTCTGCACCACGCTAACCCCAGAAGCAGCTGCCCTAACTTTCCCATCCACTACCTGTGGAAACACCTGGAGCTCTGAAGTCTGGTCCCCGCCCCTGCCAGAACGCCACATGAGCCGGTGGCCGGGACCCTCTGACCCAATTAACCCCCTCCAGTTTCAGGGGAGCTGACCAGGCGCCTCAAGGTCACTGCCACAAGGTCAGGAAGTGTGTGGTGTGGCTGGATGGGGGGAGCCCACAAACGGGCAAGAAAGTGGAAGGATGTCTGGTCAGGATTTGTGTAGGGTCAGGATTTCATTCTAAGGGCCGTGGGAATCCCTGATAGAGTTTTAAGCAGGATATGAGTTACATCTTCCGGTTGTTTTGAGAAAAGGGGACCAAAGAGAAACAGGAACAGAAGGGCAAGTGTCTTCCAGCCCTGCACTGCCCGCGTCCAGGAGTGCACTGCCCTTGGAAAGTCCCAGCGATGCCCACAGCAGGCTGGGAGTTAGCTCTGACATGGAAGCTAACTCCCGGGACTTGCCAGTGGGAAAGGTCCCTTCGCCAACCAGATTCAGAGGCCTCTCTGACCCAGGACCCGCCACAGGCCGATCACTGCGGGAAGGAGGAGCTGGGGGCAGGACCTCCAGTGGGCCTGATGGGGGCTCTGGCTGGAGGTACTGACCTAGACAGCCAGCCAGAGGACAGGCCTGGCGCCGGGAAAGAAGTGGGTCACTGGAAGCTGGAAAGAAAGCTGGGTGGTCACGGGGAAAGCACAAAAGAGCAAAACTGCCCTTTCCCTCCAGGCTTTTAAGCGTCACGCTGGGTTGTGCACCCGAGGTCCCATCTATGGAACTCAGGGTCTCAGCTCGCCAATCCAGGATTCACCACCGCCCCTGCAGAGCCCTTCAGACCCGGAAGCCCCCTGTCTGGTCCCCCAGGCCCACACCACTGGCCCCAAGGCCCCCCAACTCCCTCCCCGAGCTCCCTGCCTGGCCAGTCTGGGCTCCACGCACCGGGTCTCTTTGCCGTAGAGAAGGCGTTTGACCTCCCGCAGTTCTGCGAGTGGGAGATGTTTTTCCAAGCACCGCTCCAGCGACTCAAGCCCGGAACCGGCCATGTCTGAAGCCCGCCCGTTTGTCCAGACCTAGAGTGCCTGCTGCCCTTCGCCCCGAGGGAGGAGGCGGAGGCGGCGGCCGTGGCCAGGCCCGCACATGCGCCCTGCCCTCTACCCCCGTGCCCTGCGCCCGGGAGGACTCTGGCGACCCCCGCTCCCTCCGCTCACGCCTCTTCTGGGCACCGCCAATCAGCGCCGGGGGCGTTGCGCACGGTGACCGGGAAGGTGAATGGACCTTCTTGCCACGCCTGGACTCCGGCCCAGCGCCCTGGACACAGGCTGAGTGCACCGGGGGAGGGGAGCCTGGGCTGGAGGCCGCGCCGCTACCCTCCAAGGCCTGGTTTCTGGAGTTAGGCAGGGTGGAGGCCAGGCAGCTCTCCCCCACACAGGGACCCGTGCGCCGTCGGGAGGCCAGTAACCACGGACCGGATGCGGTCCGCAAGGGGCGGATGGGTGGGTGTCCCCACCGGCTCCCTGGGTGAGATGGGGAGGGGGGTCCGGACCGCCTCCCAGAGGCCAGGGTGAGTCCCCCAGGACGTGAGGAGCCCCGGAGTCCGGCCCACCCCAGAGCCGGGCAATGCGGCCCGATGGGGCAGACGCCTGCAGGGACGATCTGGTCAGCCACTCGCAGGCCTGGCCACCCCGGATGCAGACAGAATCCTCGCAGGGTTGTGGCCTGTCAAAGGAGGTGGGGAGAACGAGGTGGGGGGCCCAGAGTGGGCGCCGTGGGGCCGGGCTGAAGGGATGCTGCAGAAGCCCCTCGCGAAGGTGTGGGCCATTGATTTGATGCCTGTTCAGGAGCAGTTTCCAGTATCTGATGGAGACGCCTTTCACGAATGCAACCTTTGAGGGCTGGCAGTGCGTAAGGCGGAGAAGACAATGGCACCTTACTCTAGTACTCTTGCCTGGAAAATCCCATGGACGGAGGAGCCTGGTGGGCTGCAGTCCATGGGGTCGCTAAGGGTCGAACAGGACTGAGCGACTTCACTTTCCCTTTTCCCTTTCATGCATTGGAGAAGGCAATGGCACCCCACTCCAGTGTTCTTGCCTGGAGAATNGACTCGATGGGCGTGAGTCTCAGTGAACTCCGGGAGTTGGTGATGGACAGGGAGGCCTGGCGTGCTGCGCTTCATGGGGTTGCAGAGAGTCGGACACGACGCGCCTGGCCTGGCCTGGCCTGGCCTGGCCTGGGCTGGACCGGGGGTCATCCAGCAGAGTGCTGCGGTGAGTGAAGGTGTGTACACGCACATGCTGCATTCGTCCAGCCAGCCTGTGTCTTTTCGTTTGCGTGTTTAACCCATTTACGTCTAAGGTGATTGTGGATATGTGTGGTCTCATTACTGCTTCGTGATTGTTTAGGGTTTGCTTCCTGTAGGTGGTTCCCTGCCTAGAGAAGCTCCTTTAGTATTTGTTGTAAGCTGGTTTGGTGGTGCTGAGTTCTCCTAACTTTTGCTCGTCTGGAAAGCTTTTGATGTCTCCGTCAAATCTGAATGGGAGTCTTGCTGGATAGAGTGTCTTTGTAGGCTCTTCCCTTTTATGACTTTAAATGTCCTGTGCGGTTCACTTTCGACTTGTCGAGCTTCTGCTGGGAAATCCACTGACAGCCTGATGGGAGTTCCCTTGTATGCTGCTTGTCATTTTCCTTCATTTCTCTTAATACTTTCTATCCCCATCTTTAATTTTCGTCAGCGTGATTTCCGTGTGCCCCAGCGTGCTCCTCCTGGGGTCGTCCTGCCTGGGGCTCTCTGTGCTTCCTGGACTTGGCTGACCATTTCTTTCCCGCGTTAGGGAAGTTTTCCAGCCATCATCTCTTCAATATTCCTCAGGGCCTCTCTGTTCTCCTTCTGGGAACCCTGGAGTGTGCATGCTGGCGTGGGTAATGTTGTCCCTGAGGCCTCCCAGGGAGTCTTCATTCACTCTCACTCTCTTTTCCGCATGCTGTCCTGTGGCGGCAGTTCCCACCGTTCTGGCCTCCGGGCCATCGTCTGCCTCAGTTATTCTGCCGCTGACCCTCCTGGCGGTCTGTTCATCCGCGTTTGTTCTTTAGTTCGTCTTGGTCTTCGGTAGGCATTTCCCGCATCTTCTCCATCGTTTTCCCAAGATCCTGGATCATCTTCACAATCGTTATTCTGAATTTGTTTCTAGAAGTAAACGCTTCCAGCCTGCAGCATAACCTGAGACATGACAAAACCCTAATCTAAGGAGAGGGAGGGGTTAAATTCAGACGATACCATGGAAGTAGAGATCAAAGGGCTTTGTGTTCACCCAAATGGCGGATGGAAGGTAGGACCCTTAAGAGGAGCAGGCTTCTTCCTTGAGACTCAGCTTAATGGTGACACCACTTAGGAAGCAGGAGCCATGAGAGAGAAAGCGACTTTGGAAATTTAGATGCTCACGGAGCTTCCAAAGACAGATCCCTGTGAACAGTTGGAGACTTGGGTCTCGGGCCTAAGCTTTAGAACCGGGACTAGAGAGTGAGAGTCGGAGGTCTAAGAAGCGCACAGTGATTGCTGAGCCCTGGGCTGAGCAGAGATCACCCAGAGACAGGACGCAGAGAGATGGGAGGTGGGAAGTGGTGAGTGGAAAGTCCAGGGGAGTTGGAGGAGGTGCAGAAAGGAGCAAGTCACCCGAGGCTAGAGTGCAGGGCGGCAGTTAATGTTGCAACGGGTCAGCCCACAAGCGCGTATCGAACTCGGGAAAGCATTAAAGTGGGCTGAGCGGGTCCCTGGTAGGAGTTCAGGGTACGGTGGCCAAAGTGGATTGAGTAGGGGAACAGAGGGCCAACAGCGAGATAAACTGTGGATCTGCTTGGAGTGATGGGAAGGAGAGAGAACAGTTTATTGTCTGGGGGTGAGATAACGCTTTTTTTTTTTTTTAATGAAGGTGTTTTGATCGTTTTTTGTGAAGGAAGGGAAAGGGCCTCGGGGAGAGAGGGGACGGTGGCAGCTGTGTGCTGCTGCTAGGTTGCTTCAGGCGTGTGCGGTCTTTTGCAACCCTGGACTAGCCTGCCAGGCTCCCCTGTCCATGCGACCCCAGCAAGAACACTGGATCGGGCTGCCTTTTCCTCCTCTAAGAGGCCTTCCCAGCCGGGGGCTGAAGCGCGGTTCTGAGGCCTCCTGTGCCGGCAGGGCTCTCGACCACTAGTGCCACCTGGGAGGCCTGTCAGCTGTGTGCAGGGGGCCCTTACACGTTCTTTCGACCCGTCCTCATATCATCTTGAACTGGGGCCTCCCGTCCCCATGATGCCTGAGGCTCCGCTCAGTCAACGAACTTGAGCAGAGGGGTGAAGGTTGATCTGACTGCGAAGACCAGACCCCGCCAGTACATGTGGCTCCTCCCGCACGCTCACTCCCCTCTGTGTGACCCGCTGGTCTGGGCGAGGAGGGGAGTGGGAAGGAACGTCGAGACAGCAGGGGTGCAGTGGGGACACCGCCTCCACGGCAGGAGGCAGGGCGAGGCCTGAGGATGGCCCACAGAAGCTGAGCGGCACGGCGAGCCTTCGCGGTCCTCCCTTAAGAGGGAGGGGCAGGGAAGGACACTGAGGTCAGAAACACTTGCTGGATGACTGACTATAGCGAATAGCTGTGTTTAAGATGCTTTGGTTGATAAAAAGGTCAAGCTGGTTAAAAGATAACAAAGATTCTTAAAAAAACACCTGTCGGAAGTTGCTTTCACTTTCTTGGGATTTAAAGAAAGAAGGCAAAAGAGAGGCAAGTTAATACAAAAAAAAAAAAAAAAGAAGTCCCTTTAAAAGGGCAGGCAGAATTGAGAGGTCAGTCTATTAGGAAGAAAGCCTAGGAAAGTATTTTTGTGTTTATATAAAGCTCCAATCCCTAAAGAATAAAGAGTAAGATATGAAACAGCTCCAGACCCTTAAAATGGACCAGAGAGCCCATGGCCTCAGAAGCAGCAGAGAGGGCATCGGAGCCTGGAGCAGAGAGCCCTGCCTCAGCGCCCCACTCTGTCGCCAGGCACTTCCCATCAGCTCATTAGGGCTGTCTCCTCAGCTGCAGAAGCTGCGGGCTGGTCTGTGATCTCTAAAGTGCCTTCGAGCTCAAGGTATCTGTGCTGGCGCTGGACACAGTCTGGCGTGGTGGTGAGGAGCACAGGCTCTGGACAGCGCTTTCGTTAAACCTCCCCGCCTCACACCCAAGCTGCGGGACCAGAGGCTAGGTACCAGCCTCCCTGGGCCTCAGTTTTCCCACTTGTAAACTAGGACTATTCCTAGTAACACCTGCACCGGGCAGTTGTGAAGACTCAGTGAAAACCGTCTGTAAACCGTGCCTGACAGCAGGAAGTGCTAGATAAACGTGAGTTGTTGCAATCACAGACGCTGCTGCTCTGACACCCTTCTGCCGCTGAGAGCACGCGCCACTGTGCACCTACATCTGACTGAGGATGAGGAGAAGAAGGCAAACGGAATTAACCAATCGGAGTTGGCCAGGTTCCCCTTTGGGAAAGGAATGAAAGGAATCCTCAAAGATTTGAGCTCTCAGGACCTCTGGGTTATGATTCAGCTACAGTCGACTGTCAGAATTTTCCCACAGCTCAGTGGAAAGTCACTGAAGGCTTCATGAGAGCGGTGCCGCCGCCGCCTGTGTTTCTCTGCCTGAGGCACCGCCGACCCTGGAGTCTGAGTCTGCTGGTGTCCCAGCAGGGCTAAGATCTCAGCAGCCTGCCGGACTCGGTGTCCGCAGCCCCGAGGGTCTGCCGTGCTGCGGACTCCCGCCTGTGAGTTTGTTGTCAACCCAGAGGTAGGGAAGGCAGAAGAGAAGTTTGGGGCCCAGATTATTTTCCTAGGCAGGAACAGTGACGTAGTAACTGTCAGGTTACTTTGGAATTCAGAATCTCGCGTGTCCGTGGTCCACGCTATTCTCTGCCTCTCTCGGTGGGTAAACTTACGATGATGGATGTGACCTCGGAAGACAGCGTACACTAGGGATAGTCACAAAGGTTTTCATGTTTTCTCAAATTACCCCAACAGAACCCTCGCCTGTTTGTGACTGGCCACAGTTCAAACAGAAATGGGGACATCTGCACATTTGCTGTTAGTCCTGACATCTTTTGAAGTCTTTCTGGATCACGTTCCCAAATTTGAATCCAGTGTCTCTCCAACGAGGTGAGTGTTTCCCGCGCCTCCTGCCCTCAGCCTTGCGGGGGAAGCTAATCTCTTGATCCCCAGGATGTTCGAGCAGCAGTTGCTGGTCTGGGCCAGTGCCCGTTTTCTTTCCCGTGGTTCCTTTTTCAGGAGCAGACAGGGCAGGTCCAGATCTGGACTGGGTATTCCCGCGCATCGAGGTTTACTTGGTATACGGATAAGATCTGAAACCAAGGCCTCTTGTCTGGGTATGAACCCCCTCGGTGGCTAACCCCAGACTTGGTGCTGGATGCCGTTCACACCCTGACGTCGGTTGTCATACGCACCTCTTGACAGCATTTCAGTGACTCTGGTGCCTCCAAGCTGAAGAATTCTGCCTTTGGCCTCATCGCTTGTCTGTGTATTCTTTTGTCTCTAAGTAGACCATTGGGGCCCCTCCCTGCCCTTTGCAGAATAATTAACTTCATGGTACTTGAAATGGCACATAATATACAGCATTTTTAGATGGATAAAATGAGGAAGGCTTCCCTGGCGGCCCAGTGGTAAGGAATCCACCTGCCAGTGCAAGAGACCTGGGTTTGATCCGTGATCTGGAAAGATCCCACATAACGCGGAGCAGGTAAGCCCGTGGGNTCCTCCGCCTTAGTTCGCGTTTCCCGCCACGTGGAATGTGATGTTTGTTGCTTTTTGTTGCTTTTTGCTTTTCCCTCTGCCTCTTGCAAGCTCTCCTAGGGAAGGGATTCTGTTTTGTTCTCGTTGTCATGCATTGCTGTGTTCCCAGAGCCTAAAAAAATGCCTGGCACACAGTAGCCACTCAAATACTGGTTGAATGGGAAAAAAAAAATGGATGAATGAATTCTTGGTAGCAGTATAAATTGGTAGACTCTATAGAAAAATCGACTTGGCAATGTTAATGTTTAACATGAGTTAACCTTTTGAACCTGTAATACCCGAGCTAGTCATTTATCCTNCTGTTTTGTTCTCGTTGTCATGCATTGCTGTGTTCCCAGAGCCTAAAAAAATGCCTGGCACACAGTAGCCACTCAAATACTGGTTGAATGGGAAAAAAAAAATGGATGAATGAATTCTTGGTAGCAGTATAAATTGGTAGACTCTATAGAAAAATCGATTTGGCAATGTTAATGTTTAACATGCGTTAACCTTTTGAACCTGTAATACCCGAGCTAGTCATTTATCCTGTTGATGACATGTTCATGCCTGTGTCTACAGCTGCAAGTGCAAGGATGCTTCCTGCAACTGTTTGCCACAGGAAAAGGCTAGAAGCCGTCAAACTGTGAACACTGAGGGGACTCGGAAAACAAATAGTGGTAATCCTCTGCAGTGGAGCTCTGTGCAGAAGTGGAAAGGAAAGAAGACCTGCGTGTGCTGACAGGCAACAACCTGAGACATGTCCGTAAGTGAAATAAAGCAGAGTCCGGAACAGAGTGTCACTTTGTTTTAGTTTGCATTAAAAAGAAGAAGATATGATTTAAAAATATACTTGTTTGTGTCTGGACTGTTTCTAGAAGGAGAAATACCAAATAGCTGCCCCTGGGGAGAGGTTGTTGCCCCAGTCAGTCGGGTTGAATCCTTTTTTTAAGATCTATTCACTTATTGGCTGCGGTGAGCCCTCGTGGCTCTCAGCAGGCTTTCTCTCCCGTGTCTAGCCGAGGCAGGCGGGGGCTGCTCTTCGGCGCGGAGTGCGGGCTTCTCCTGCGGAGGCTTCTCTTGCCGAGGAGCACCGGCTCTAAGGGCACGTGTCAGCAGCAGGGGCACGTGGGCATAGTTGCTCCACGGCATGGGGGGTCTTCCCGGACCAGGGGTTGTCCCTTGTGTTGCAAGGCAGATTCCTTAACCACTGGGCCACCAGGGAAGCCACTGGAATTCACATTCTTACAGTAGACTCCTTTTTAAAGGTTTGTGTTTTGTTTAAAGCAGTTTCATTGACATACAATTCACTTATCATAGATTCATCCATTTAAAGTGTATAATTCAGTGAGTTTTGCAGTATGACATTCTTAATTTTTAATAACTGTGGTCAATATATATGACATAAAAGTTGCCACTTTAACCGTTTTGAGTGGCATTAGCTCCATTCACAGTGCCCTGCAGCCATCCCCACTGTCTATTTCTGAAACTCTTTTAGCCTCAAACAGAAACTCTGTAACTGTCCCAGTGCCGCCCTTTGCAGTATTTGATTGCTTTAAACTGAAGCTTGCTTGACCTGTAACATTAGTTTCAGGCAGAGGACATAGAGATTCAGTGTTCCCGCACCTCCTGCTCCGCCTAAAGCTGTTTCAGAGTCGCGAATGTGTCTCTCTGCTCCGAATGGCGTGTCTCTGTTGCTCGTCTGTTTCATACAGAGCCTGGCAGTCTCTGCCTCTTCACCCCGTGGCCCCGTCCTCCCCTCCCCCC
>SJYA01003490.1:21473-71409 GCA_006410615.1 Neotragus moschatus
CCCCCGTCCTCCCCTCTCCCTTCCGTCCTCCCCTTGGCAGCCGCAGTTTGTTCTCCACACCTGTGAGTCTGTCTGCTTTGTCACACACGTTTCTCACTTCTGTAGACTTGACCTGTAAGTGGTAACATAGCCTAGCTGCCTTTTTCTGTCTGAGCCATTTCACTAAGCATAGTACTCTCTCGGTCCACACACACTGTTGCAGATGGCAGGATCCCATTCTTATTGTGGCTGAGTAAGCTTCTCAACTGTGGTGTTGGAGAAGACTCTTGAGAGTCCCTTGGACTGCAAGGAGATCCAACCAGTGCATTCTGAAGGAGATCGGCCCTGGGATTTCTTTGGAAGGAATGATGCTGAAGCTGAAGCTCCAGTACTTTGGCCACCTCATGCGAAGAGTTGACTCATTGGAAAAGACTCTGATGCTGGGAGGGATTGGGGGCAGGAGGAGAAGGGGACGACCGAGGATGAGATGGCTGGATGGCATCACCGACTCGATGGGCGTGAGTCTGAGTGAACTCTGGGAGTTGGTGATGGACAGGGAGGCCTGGCNAGTTGACTCATTGGAAAAGACCCTGATGCTGGGAGGGATTGGGGGCAGGAGGAGAAGGGGACGACCGAGGATGAGATGGCTGGATGGCATCACCGACTCGATGGGCGTGAGTCTGAGTGAACTCTGGGAGTTGGTGATGGACAGGGAGGCCTGGTGTGCTGCGATTCATGAGGTCGCAAAGAGTCAGACACGACTGAGTGACTGAACTGAACTGAACAATGCACTATTTTATACACACACACACACAGACACACACACACCACGCCTTCATTGTCCGTTTGTCTGTTGATAGACACTTACCTTGTTTCCATATATTTTCTGTTGTTAATAATGCTGCTACAACCCTTGGGGTGTGCGTGTGTTTTTGACCTGGCACTTTCATCCTGTTCGTGGATGGAGCCGGGGTGGCATTGCTGGACTCTCCGTGCTGTTTTCCACAGTGGCTACACCACGCTGCCCGACAAGCAGCGGTGCCCCGGGGCTCCCTTTTCTCTGCGTCCTCACCGGCGCCGGTCGTCTGCATTTTCTTTGGTGACGACTGTCCTGCTGGGTGTGAGGTGCTGCCCCGTTAGGACTGTGATCTCGTTCCTTTGGTGGTGCCGAGCATCCTTCCGCGCTGGCCACCTGTGTGGCCTCTCCGGGACAGTGTCTGTTCAGGTCTTCTGCCCATTTTTTTTTTCTTTTTTTTTTTTTTAATTTTAATTTTTATTTTTTCCTCAAACTTGATTTATTTTTTAATTTTTTTTTAATTTAATAAATAAAAATAATAAACCGAATATAGACTGATGATTCCTTTCCCACACGATAGCACACATGTTTCAGTGCCATTCTCCCAAACCTTCCCTCCCTCTCCCTCTCCCTCAAAGTCCAAAAGTCCATTCCATGCATCTGTGTCTCTTTTGCTGTCTAGTATACAGGGTTATCATCACCTTGTTTCTAGATTCCATAAATATGAGTTAGTATACTGTATTGGTGCTTTTCTTTCTGGCTTACTTCACTCTGTATAATTGGTTCCAATTTCATCCATCTCATTAGAACTGATTCTGCCCATTTTTTAATAGTGTCGTTTGCTTTTTAAAGGCAATATTTATGTCTTTGTTGTCTCGGGTCTTAACCGTGCATGTGAGATCTGGTTCCCTGACACGCGGTCACACCTGAGTCCCCTGTACTGGGGGTGTGGAGTCTAAGCCACTGGACCAGCAGGGAAGTCCCTGGTGCTTGTTTTGTTTTTAAGATTGTTTGAAGAGTTTATGTATTTTGGCTATTTACCCCAGCTGGTCCTGAATTATAGCTTGCAAACATTCTCTCCCATGTAGTGAGCCGTCTTCACTGGCCTCTGCTCTCCTGTTGTGTAGAAGTTCTTAAGTTTAATTGTATCGCTTATTTATTGTTGGTTTTATTTCTTCTGCCTGAGGGGGCAGGTCCAGAGGAATGCTGCTATGGTTTATGTCAGAGTGTTCTGCCCGCGCTCCTGTAGGAGTTTTACGGTTTCAGATCTTAACATTCAGGTCTTTAATCCATCTTGAGTTTATATGTGCTAATGATCTAAGGAAATGTTCTAACCTCATTCTGTTACATGCAGCTGTGCCGTTTTCCAAGCAGCACTTACTGAAGAGACTGTCTTCCCCTTCATATATGTTCCCGCCTCCTCTGCTCTGGACTGATTGACCACAGTTGTGCGGGTTTATTTCTGGGCTCGCTTTCCTGTTCTGTTGACCTGTGTGTCCGTTTTTGTGCCAGTCCGTTTTCATGACTGTAGCTTTGTAGTATAATCTGAAGTCGGGGATGTGATACCTCCAGGTTGTTCTCTTTTTCTCTCACTAGTAGTGAAATTTACTTTGTTATTAAAAAAGAAAAAAAAAATCCTAGCAAATAAAAGTGCAGGACTGTATAGCTTTACCAGGGGAACTCTACCAAACATAAAAAGAAGAGTTAATATCTATTCTTCTCAAACTGTTCCAAAGAATTGGAGACGCTAGAATACTCCCAAATTCATTCTACAAGATCTCCATTACTAAAACCAGAGAGAGACAATACGGAAAAGGAAAGTTACAGGCCAAAGTCNAAAAAAAATCCTAGCAAATAAAAGTGCAGGACTGTATAGCTTTACCAGGGGAACTCTACCAAACATAAAAAGAAGAGTTAATATCTATTCTTCTCAAACTGTTCCAAAGAATTGGAGACGCTAGAATACTCCCAAATTCATTCTACAAGATCTCCATTACTAAAACCAGAGAGAGACAATACGGAAAAGGAAAGTTACAGGCCAAAGTCTCTGATGAACATAGATGGAAAGCCCTCAGTAAAACATCAGCAGAGTGAATTTAACCGTGTACACAAGAATCCAGTTTTAGCCATCTTCCTGGGTAAGGGATGTTGGCTACCATCTAAGCCCTTCATTTCACAGATGAGAGAACAGACTCACAGAGGTATCGTGGCTGCCCCAGGTCGGGAGGCTCATCAGTAGCAGTCCTCCCAATGCAAGGGACAGTGTTCAGGGCAGGTCACACAAGAGGCCTCTTGCTCCTTGACAAAAAGTGGGGCTTATGTCTCTCCTGGCCCAAAGGGGGTTTAGGAATCTCCCACGGGAGGTCTCTCTTGTATGTCCCAGATACCCGTCTGTCTAGTAGTAGGGAATGGGGCCACTGCTCCCATGGACGGGGGAGCCTGGTGGGCTGCAGTCCATGGGGTCGCTAAGAGTTGGATAGGACTGAGCGACTTCACCTTCACTTTTCACTTTCATGCATTGGAGAAGGAAATGGCAAGCCACTCCAGTGTTCTTGCCTGGAGAATCCCAGGGACAGGGGAGCCTGGCAGATTGCCGTCTATGGGGTCGCACAGAGTCGGACACGACTGAAGCGACTTAGCAGCAGCAGCAGCACCCTGGTAACAGTGTTTCTGTTTATCNTTGGAGAAGGAAATGGCAAGCCACTCCAGTGTTCTTGCCTGGAGAATCCCAGGGACAGGGGAGCCTGGCAGATTGCCGTCTATGGGGTCGCACAGAGTCGGACACGACTGAAGCGACTTAGCAGCAGCAGCAGCACCCTGGTAACAGTGTTTCTGTTTATCTCAAGCCCTGCAGCAAGTGTTCAGGGCCCATCCAAATCCCCACTTGGTTCCTAACTCTTAGAAACATTGTTACTTAAAGCATATAGTTAGCAGTCAGAAGCGGTGTGGGCCGCTTGACGGCTAGGTCAGTTTCTGAGCTCCTTCTGCCCACTAGTGCAAGCTCTGGGAAGGCAGGAGCTGGAGGTGGACTCCCTGTGGTCATGGTTGATCGGGTTAATTGAGCTGGGCTGTTCTGGGGAGGTGGGGGGAGCTGTCGTATGACATGTGAGTCCCCGACAGTCTCTCCGTGCTGCCCAGAGAGGCGGCTGTTGGATCTCAGAACATCGGCGTGGACAGAGGCTGTGGCGTGCCCCCCTCACCGGGGACCAGGAGTGGCTCTTCCTCTGCGGTGCTTACCTGGCGTCAGCGTCAGTCAGTCACGTGACTGATGACAACTCGTCTCTCTCCTCCTCCTCCGCCTGCTTCTCTCTCTCAGCACCAGGCCTGGGAAACAGTTGGTGCTCAGACAGTGCCTGCTGAAGGAGCAGACCAACGCGCTTTATAGAAGCAGCAGCAGAGGCCCAGGGAGGTCGGGCTTCTCGGTGACAAAGCCGGGACCAGCAGTCAGGCCTCCTGGGTCTCCGGCGGCTCTGCGGCCGCTCCGCTTTCCTTTGCGTTCGGTCAGTGGCGGGGTCTAGTCCAAACCGCTTGTTTCCAGAAGGGAAACAGAGGCCCAGAGAGGGGAAGGACTCGCCCACAGTCACAGAAGACCGCGGCAGAGCCAGGCCTAGAGCCGAAAGGTCTTGACTCCCAAGCCGGTGCTCTTTCCTTGTAAAGGCGTAGAGGAAACAAAGCTGGGTCGGGCTGATTGCCAGGCCCCTGTAGGAGGTCACAGAGCCGAGCGGCTCTCAGAGTCCCTTGTCTATTCTTAGCCTGAACTTTTAGTGACTTTGGTCTTCAGCGGCTCCCCCCCCCGCTTCCTCTGCACTTGTTTTCCTCTGTGTATGCGGTGGGGGTTTTTTAATAAGGGGTGCTGCGTGGAGGAAGTGGGCTTCGGCACCGTCCTGCCACAGGGGCCCCGAAGCGAGTAAACGTGAGGGGGCCCCTGAGAAAACAATTAGCTTCTCTCCTCTGACGTGACCCCAGAGCCGCCCTTTCTGCTGCCTCTCACAACTGTCAACGCAAGGCTGAACTGCTCACACAATGAGGAGGAAATGGCCAGAGGGAATTTACAAAGAGGGCTGACTGTTAGGATTGGCCGGGATGCCTCCCTTTGATGAAGGCTAAGAGCGAGCTCTTCCGGAGCCATGGTCGCTTCTGTAACTTCCACGCTGGTTTCCCGCTGCCGCGTCATTTATATCAGCCACCAGGTGTGAGCTAAGAGCCCCTTTCTGCACAAATTCTCAAACCCCCTTTCTCCACCTTGCCAAACGCTTGCTCTGGACAGGGACGCACAAGAAATTCAAGCAGCTACTGACACTGGGTTACCTGGAAAGGACCAGAAACCCAGAGGATAGAAGGTAATCAGCGCTGCAAGTTCAGAGGAGGCGGCAGCTGCTCTGGGCTGGCCTAGCGGAGAGAAGTCGCGGGTGGGGGGCAGTCGGAACCAAGGCTGGCGCGTTAGCTGTCTGTTCCAGTGTAACAAACCACCTCAACACTCACTGGCTTAGAGCACAAGCATCTATTATCTCACGGTTTCTGTGGCTGAAGAATCGGACCCAGCCTAGCAGGATGACCCTGGCTCCCTGTTCTGGGAGGTTGCAGTCAAGCTCCTGGCCTAAAGGCTCGCCAGGACGTAGAGGGGAACCCAGGCGCAAGCTCACGGAACGGGTCGCTGGCAGGCCCGTCCCTCGCGACACAGGCTTCTCTACGCGATGGCTTCAGCCCGTGGAGCTGGCTTCCCCCCCGGGGTGACGGCGAGGGTGACTTACAAGGTACACCACCGCCCTTTGGTAACCTGATCTTAGACGTGCTCTCCGGTCACTTCCGCTGACTCTTCACTGGAAGCAGCCAGGAGGCTTAGCCTGCTGAGGGGCAGAGGCCACTGGGCGCCGGGTCAGGGACTGCCCCCGCCAGCCTTGCCGGACGGGCAGGATGTAACGAAGGCACAGACAGCGTTTCAGGTGGAAATGAGAGCAAGGGCACAGAGGCCACAGAGGTTTGAGTGCAGCGACTTGGCTGGAGCAAAGCCCTAAGCAGGAGTGTGGGCAGGGACTGGAGAAGCTGGCTGGGCCCAGACTGAACTGGGTTTAAAAAGCACACCGGGCCTCAGGGTTTTACTTCTGCCCCGAGCTCGTCTGCGCCGCCCACTCCACGGCGCGCTCTGTAAGTTTGGGAACCTCTTCTGCTTCACGCTCCTACGTCTCTGCGATTTGCAGCGGAGGTCGGCAAGTCGTGGTGATCGGGAAGACGCAAGGAGCAAACCTGTGAAGTCAGCGTGCCAGGAGAACGCACACTGCCCGAAGCCTTCGTCCTCCCGGGATTCAACAGACTTACTTGTGGAGTGCCTGATCGAGATTTAAACACTGTCCCTTATTTCTGAGGTACCGCTATGGAAGTCCATAGCACACGACCGAGAGGGGAGCTGGGCTTCGGACTGCAGTCCGTGCAGTTGCAAAGACTCGGACGCAGCAACCAAAGCNGCCTTCGTCCTCCCGGGATTCAACAGACTTACTTGTGGAGTGCCTGATCGAGATTTAAACACTGTCCCTTATTTCTGAGGTACCGCTATGGAAGTCCATAGCACACGACCGAGAGGGGAGCTGGGCTTCGGACTGCAGTCCGTGCAGTTGCAAAGACTCGGACGCAGCAACCAAAGCTCTTTCATCACCTTGTCGCTCTGCTGAGCCTCAGAATCTTGGTGCCTTGGCAAGAGGGCACCAGCTTGGTGTCTAAGGGCAGACAGAGCTGGGCTCCCAGCGCAGGAGCTGGCTTGGACTGGTGCAGCCGGGCCGCGCAGGCTCCTCGCGCTGGTGCTGACCACCCGCCGCGCCACCTGCTCCCGTGGCCGGCTGGAGCGCCTCTCCGAGGTGTGAAGGGAGGGAGAGCCTGTTCTGGGGGCAGGAAGAAAACTCCCAGGTGGCGGGGTCGTTTGGGGCCGCCCCAGTCTGGGAGCTTAACCGGTAGCAATGCCTTTCTCCCGGTTCGGAGGCTGCAAGTCCGGGGTCGCCGAGCCGGCAGGCCGGGCGTCTCCTGAGGCCGCCCTCCCGGCCTCGGGATGGTGATGGTGGCCTCCGTCTGGAGGCCTTTCTTCTCTGCTCACCCCCGTGTCTCCTCCTCATCGGACAAGGTCACCACTCCTGTTGGGTTAGGGCCCCACATCCATAGCCTCCTTTAACCATAACAGCCTTGTTAGAGGCTTGTCTGCACATGCAGCCACACTGCAGGGTGGGGCTTCCTCACACAAGCGAGAGGGGCCCAGTTCATTCCATAATGGGGGCCTCACGTCCTGTCTGGGTTCTTCTAAGGGACGATAGCCTCCCGTCTGCAGAGACGGTGATCGAGTGTTCTTCTTGTTTTCCAAGGCTGCCCTTTCATTTATTTTTAAATTTAATCTTTGGCGTGCTGAGTCTGCGCCGTTGCGCACGGGCTTTCTCTGACTGCGGTGGGTGGGCCACCCCCGGGCTTGTGGTGCCGGCTTCTCCCCGTGCTGGCTCCCCTCGCTGCTGGACGCAGGCTCTAGGCCACGCGGGCTCCGCGGGTGTGCTGAGTGGGCTCAGGGGTTGCAACTCACAGGCTCCAGAGCACAGGCCTGATAGCTGTGACCGCGGGCTTAGCTGCTCTGTGGCTACGGGCTCTTCCTGGATGAGGAGTCGAACCTGGGTCCCCCGCCTTGGCAGGCAGCTTCTTATCCACTGTACCGCCAGGGAAGTCCTGATCCATGGCTGTTAAAGACGCTTCACAGCCACCACCCCCATGATGTTACAGGAATCTCCCGGTGAGTAGACATGATGTTATCTCTCGTCTACAGAAGGGGAAGCCAGACTGGGAGGGTTCCCGGGTTCGCAGGTTCCCGCCCAGTTAGAGTGTCTAGACTCTGCTTTCCCGATCCTGGGCCTCTCTCTATCCCCTGTCTTGGAGCAATCTGCCCTTGACCACTCAGGACCAGCCCCTTAGCACCCTGACCTGGATTCTGACTGCCCACTGCTTCCTCCTGCCCACTCCATCAGAACCTACGCCCCACCTTCAAGTCCTTCCATTTGATTATGAAGGCGACAAGTAGCTGACTGAAGCAAATGTCACTAATAATCCATGTTGACTTGCTGGCGCAAGTTTACTCAGGAGGGGTCCTGGCCACAGGTTAACAGCCTGCGATACTTTATAGCTTGTGAAACACTTTCTTCACATTCCATGTCTAACTTGCCTTCAGTCTCACAAGGATGCTCTTCAGTGGATGCTGCTGTTATCCACACTGTCCGGACTCAGAGGTGGGGAGTTAGCCCCGAACCACCCGGGTGAGGTGCAGAGGCTGGACTTGACCAAACGCTGGGCGCCCTCTTTACTGCCTTCCTCCGCCTCCGAGGTCTGCCAGACAGTCCAGAAGAGTGTTCTGTTGTGCGGATGCTCTCCTCCAAATGTCCCAGCCTGTGGCTCTCACCCTGCCCTGTGCGTTCCCCCATGACCGCCCTCTGTCGAGCTCCCACAGCGCTGGGACTTGAGACCCTGCTCCGTTCCTGCTTAGCTGAGGTGACCGCAAACACGCATTCCCTCCTCACGAGGCTTCTGTTTCTTTATCTGGGATTAATTTCATCACCTGGGGTCATTTTCCAGCTTTAAGAGTCTTGACAACCTGACCGTCTCTATCTTCTGATTCATCCATCCCATAAACGGTTCTTGAGTATATGCTACGCGTCAGGTCCTGTGCCACGTCCTTTCCTCCCATTTTCTCATTTCTTTTTAAAATAAACTTGGACCTTTTTAGTTTCTTACCAACAGAAAACAATAGCAACAGGGGAGAAAACCCAAGAATGAAAAAGAAGAGCTTCCTCAGCAGGTTCCCGCACTCCCGCCCCACCACACGCAGAGGCCTGAGGGCATCAGGCCAAGAGCAGCAGAGACCCTGCCCTTGGGGCGCACACTTTCCCACCTGCCAGGACTGCTCCCGGAAGCATCTGGTCGGGTACTTTTAGAGCAAAGCTCAGTCGTGCGGATGGATGACTGAGGAGGCCAAGAAAGGGCACGGAGTAAGACGGGGCAGAGAGGGCCCGGGGGCTGGGCTTTCCATCCCGAGCCTGGGGTGCCCTTCTTCCACGCTGCGCCTTGCACTGTGCTCTCCCTTCTCGCCCGCGCTGAGACTGCGGCCTTTCTGCTGGGTGTTTCTGCCGAGACGGGGCCTGTGCTGCCGCTGACTCGGTGGCTGACGACAGGCCTCGTGGGTCACCATGTCGACAGGCAGATGTCCACTTTCCACTGAGACTCGAGACGCAAGAGTATACGGTGCGAAGCCTGATGCTTGAGGGTGGCCCGCCCGCAAGCAGGGCTTCCTTCTGGTCCTTTCCACGCTGCTGGGGCCAGCCTGTCAGCCCTCCCTAGGAAACGGCACGGTTCCCCGCCCCGCTCCTGCCCCCTGCTTTTCTCCAGAGTAGGGCCTGAAGCAGCCGCCTGTAGACCCAGGCTCTGCTCACTCTGTATCCCACAGTCATTTGCTGAAGAAACCTTCAGCACCGCTCACGTCTGGTCTCTCAAGGAGACATTCCGAGATTTGGGCCGCTGAGGAGACAGCCAGCGCCGGCGTGGGATAAGCCCCGCGCTCTTTTCCGTGTGGGGCACCCTCATCCGTGTGTCTTCATAGAAACAGCAGTCTGGTGCCCACGTGTACACGAACAGCTGTTTGCACTGTCGGCCCTCAATTAGCGTGAACGTCACCACACTCATTTTAAAAATTGTATTTGATCAAAAGCAAACCGGCATGTGATTTAAAAAGGCAATTCTACAGCCCTACGAGGTTTATTAAGACCAAGAGTGCTCCTCAGCCTCCCTCCACGCACCGCGTCCCCCTCTTCCTTCCCTAGAAGGACCGTTTTCAACTTGCTTAGCTCATTCTTCTACTAATACCTGTCTGTAAATATTAGCAGCAGGCTTGTACTGCTGCTTCCTGGTTGTCTGTTGACGCCCCACCGCAGGTTGTGAGGACCCGGCCCCTCTTTTCTCCACTCACTCCCCTACATGCGTGTGAGCGTCCCAGGCGCCCCTGTCCCCACTACAGTCAGGCTGTAGTTTTGGGTGGACCGATGACTGTGCGTTCGTCCTCATGACAGAGCCAAGCCATGCAGTCTGCTAGGATGGCTTTTCCTTTCCAGCACGTCTCTCCGGTTTGATTCTGGTTTTTTTGTACATTGAGGTTTCTGAGATCGCAGCACTAATTACCTCTCAACCCCGCCAGGTACCCAGATCTCTCGGTGTGTCCTTGGAGGCCCCCTTCCCTCCTGCTCGGGGGGCGGTGCGTGGCTGCCATCTCGGGAGCCCGCACCCCTTGCCGTCAGCCCGAGACCCCCTCGCTTCTGTCTTGTCTGGGATCACCTGTTTCTGGATCTCGTCTCTTCTCATTCTTTGCTTCCTTCCCTCTGTTTGGTGATACCTATTTTTGGAAACTTCTGAGAGTGCATGAGANGCGGTGCGTGGCTGCCATCTCGGGAGCCCGCACCCCTTGCCGTCAGCCCGAGACCCCCTCGCTTCTGTCTTGTCTGGGATCACCTGTTTCTGGATCTCGTCTCTTCTCATTCTTTGCTTCCTTCCCTCTGTTTGGTGATACCTATTTTTGGAAACTTCTGAGAGTGCATGAGAGGGAAAATTTTCAAGCCTTGCATGTCTGAACTGTCCGGCTCCCGCTTGACCAAGTGTGGGATCCTAGGTAAGAAGTCGTTTTGGCCCCAGAACTTCGCTAGCACGGCTCCGTTGTCTTCTAGCTCTCAGGGCTGCCATGGGGGGGCCACGCCTTCTGTGCACGCGGCCTGGAGGGATTCTTTCTCTTCAGCATCAAGGCTGCCACCAGGTCACACCTGTCCTGCCGGGCACTTGGCAGCCCTTCCAGTCTGAAAGCTCCCTTGTCTTTTTTATCCCACTCTCTGGGAAATTTCCTCAATTTATCTTCGAATGCTTTTATTACATTTAAAAATTTCTGATGTCATTTTTTTCCCCCTTTCCAAGAGCTTGGAGACTTTTCCCTAAAAAAAAAAAAAAAAAAAAAAATTGCTTTCAGTGGAGTTTTAGATATAGTGAAATGAGATGCACGTGGCTAGCCCACTGCTTTTACCCGGTGTCTCTAAACACATTGGCTGTCTAACAGTTCCTACCTTCTATTTGTATCAAGTCCATTAGGCTTTCACAGTGGTGTCTTGCTAGTTAATGCATTTGGCCCTCTCAGCCTAGAATGCGGTGTCTGTATAGAAGCTTGGGGTCGTCCGGTTCATCCCCATCCCTGACAGAGACAACACCCAGTTCTCAGAGACGGGAGGTGTCCTTTTGGAAAACACTTGTCTCAGCTGGAACTCACCAGGGCGTGTGAGAGGACTGATTTGGCAACACTATACTCTTGTTCCTTGTTTGGGCCTCCTAGGTGGCGCTACTGGTAAACAACCCGCCCACCAGTACAGGGGACACAAGAGATGTGAGTCTGATCCCTGGGTCGGGAAGATCCCCTGGAGGAGGGCGTGGCAACCCCCTCCAGTGCTCCTGCCTGGACAATCCCTGGACAGAAGAGCCTGGTGGGCTCCAGTCCACGGGGTTGCAAGAGTCAGACGTTGTTTGTTTACTCTTTTCCAAAAAGTGTTACTGAGTTATAATTGACAATAAATAAACTGCACATATTTAAAGTGTGTGACTTGATCAATTTGACCCATATACATATGGCCCCCCCCACACATATATACACACATACTTATGAAACCATCATCATAGCCAAGATACTGGTCACGCCCCAGACCCCCGTTCCCCTTTGTCTCTNAATAAACTGCACATATTTAAAGTGTGTGACTTGATCAATTTGACCCATATACATATGGCCCCCCCCACACATATATACACACATACTTATGAAACCATCATCATAGCCAAGATACTGGTCACGCCCCAGACCCCCGTTCCCCTTTGTCTCTCCTGCCTCCCGCCCCCGGCAGCCTGCCCAGGCAGCCACGGGCCTGCTTTCTGTCACTGTGGAGTAGCCTGCATTTGCTCAGTATAAACGGGGTCACAGAGTGTGGGCCGTCTTTCTGTCTGGCTTTCTCTGCACTCGTTTCGCTGGGTGCTTTGGAGGCCGCGCCTGGCTGTCCAGGCGAGAAGGCTTCCCCAGCTCTGCCCGCTTCCACAGCCTTCCTCTTACGCACCTTCCATGTCGCCGCCTACGGGGGCTGCCGCTGCGGTGTCCCAGCCTTCCCTTCTGCATCCAAGCCTGTAGTCAGGAAGGGACCGAATGAACATCCACAATGAGGTGACGGATACGATCTTATGCGTATGGTTTGGGTGACTGTGTAGAAGACCAAAACTCGTGTTTGGCTTGTGCCAAAGAAGTAAAGCTCTAAGGATGGATTTCTGAGCGTGACCACATAAGTTTGGGAGAGATTTTCGGACAAAGGCCTCCCCTGAACCTCTAGACGTGCACCCTGGTAGCAGAACCTCCTCGAATTGAAATCCCCTCTGGTTCCATTCAGAATTGTGGTTTCCTGAAACGTCAGCCATTGAGAAACTAAAAAAAGAACGAATGTCTTGCTGGCCTTCCTTCCTTTTGGTCTGTTTGGCAGAGGAAAAAAACCCTGTGTCGATAAGAGGTCACTCGCGAAGGCAGGGTTCCCGTGTTTTGTCCCTGCGTCTCTGGTCTGGGTGAGAGACGGGCCGCCAGACCAACGTCGGAAGCCGGCAGACCAGCCTGGCCCTGGAGGTGCCCCAGGTCTTCCCTTCCTTGTTTGTACGTTTAATCTTTAATTCTTCATCAGTTAATTCACATTTTATTCTTGACAATGCTGTGAAGGAGGAGAAGTGGAAATATTTCTACACGTTAAACATGAGAAAAGAGGGTAGCGCACACTTAACTTCAACACACTCCTCAGCGGTGGCCTGTCCGAGGGCACCCCAGGCCGCTGCCCTCGCCGGGGACTTGCTGGTGGGAAACCTTGGGGTGGAAGCGGGGGCGTCAGGCTTACTGTGATGTGTAGTGTATGTATTTATCATTTGTATTAAGGCGATGGCGCCCACTCCAGCGCTCCTGCCTGGAGAATCCCATGGACAGGGGAGCCTGGTGGGCTGCCGTCCATGGGGTCGCTAGGAGTCGGACACGACTGAGCGACTTCACTTTCACTTTTCACTTTCATGCACTGGAGAAGGAAATGACAACCCACTCCAGTTTTCTTGCTGGAGAATCCCAGCGACGGGGGAGCCTGGTGGGCTGCCGTCTATGGGGTCACACAGAGACGCACACAACTGAAGCGACTTGGTAGCAGCAGCAGCAGCAGCGATTGCCAGGGCAACGATATTTATCACGTGACATAGTTATATCCGTTAAGGCGAATCATCGCCTGTGCTCTTCAGGCGGGCGTTAGGGCTCTGTGACCTGTTTACTAAAGACAGGTCTGTTCCCTTAAACACCGTCAGCGTTGCCACACACACACACACCATCCCCCAGGACCGTCACTTTGTCCTGCCTTCTATGGTCTGACTTTTTGGGCTCCACGTGGGTGCTNTTATATCCGTTAAGGCGAATCATCGCCTGTGCTCTTCAGGCGGGCGTTAGGGCTCTGTGACCTGTTTACTAAAGACAGGTCTGTTCCCTTAAACACCGTCAGCGTTGCCACACACACACACACCATCCCCCAGGACCGTCACTTTGTCCTGCCTTCTATGGTCTGACTTTTTGGGCTCCACGTGGGTGCTTGTCTTTCTCTGTGTGACCTGCCGCAAGGCACGCCCGTGCTCAGGCGGGCTGCTCTCAGTTCCACCGGGCGTGTGCGGCGTCTTCTGCGCGCATCCATCCACTGCTGGGCGTTTGAGTTGTCTCCATGTCTCGGCTGTTGTGAACAGTGCTGCGATGAGCGTGGGCGTGCAGATGTCTTCTTGAAACCCTGTCTTCATCTCCTCTGGCTGGGTACCCGGGAACGGGGTGCTGGGCCACAGGCTGAGTCTTTTTTTTTTTTCAGGAACCTCTGTACTGTTTTCCATCGAGGCTGGGCCAGTTTACATCCCCACCAATCATGTACAAAGGGGTCGAACTTATTTTCACATGCTTGTTGGTCAGCTGGACTCCTCGTCTGAACTGCCTGGTTTTCACTCCACCCACTTAGCTCACAGGTGATTTTCACAGGAGTTGCGTGCTGTGGACACTCACCCTTCACTGAGCATTGGCTACACGTACTGTACTCACTTTCTCCAAGTCCGTGGCGTTCCTTCATACTTTTTGAATGTTTCTTGTGGGAAAGAAAGTTAAAATTTTCAAATAAACAGATTTAGCAGTATTTTCTCTTACAGCGTTTGTGTTTTAAGAAATCCTCCTTTCCCCAGAGATCATAAAGCTATCTTTGTTTTTTTGTTTCCGGTGTGTTGAAAGAGTCAAAGTTTTTTTAGCCGCCGTTATTTTGTCTGCAGTCCTGCTTTTCCATTAAGAAACCCTGTTGTCTCCGAGCCATTTAACGAGCACTCTGTCCTCCTTCTGTGACTTGTAACGTCACTGCTGCCGCCTGACGATGCCCAGCAACACGCATTTGTCTCCGACCTTCAGGTCCCACCCACTTTGTCTGTTTGCCGGTCTGCCTATTGTAACATCTGCCTTGAGCTTTATACTTTATGTGTCTGTTAAGGAACATTTTCACCTTCTTCAAAAGGAGGAAACTTGTTTTGGCTCTTTTTTTTTTTTCCCCCACATGATTTTTTTTTTCAATGCAGATTGTAAAATTTCCTGAAAACCCTCTTGGGCTTTTTTAGAGGTTTGCATTTCATTTCAGGTTAATTTGGGAATGATTGCCGGTTTTATAGTATCGACTCTCCCTCTCGCGCGCACGGCGCGTCTCCGCTCGGCTCGAGCCTTCTCTTTCTGTGCATGTTGTTAGCTTTATTCTTAGGCACCCTCGAGTTGTTGCTGCTATTGTAAGTGATACATTTGTAAGTCGCTTCTTAGAATGGCTGTTAACTTTATCGTTGCTCGAGTTTCTTTCTTTTATTGTCACTTCGGTTGCACCTGGTCCTCGGGCTGCGCGAGGGCCTCCTCTGGTTGCGGCAAGTGGAGGCTGCTCTCCAGCTGCCGTGCGCGGGTTTCTCGCCGCAGCGGCTTCTCTCGAGGCGCGCAGGCTCACCGGCGGCTTGTGTTGCGGCTCGCTGGCTCTGGGGCCGGTGGGTTTCCGTGGTTGAGCACAGGTGCTTGTTAGCTGTGGCTTGCTGGCTTGGTTGCTCTGCGGCACGTGGAATCTTCCTGGGCCAGGGACCGAACCCGTTTCCTTGCATTGGCGGGTAGATTCTTACCCACCGCGCCACCAGGGAAGTCCCCTTACAGTAGTTTTTGATGGCACATAGGAAGGCTGTTGGTTGCTTAAACATTGGCCAGCTAGCCAGCAGCCTTGATGCACTCCCGTAAGTACAGTCATCTCCGAAGAAATGTTTTGAAGTTTTCAGTACACAGTTAATGCAAATAGTGTCCCTTATCTCCTTTCCCAGTCTCGCATCAGTGTCGTGCTTATGCTGATCGCTCAGACCTTTATTACAATATTGAGCAGTCTTCACTAGAAAGAGAAGGCTTCTAATATTTCACCACTGAGTATGATGTCTGCCGTACACTTTCAAAAAATGCTGTTTATTGGGCTGAGAAATGCTTTTATATTTCTAGTTTACAAAGCGTTTTTACTAGGAATAGATGTTGAACTCTTAACATCATCATAATTTGCTGTGTCTGTTGAGATGTGTTTCTTTAATTTGCTAACGTGAATAATATTGATTGATTTTCTAAAGTTATTCCTGGGATAAACTGTAATGGGTCATGATTTATTTTTATACATTGCTAATACTGAATATTTTGTGTCTAAATTTGTGGATAATATTGGCCTCAAGTTTTCCCTTTCATACTTACGGTATATAGAGCTGTAAACAAGCTGTTTTTATGAGGGTTAGAGCCATGAGAATCAGAAGGGAATTTCAAGAGCAGCCCATTTGATCATGTCACTAGAGAAGGAAAAACTGGAACCCAGAGAAAGGAAATGCCTTTCCAAAATTATGTAGAGTTACGGAGCTGGGACTGAAGTACTTGGCAGAGCACTGGTAAATTTCCAGTTGCTCTCCCACTCATGGTCTCACTGTCTTTACAGCAGCCCTGCAGGAGGAGTGTTGTTTATTGCCCCTAACAGCCTGCAATGCAGGAGACCTGGGTTCGATCCCTGGGTCAAGAAGATCCCCAGGAGGAGGGCATGGCACCCCACTCCAGTGGGAAACCCCATGGACAGAGGAGCCTGGCGGGCCACAGGCCACAGGGTCACAGGAGTCAGACACGACTAAGCGACCGAACCACCACATTCAGGGTTGGGCTGAGAACCGGGGAGGCCACATGGTGAATCACGTAACTGGAAGCCAGGCCTCTGACTCCTAGACCAGAGCCCCTTCCGAGTTAGTTTTGTTCTCTTACCTCTCGCTGCCCCCACCCCCCCACTGACAGATCCACTGCTTAGCCTGCAGTGAAGGGGACCCTGAGACCTGCATCCAAAGTGATTACTGTGTAGGAGTCCAGCAGTGTTTCCACAGGCACGCCAGACGAGCGGCCCGTCTGCTCGAGCGCGTCTGTCTGAGCGGCCACTCCAGCGGGCAGATGGGAGGCCTTCGTGGTCCCCAAGGGTTGTTGGGTGAAGGGACACCCTCAAGGCCAGAGTAAGTCCGGGGTCTCGAAGGCTGTCCCTTGTGGGGTCCCTGAGGGCCTGTCCTCGCCGCCCCTGAGAACGGGGCTGCGCTTTCCCTCCCAGCCCTCCGCCAGCCTGCAGCCCCCGGCCCTCCCCCAGTATCTCTCGCAAGCTGCTTCCTGCGCCAGCGCCCTTGTTTTACGCCTGCTATTTGTGTCTGCTTCTAACAGCTGGCCCCAGCCCGGCAGCCCCTTGCTCCGAGGATTATCCAATTATCCCATTAGCCCAGCGTGTCCTTCCTTCCTCCAGAGCTATTAACTCCCGTCCCTCCTGCTCCCTCGCTCCCTCTGAGGGCCGGTCTGCAGCCTCTGTTGCCCCTTCCCAGCCAGGCTGAGGGCCGGGTCAGCCCCCAGTCACACAGACTCGGGGAGCCCCAGAGCTGGAAGGGCACTCTGCATGGCGGAAGGAAGCTGGCCGCCGAATTTCAAGTCACGTGAGCCCGTTGGGCCCCACGCAGGCCTCAGGCCCCGGGCCTCTCACGTTCACGGCTGTGCTCATCCCCACCGCACCTGGGCACCATGCTGTACCAAGCGCTCACCGTGCTCGACCCTGGGCTGGAGGGGAAACCGTTCCCACTTCACTGTCTGGAAATGTGTGGTGGGGATGAGAAGCAACAGTCTAGGAGAGAGAGAGCACATGCCGGGGGAAACCAGCACATTACCCAGGGCTAAGTCACTTTAGCAGAAGAGATCTCAGCAGGAGTAGGTCTCCGGTGCACAGAGCAGGCGCTGGCGCTGGAGGGTGAAGAGGCTCCCAGCAGGGTCAGCAGGGCCTCCTGGAGGAGGTCGTGGTGAAGCACGGGCTGTGTTGAAAGTAGGGGGATCCCACGGGTCCACGTTCGTTCCTGGCAGAGCCTCCCTGAAAGGGAGAGACGGGGAGTGGGTTAGGATGGGGGGAGCGGTTCAGCTGGGTCATTTGGGGTGGCCGGGGGACGAGTAGGGGCTTGGCCCACACAGCATCCTGAGGGCGGCCTGGCGTGACCAGGAGCGCCATCCTGGAGCTGCTGCGCTAAGGGTGATCTGACTACAGGGGCCAAAGCAGCTACAGCAAAAACAGGTCGGTCTGGAGCTCATCCAGGTGGGTGAGAGGATGAGGCCTCGCTAACGCCGCGACTTTGGGCGGATTCCTGGAGGTAGGAGGGACAGAAAAGATTCAGAAGACGTCTGGAAAGAGGAATGGGCAGGATGCCATAGACCGGGTCTGGGGAGACGAGGATCCCAGCAGCGGGAAGAACTAGGCAGGGAGGAGGCGGGGTAGATGAGGCCCCTTCGCTCCACACCCTCGGGGGCCCGTTAGGTGGAGTGCATCATGAACTGGCAAAGTCTGCTTAACCCCGCCGCGTGATGCCTCCCTACCACATGCGCAAACTCCTCCGGCTTCTCCAGACGTCCACGTGCTGACCTCACCAGAGAGCAGGGCCCTGCAGAGAAGCCTTTGCCCCCCTGGCCCCGAGCCGCTGACTGTGGGGACAGGACGGGGCTAGAGACAACAGGGGGCCCAGCAGCCGTTCCCTTGCAGGCCAGCAAGGCGGGGGTGTCCTCGGAGCGCCCTCCCACCTGCTGCGGTCTGGAGCACCTTCCTGCGGTCACTCGTTGACTGAGCCAGGGGTCGCTGAGACTCCCTGCTCTGGGCGGGCGCGTCCTCACTGGAGACTTGAGTTTGCTGACGCTCGGCTGTGGTGTTGAGACCAGACGACCCTCCTGCCTTGAGCTGGGACCCAGACCCCGTGGAGCTCCTCCTCCCTGGGGCTCCTGTCAACCAAAGCCTGAGGCCGCTGGGGGCTGCAGCTGTTTCTCCGTGGGGCACTCTGCACAGAGTTGCTGACCTTGGCGGCTGCAGCGCCCATTGTCATGGCGGGCGCTGCTGGCTGGGCTCCGCCTTCCCACTTGTCCTTGCACGCTTGCTTTTTCGGACTGGCTACAGGACTATCATTCATTTCCACTTATCTTTCCCAATTTTCTCTGCCTGGCCTCCTGAGGTCATTTTGAGCCCCAACTTGGCCAGCCCGGACGCTTATAGTATCTCTTCTCTGTTCCCTCTGTGATAAGTTGCGACTCCCCTGGACTTGAGACGCTCACTGGATGGGACGGGAGGGGGCGCAGACCCCCGGTGACCCACTGTTTATGTTCCTTGCCGAGGCGGTCAGCCGGTGTCTGCTCTCGGCTCCCAGCCCCCACAGGAACCGGAGGCTTCCAGGCGCCCGGTTTAAACCCGCACTTGCCGCCTTCCTGAGTTTCCTTTGCAGCGGGTCTTTGCTGGTGCGCGCAGGCTTGTGTCTAGCTGTGGAGAGCGGGGGCTTCTCGCTGCAGAGACTCCTCCTGTTTAGAGCACAGGCTCTGCGACTCGGGTTTCAGCCGCAGCACGTGGACTTGGCGGTTCGGACTCACAAGCTGGGGGCATGTGGGCTCTTCCTGGACCAGGGATCAAAGATGCGTCTCCTGCAGCAGCGGTGGGTTCCCATCTGCTGCACCACCAGAGGAGTTTGCCACGTTTCTCTCCCTCGGAGTGGCTGGGCATCTGTGGAGCGTGCCTTCCAGAGCACGCCCACGTCTATTACGCTTTGTCTAACGCAGGCACAGCACGCCAAAGAGGGGCTCGCCCGCAGCCCAAGAGGCCAGCAGCAAGGCCGTTGGAGCCTGGTGCTGACCCCCGTGCAGAGCTGTGCGAGGCAGGGTGGCGGTTTCAGGAGTGAACCAGGGGATTTTCTGGCATCTGTGGATGAGGCAGAAAAGACAGTCAAGCTGAAAGCCCAAGAGGTAGGCGGGAGGCGACCGCAAAAGGCCTGGCCCGGCCTCCCCAGCCCCCTAGAGAGTTTCTGCAGCTGCCAGCAGTTGTGACGGGCTCTGGGCATGAATTTTCCCAAGAGAAAACTACATAATTTTTATAATTTTATAAAAGTTTATAATTTTTATCTGATATTTCAAAAAAAAAAAAAAAAATTCTCTGAGTCTAAACCAGGCTCTGTCACCCTCATTCTCTTTTCCAGCCCAACGAGAGAGTGTGGGTGGATTGAGAAAGAGCAGAAAAGAAAGATCAAAACTGTGACAAGCCTTTGACAACATTTTAACTTGAAAATTGCCTGCAAATGGGAGGCGTAATCCCATGTGGGCAGATGCAAGTCAGGCGTGTGTCTGCTCAGCCTCCCCCGCAGCTCTTGACAAACACCTGGAAGGCACGTCCCTGGACACGCCCGTGGGTCTTGGAAAGATGAACCCACATCGGCCGGCCTGATGCCCAGTGTGCCCAGCACACTCCCGGGGCCTGTGTCCTGATGGCGGCCTCACCTTCTGCTGCCCTGCCTGACAGCACCTCTGCCCATCCACCCCTGACTGCCCCTGCCCAGCATCACCAGCAAGTGCCCAGGAAGTGCTTGAGAGGAAGAGAGTCAGGAGCGGGCTCCTTCCCACCCCAGCCCGCTCTGTGCACTTCCTGGTCATTAGACACCTGTCCAGATGTGGCTCTTAACACACAGGCACACTTCCCCGGGCAAGGCAGAGATGCATGGATGGTTCTGGATCCAGCCTTTCCTACTGGCGGGGAAAAAAAGTCCTTCCCTCAGAGGAGACGGACCCTCATACCCGTCACCTGTCCCCCTCACCCTGGAGCCTCTCTCCAAGCGTGACTCAGGGGAGGGCAGTGGGCTTATTGGGGAGCTCTGCCAACTTGCCCTTTCCCCTCTGGCAAAAGACAGGGTGTAGCCAGAGCCCCTCAGAAGGTGCCTGCATACCCAGGCTCCATGCTCTGCGTGTCCAGCCCTCTCCTCAAAGTCTGTAAGTCATCCAGCGTTCTCCCGCCCCTTCCAGCCCTGCAGCCCGACGGGGGCTGTCTCAGCGTGACAGCTGCCGCTCATGATTTTTGGTGCAGTGAGGGGTGCCTTAGGACGGGGGTGGGGTGGGTGAAGGGAGGAGGGGGCCGTGGGAATCCGACCTCCGGTAGCGCGCTTTCCACTTTCCAGAGGCGATGGGGCCCTGAGGGGGCGACCTGCCTTACTGCAGACCTCAGGCCTCCCCAAGTTCTTGCTCCCCTAATGCAGCCTCCGCCACGGGCACAGGTTGTCCCAGAGCTCAGACAGCACGTGGGTCCGGCAGGGGGCTCGGGAAGGGCGCTCACCATGGTGACAGCCCACAGGACCAGCCACACTGGGGGGCGTGCGTGCGAGACGGGCCAGGAGCATGTTCTCGGCCCTGAGTGCCTTCCCTTAGGGACCGATGTCGAGGCAGGCCGCGCCGGACTGCCCCTCCTGCCCAAGCCGCTGGCTTCCACGAGCCCCCCGAGCCCCTGTTTCTCCATCACATTTGAGAAAAAGGCTCGCTTCCAGCTCTGGGGTCCCCTCACCCAGCCCAGTAGATCGCGGAGTGGCCTCTCATTTCCTTCCACTTCCCAGGCTGCCCTCATCCCTGAGCTGCTGGGGTCTGTCTCTGGAGCTTGCCCCCGGTGGTATGTGCATAACTCGGGCTGCCCCGCTTGACCCCCCACAGCAGGCTCCTGGGAACCCAGCTGTTTTAGGTAAGAGAAAGGGGCCTTAATACAAATGGGGAGCATCGCAGAGGTGGGTTGTCAAGGGGAAAGCGGGCCCGCCTCTCAGAGCAAGTGATGAGCCAGGACCCAGCCTGAGCCGGGCCTCTGCTCACAGGCTTCCCAGGGAACCCTGGTGCTCCACAGAGAGGGCTGGTCTCTGATAGAACCCCATGCCTGGGACAGGCTGGGGGAATCCTGCTGCCCACCCCCAGCCCCCGGGAAAGGCCAGGAGAGGCCCGAGGGGCCCTGGCCGGAGCCTCAGGGCTTCGAGCAACCCCGACGTGACCCCCAGCCGCTAGGCGCAGGGCCGGCACGCCTCTGCAGCCCCAGGGCCGGGCTGCCTCACGCCTTGCTGGTGCTGCTGTTGGGGTGACTTTGCCCAGATGTGCGTTCGTGTGCACACACGTGTGTGTGTTCTTGTACGGCCAGGGCATGACACACGTCTGTTTGTGTCTGTGTACATGCATGCACAAGCCTGGCTCCCACGAGCCTGCACGTGTGTGGTGAAAGGGCACGGGGCCCTCTGGGGGCCCGGGGGAGTGTGGTCCCGTCGCCCCGGGACTGCCCCTGCAAGGGCTTGGGCTCCGTGGTACCCGAAACGTCTCCTGAGGCCCAGCTCTGTTCCTCCCCAGCCCAAACCTCTCTTCCCCCGAGGCCTCAGCAAAGGCTGGAGAGACAGACTTTCTCCTTCCCGGCCTTTGTGGGTCTCTCGGTGGCCTCTCCCCACCAGCTGGTCAGGAGGGCTCAGAGCCTTTGCGCTCTTGGCCGCTTCAGGCCCCAAGCTGGCCACCGATCTGCCCTCTGCCCGCAGCCAGCACATGCCAGCGCGTGCGGGGTGGAGGGGCTGGTGTGGGTAGGGCGGGCCGTGCGTTGGTCTCTCGGCTCCGGTCCTGGCTGTCTGTGAGAGCCCCTGGGCTCCGCCGCTGCCCGCGTCCACCCGCATCTCTGCGGCAGGGGCTCAGGGGCCGTCCTGCGCCTCCTCTGCGTAGCCGGCCCGGAGCACCTCTCATGGATGGGGCCTTAAGAGCACCGACGCGAGCCTGGCTTGGCGTGGGGTCCTCACACGTACATGTTTGGTAGGAATGGGAGGATGTGCAGGGCGATGCAGTGAAGCCCGGGGAGCAGGGTGAAGGCACGAGGAGCGGGCGGCTGTCTCTCGTGCCTTCAGCAGCGTGGAGGGAGCACGGCACAACTGCGTAGGTTTGGCTGAGACAGTTCATCGAGGTCTTGGACTTTCGGTCAGAGAAACCTGGGTTTTAGCTCCCTTCTGCCGTTTGCAAGCTGGGGACAGGGATGGGTGCTGAGCCTCCCTCTGCTGTTCAGCCTCCTGCACAGGGGGCTCCCGGGGCTGCGTGAGTACCGCCTGCGGCCTCTCCTGTTCCGGCAGAGACGAGTGTGCCTCTGCGACTCGAGACCAGGCCTGGCTCTCTCTGGGGAACCCCACACTTCAGGCTTCTCCAGAACAGAAGGGGGGGCACCTGCTCCTTGGTGGAGGGGGCAAGGCCCAGAGACAGTGTCGGAGCAAGAAACCCCCTGGTGGGAGCAGGGGGAGGGAATGGCTCCAGGGGAAGGCAGTGTGGCCTCTATCCACACCCCCCATCGATTCCAGATTCCTCTGTGGCCTTGGGGAGGGTGAAGAGGGCTGCAGGGGCACTGGGGAGGCAGCAGCCTGCTCCCCACACTGAGGGGCCCGGGAGGGTGCCTCCTTCCTTTGGGGCTGCACGTGCACCTGTGGATTTTGCTGCAAGCAGACAGCCGGCTCCGGAGGAAGAGGGGCGCACCGGAGCCCACCCACCTGCTACAGCCCCGGCAGGCTGTCTACCTCACACCTGCAGCACAGACCCCTAGGTGTGTGGTAGGCCTGACTGTGGGCAGGGAAAGGAACTCAGACACCGTGCTCACGGGACAAACTTAAAACACAGTGTGGCTCATTTTTTATTTTGTCTCAGAAAAAAACAACAAAATAATATTCCCTTCAGAAGGCAAGGCAGTTAGAGAGGGCCTCTGCCCGGGCAGCTCTGAGCCACCTAGACCCACCCCCGCCGGCCGCCCCGACCGCGGCCCTGCACCCATGCCCTGGCCCCCTCGGCTACAAGCCCTGTCCTCCACCGGGACGCGCGGCGCGCGGGGCAGTGGGGGACGCCTGCGGCCAGGCTAGCAGCAGGACGGAGACGGAGCCAGCAGCCAGGGAGGGAAGGTAAAATGAAAGGGCTTCCTCGGGCTTTCGTTCTCTCCTGGAAAAACAAAGCCAGTCCAACCCCGCCACCATGCACAGCAGCTCTGAAGCCTTGGAAGCCTGGGGGCGGGTGAGTGTGGCGGGGGCCGTTCCCAGCCTCAGGCCGGCCAGCCTGCCCTGCGGAGACAGGCGGCGCTTGGCGGCGCTTCAGCGGCCGGGGACCGGCCCTGGCCTGGTGTAGGGCCGCCTCCGTGGGCTCCAGACCCTTCCTGCCGGGCCTCGCGCCGCTCCAGCGGGGGCGGGGCGCCCTCCTCGGCCCAAGGCGGGAACCGACGGCGAGAAAGGGGGTCTCGGCACATGCACTCTGCTCCCAGCACGGCTGGTCCCCCCAGCCGGGAGGAGAAAGAGTCCCTTCCCTTCCCTTGAGAGGGGATGGACTCCGGGTCCTCAGGACACTCCTGCCCCGCCCCGGGGGCCCCCGGGGCCCGGGGACTCCGGGCGCCGGCCCTGGAGCTGCACGTCCCGCTGGGACCCGCGGGCGCCGCCCGCGCTGGGCAGCGCCAGGGCCGGGCCGTGGGGCCGGGGGGCGCTGCCGTTGGCCCAGACGCCCCCGGGCGGGTGGCCGTTGAGGCGGAGGCCCTCGCGCTCCGAGTCGTGCGCCGCCAGGGCGCGGGCGCCGGGGCCCGCCGCCTTGCAGGGCTCGCGCGGCCGCCGCCGCCGCAGCACGTGGTTGCGCACGATCCGGCGGAAGGTGTGGCGGAACTCGCGGATGCGGTAGGCGTAGATGAAGGGGTTCACCACCGAGTTGCCGTGCGAGAGGACGATGGTCAGGTACATGAGCCAGGGCGGCGCGTGGCCGCACGAGGGGCAGAAGAAGGTGAAGCAGTTGATGACGTGCAGCGGCAGCCAGCTCAGGGCGAAGAGCCCCACGATGATGGCCAGCGACTTGGCGGCGTGCACCTCCTTCTGCAGCGTGGAGCGCGCGCGCTCCCCGGGCGGCGCCGGCTGGCTCTCCGTCTGCTTCAGCTGCCGCCGCGCCGCCAGGAAGATGCGCAGGTAGACGCCCAGCATGAGCATCAGCGGGAGCAGCACGCAGGCGAAGAAGTTGTAGTAGACCATGTAGGCCATGGGCACCACGTCCTCGAAGAGGCAGGCCACCTGGCCCTCCCCGCAGGCCTGCGAGCCGTTCCGGCCCTCCTGCCCACTGCAGCTGTTCCAGCCCAGCATGGGGGTCAGGCCGATGGCGAAGGACAGCACCCAGCAGACGGCGATGACGCCCTTGGCCCGCGCACCGGTCACCAAGCCGTTGTACCTGGGGAGACGGGACCCGCGTCAGAGGGGAGCCTGGGCGCCCGCCGCCGGACCCACTCCCTGCCGTTCGACCCGCTCCCTGCCGCCCGGCCTCAGTGCCCTCTGATGGCTGCAGCCCCTGACTTGGTTTGGTTTGAAGGGACTAATGTGACTTGGGAAGGGGGAGGGGAGAAGTTATAACCTCCATGCCAGGTGCCGCCAGAATGCATTTCCCTGTAGCGCGGGAATGCCCCAGAGGGTGGCCACCGGCTGGGGACAGCACCAGCCAGATCCAGCCAGTCCGCGGGTCACAACTCCTGTGCTGTTCCTTTCCTACTTGACCTGGGGTCCCCAGAAGCCCCCCCCCCAACCCCGGGTGCAGCAGCACAGGCGGGCAGGGGAAGGGTGGAGGTCCCAGGCCAGACGAGATGCTCATCTCCCTTCCAAGTCTGCCCACAGCCCTCTGGAGAGAGGTCAGGATGTCTTAACATTTTTACAGCCGCCTTCACATTCAAGAGGACGCAGCTGCTCGAGACCCTAAGGTCCAGAGAGAAGTAATTTGGCCCAAATCGCTCCATACTCTGCAGGGCTCCACACTCGGGGAGAGGCTGGACCCGCGAGCCCAGAGACTGATGCCCACGAAAAGAGATGGCAGGGACTTCTCTAGTGGCCCCGTGGGTAAGACACCAAGCTCCCAACACAGGGGACCTGGGTTCTATCCCTGGTCAGAGAACTAGAACCCACGTGCTACAGAGACCCAGAGTTTGAAAAAAAGACGGCAGAGGTTTTGAAGAACAGGCAGTCAAAAAAACTCATCTCCCAGTCTGAGGAGGGCGGCCTCAGTGTTCCGAGGAATGAGCTGCTTCAGGGTTTTGGTTCCCCGACCCTCTACAGTTCAGGTCAGCGGTCTTCCCAGAGGAGCGTCAAGTGCAACGAATCCCACCCCAGCTGGGCTCCCCCAGCTGGGGGCCCGCGGGCCCTGCGCCCTCTGCATCACCGTCACCGAGACAGGCTGCAACCGCTGTCAAGGAGACGCTCGCAGACACTGGATCAAGGGGGAGCAGACACGGGGGCCTGCAGGCCACACGGGTGCGAGGCCGGCGGGCTGCTGCATGCCACCGCGTGTGCCCGAGGCTCCAGCCGCCCCCGCGCCCCCGCCGCCACACGCCTGCCCGGCGCTGCAGGGCCTCGGGGCCGGGAGCCGGCTGTTCCAGGTAAAATCGCCCACGGGTTATCCACGTTAGGGAGAGAAGAAAACCTGGGAGCTTCTGACTCCCATCTAACCCTCATTCTCCTCTCCTGAGACCCCAGGAGAGGCTGGCCTTGCCGAGGGCATGCCAGGAGCCCAGAGGCTACTCAGGCCAAGCTGAGCGTGTCAGTTCCGAGCCCGAACAGTGCCCGAGCAGGACCCCACCCTCCCGAGCTCTGCGGCCCCAATCAGGGCGGGCTTGGGCGCCTCTGGCAGGAAGAGGGTCACGGGCTTTCCCAGTTTGCCCAAGCCACAGAAAGCCTACGCTGCCCTGTTTCGGTTCTGGAGCCTCCAATGTAAGGTCAAAGGTAACTATTCTTCCCCATTTAATCCTTACGCAGCACTTGCTGTGTGCTAGGCGCTGCTTCTGGTTCTCCGCAAGCTAACGTATGTGATCTCACCAAGTAGGAGGCTGCTTTAACGCTGACATTTTTCTGAAGAAAAGCGTACCCCTCTCTGGGTTCTAGCCGTGGTGCGTTCTTGCTTAGCCACTCTGAGCCTCAGTCTCCTCGTCTGTAAAATGGGGCTAAGAACGCGGGGCCTGGAGCACCGTCCCATGAGGGCAGAACAGAGGGTCAGTGGGTGGACGCCACAGGCAGGTGGGTCGTGGTTCAGGGTAAGGGAGCTGTTCACAGGAGACATGGGCTGCCTTGGGCAGGGGTGACCCTCCTGTCACTGGAGGCAATCAAGCAGAAGCAAACCTTCTCACCTGCAGTCCCAGAGTGCAGCTGCTGAGGAAGAGGAGGCTGACTGATATTTTCTGAGTAAATGAATCTGAGGGGTGCGGGGGGAAGCCAGGGCCCAGCGTGAAGGCTGCTGGGGACACGGTTTAAAAAGCCCACGCTGTCCAGCTGTCTCCTTGCGGACAAGGAGACCCAGGAGAGGAAGTCTGCCGCTGCGTGCTGTAAAGGAAGCCCTCCTGGGGGCAGGAGCAGGCTGATGGCACTCGTCTGTGGGCAGAGGATGTCTGGAGGAACCCTGGCCCTGCCTTCCCGGAAGGCGGCAGGGGCCCAGCTCCTCACCGTGCTGGCTTCTCTTACTTTTGATGTTTTAATACACGCAGTTCTTTATTTAAGGAGCGCCCAGACAGATTAATCTTATTCCTCAAAAGAAAGCTTCTTAGGCCGAGAGCCGGGACCCAGGCTCCCAGGGGACCGGGTCAACGTCTGGGCTCAAACGGGGAGCCACGGCCATGCCCCAACCTGGCCCAGCGGCAGCCCCCGGGCTGTGTCTGTGACTGAGGCGGTGGCAGCCTGCCCCGGGCGGCCTCAGACAGCCTGCCTGCCTGCCGGGCGGGGGTGTGCCCAGGCCAGCCAGCGCTGCGTGGCCCCGGGGGCCTGGAGGCGTCGCAGGGGGCTGGCACCCTACGCTTTGTGCCGCTGAGCCTTTTGGGGGCCCCCGTCTCTCCCACCCCCAGTTCTAGGTGGGACACACTGCGCACCTGCCCTTCAGCCAGGAGAAAGCAGGGCCTTCCCCAGTCCTCCAAAGGCGCCTGCGGCGGGAACCCACCCTCCCCCCCAGGCGCAGGCAGGCCTGAGCCTCGCACAAGCCCCGTGGGCCGGGGCACCTGGCCCCTCTCCCTGCCCAGGGCCCACCCCAGGCTCCTTCCTTCCCCGGGGCGTCCGTCCAGGCGGCCCCCCCCACCCCGTGATATCTGTCGCTCAACACCGGTATGCCCCCACAGGCTTGGCGTCACGCCCTGCAGGGAGCGCCTTCTCCAGCGCCCACTCAGAAGCCAGGGCGCTGGGGTCTGACCTCTGGGGTAATGCAACACCGGGGCCCAGGACTCTGCTGCCCCGCAAGGAGGCTGCTCCCCAGCGTCTGTAGAGAGCAGTCACCAGGGGGCTAACGAGAGGAAGAGGCGGCCCTGGAGTTCCCCTGGGAGTCTGTCCTCTGGGGCCACGGAGAGTGCCCGTCCCCGCCCCTGGGTAGGCCCTGCCTTCACTCAGCAGGGCCGTGCCCGCGGAGGCGCAGATGCCACCGTTCTCAAGCTGCAGTCTTCGTTTTTAAAGAGAAAGTAACGGTGAACAGCGAGGGCCTGGGGACGGGCTCCCTAGAGCATCGCCAGTGGCTGGAGCTCAGAGCAGCCAGCGGGCCTCCTGAGTGGCCCAGGAGACGGCACGCGGGCTGGGCTGGCGTTCCGTGGGAGGGGCAGGGACAGCTGTCCTGAGCCGGGCGGCGGCCCGGAGCTGCCAGGAGCTCCAGGCTTCCGCCTGCCTCTGTCTCGTCCCCCTCACGCCTGGCCTGTTCTTGGGCGCCCCAGCAGACACTGTCCCACGCCTTATCCCCCGGCCCTCATGTCCCAGGGCCCTTGAGTCCCAGGGTCAGGAGATACTTTTCCTTCCGAGCAGCCGCTGGCACCCTCCTGCGCAACAGGAGGGTCACAGCCGCTGCCGGCCGGGGATCAGTGGAGACGTGAGCTCACATCCTGGCGACGGTGGTGCCCGGCCCCGGAGGGACATCACCTCCACCGTCAGCCCACGGCCGCCTGACCCAGGAGCCAGGCCGGCCCCTCCAGAGCCCTGCCTCGAGGAGTTCAGACGGCCGCGGTCAGGGTCGGACTAGGCCCTGCTCCTGAAGGTTGTGGGCCCAGGAGGCAGGCGGCGCTGGGGAGGGGTGGCCAGGCCCATGGCTCTGAGCCGCAGCAGCTTCAGAAGGGCCTGAATCCCCATCCGCCCTCCCGCCATCCTCCGCAGGGCCCCACCACTCCAGTCCACTCACTGGGCCCTCAAAACACTCGGCCCCTGAGACAGATGAAAAACGGGCCAGAGAGGGGCAGCGGACTCCCCACTGTCACACAGCACGGGCCACCCGCCTGCATCACGGAGGGAGGCTGGGATGTGTGACTCTCAGAGAACAGACAAGAAGCCACAGGCCTCTCTATTGCAATCAGTGGCTAACCCTGATTGCCCCCAGACCCACAACCCCTTGCTTGAATCAGGGCCACCCTGGCCTGGAAAGGGACATCAGTCAGGCCAACCTCTGTGTCCTGGACCAGCTTGGACTCCAGCCCACCATTCAGGTTAATCCTCGGTTAGGGCCGGGGTCGCCTTTCCCTCTGACCAGGGTCCTAGGCTCTCCCGGGACACAGCATCCCTGGAGCGCCACGCAAGGCCCGTCCTCCTTTGTTCGAGCAGCAGGACGTGGGCGTGTGTTGTCCCCCAAGAGCCCGGGGACAGTAAGGCCCCCTGACCTGGGGCCTGGGGCAGCCCTGTGAGCAAGCCCGCAAAGGACTGCAGTCACCGGCCATAGGCACGCTCCTTCCCAGACCCTGCCTGGCTGTGCTGCAAGCTTGCTGCGCGGCCCCGGGGGCTGACGCTTCCGTCTCATTTTCCCACCCAGATGATGGAGGAAACGACCTCTAAGCGTGCCCTCGGGTTCCACACTCGATGTTTCCACTTGCTCATCGAGCCTCTCCCCCAGCCCGGCCAGGGCGCCCTCAGCCCAGCGTGGGGCTGCTCCACAAGCCACCTGTCAGCGTTCACCACCTCCCTCGGGCCTGCTGCCATCGTGCTTGTGGGGCTCAGCCCCAGAACGGAGGGCCAGGGAGGCAGGGCCGAAGCCCCCGAGCCCCTCTGGGGGTGGGGTGGGGAGGGGTGGCTTCCTAGCTGGGCTGGTGGTGGTGTAGGTGGAGGCTGCATTTAAGTGAACTCAGCCTCCGGGAGAGTCTTTGTTTCCACAACACTTGCCTGAAGTCATTTCACAAGTTTCACCAGGAAAACCCCACCAGCCCTAGGCATGCAGTGCCTGAGAAGCATATTTGCATAGAGGTCCAAATGACTCACCGAGGCCTCTGGCCAAGTCACTTCCCCTCAGGGTCATTTTCCTAACCTGCAAACTGCAGGCTGGCCCGGAGGGGCTGGAAAAAGGCGGCTTCTAGCTGTGGCCCGTGGTTTCCCGTGGGGCCCACCCCACCCCAGCATCATGCTTTGTGATGGGAGGCCCAGGTGCAGCCGCCCCCAGGCCTGGGCACACGGGTCACCAAGAGCCGCAGCATAGCAGCCTCTCCCGGGCAGCCCCGGGAGGACCAGCCCGGGGGAGGACCAGCCCCGGGGAGGACCAGCCCCGGGGAGGGGCAGCCCCGAGAGGGCCAGCCCGGCCCACGCCCACAGCGGCCAGCCAGCACGGCACAAGTGCCGGCCGTGCCAAGCCCTGGGCAGCCCCACGGCCCTGTCCCCGACCCCCCACACCGACACCAGGCCAAACCCTCACCCCCAGCTTTACCCTGACCCCCAGTTTACCCTGACCCCCGGCTTCACCCTGACCCCCGGTTTACCCTGACCCCCGAGTTCACCCTGACCCCGGGTTCACCATGACCCCTGGGTTCACCCTGACCCCAGGTTCACCCTGACCCCCGAGTTCACCCTGACCCCTGACCCCTGAGTTCACCATGACCCCCGGGTTCACCCTGACCCCCGAGTTCACCCTGACCCCCGGAGCCACCCTGACTGAGTTCACCCTGACCCCCGGCTTCACCCTGACCCCCGGTTTACCCTGACCCCCGAGTTCACCCTGACCCCGGGTTCACCATGACCCCTGGGTTCACCCTGACCCCAGGTTCACCCTGACCCCCGAGTTCACCCTGACCCCTGACCCCTGAGTTCACCATGACCCCCGGGTTCACCCTGACCCCCGAGTTCACCCTGACCCCCGGAGCCACCCTGACTGAGTTCACCCTGACCCCCGGCTTCACCCTGACCCCCGGTTTACCCTGACCCCCGAGTTCACCCTGACCCCGGGTTCACCATGACCCCTGGGTTCACCCTGACCCCAGGTTCACCCTGACCCCCGAGTTCACCCTGACCCCTGACCCCTGAGTTCACCATGACCCCCGGGTTCACCCTGACCCCCGAGTTCACCCTGACCCCCGGAGCCACCCTGACTGAGTTCACCCTGACCCCCGGCTTCACCCTGACCCCCGGTTTACCCTGACCCCCGAGTTCACCCTGACCCCGGGTTCACCATGACCCCTGGGTTCACCCTGACCCCAGGTTCACCCTGACCCCCGAGTTCACCCTGACCCCTGACCCCTGAGTTCACCATGACCCCCGGGTTCACCCTGACCCCCGAGTTCACCCTGACCCCCGGAGCCACCCTGACTGAGTTCACCCTGACCCCCGGCTTCACCCTGACCCCCGGTTTACCCTGACCCCCGAGTTCACCCTGACCCCGGGTTCACCATGACCCCCGGGTTCACCCTGACCCCAGGTTCACCCTGACCCCCGAGTTCACCCTGACCCCTGACCCCTGAGTTCACCATGACCCCCGGGTTCACCCTGACCCCCGAGTTCACCCTGACCCCTGACCCCTGAGTTCACATGACCCCCGGGTTCACCCTGACCCCCGAGTTTACCCTGACCCCTGGTNGGAGCCAGGCCGGCCCCTCCAGAGCCCTGCCTCGAGGAGTTCAGACGGCCGCGGTCAGGGTCGGACTAGGCCCTGCTCCTGAAGGTTGTGGGCCCAGGAGGCAGGCGGCGCTGGGGAGGGGTGGCCAGGCCCATGGCTCTGAGCCGCAGCAGCTTCAGAAGGGCCTGAATCCCCATCCGCCCTCCCGCCATCCTCCGCAGGGCCCCACCACTCCAGTCCACTCACTGGGCCCTCAAAACACTCGGCCCCTGAGACAGATGAAAAACGGGCCAGAGAGGGGCAGCGGACTCCCCACTGTCACACAGCACGGGCCACCCGCCTGCATCACGGAGGGAGGCTGGGATGTGTGACTCTCAGAGAACAGACAAGAAGCCACAGGCCTCTCTATTGCAATCAGTGGCTAACCCTGATTGCCCCCAGACCCACAACCCCTTGCTTGAATCAGGGCCACCCTGGCCTGGAAAGGGACATCAGTCAGGCCAACCTCTGTGTCCTGGACCAGCTTGGACTCCAGCCCACCATTCAGGTTAATCCTCGGTTAGGGCCGGGGTCGCCTTTCCCTCTGACCAGGGTCCTAGGCTCTCCCGGGACACAGCATCCCTGGAGCGCCACGCAAGGCCCGTCCTCCTTTGTTCGAGCAGCAGGACGTGGGCGTGTGTTGTCCCCCAAGAGCCCGGGGACAGTAAGGCCCCCTGACCTGGGGCCTGGGGCAGCCCTGTGAGCAAGCCCGCAAAGGACTGCAGTCACCGGCCATAGGCACGCTCCTTCCCAGACCCTGCCTGGCTGTGCTGCAAGCTTGCTGCGCGGCCCCGGGGGCTGACGCTTCCGTCTCATTTTCCCACCCAGATGATGGAGGAAACGACCTCTAAGCGTGCCCTCGGGTTCCACACTCGATGTTTCCACTTGCTCATCGAGCCTCTCCCCCAGCCCGGCCAGGGCGCCCTCAGCCCAGCGTGGGGCTGCTCCACAAGCCACCTGTCAGCGTTCACCACCTCCCTCGGGCCTGCTGCCATCGTGCTTGTGGGGCTCAGCCCCAGAACGGAGGGCCAGGGAGGCAGGGCCGAAGCCCCCGAGCCCCTCTGGGGGTGGGGTGGGGAGGGGTGGCTTCCTAGCTGGGCTGGTGGTGGTGTAGGTGGAGGCTGCATTTAAGTGAACTCAGCCTCCGGGAGAGTCTTTGTTTCCACAACACTTGCCTGAAGTCATTTCACAAGTTTCACCAGGAAAACCCCACCAGCCCTAGGCATGCAGTGCCTGAGAAGCATATTTGCATAGAGGTCCAAATGACTCACCGAGGCCTCTGGCCAAGTCACTTCCCCTCAGGGTCATTTTCCTAACCTGCAAACTGCAGGCTGGCCCGGAGGGGCTGGAAAAAGGCGGCTTCTAGCTGTGGCCCGTGGTTTCCCGTGGGGCCCACCCCACCCCAGCATCATGCTTTGTGATGGGAGGCCCAGGTGCAGCCGCCCCCAGGCCTGGGCACACGGGTCACCAAGAGCCGCAGCATAGCAGCCTCTCCCGGGCAGCCCCGGGAGGACCAGCCCGGGGGAGGACCAGCCCCGGGGAGGACCAGCCCCGGGGAGGGGCAGCCCCGAGAGGGCCAGCCCGGCCCACGCCCACAGCGGCCAGCCAGCACGGCACAAGTGCCGGCCGTGCCAAGCCCTGGGCAGCCCCACGGCCCTGTCCCCGACCCCCCACACCGACACCAGGCCAAACCCTCACCCCCAGCTTTACCCTGACCCCCAGTTTACCCTGACCCCCGGCTTCACCCTGACCCCCGGTTTACCCTGACCCCCGAGTTCACCCTGACCCCGGGTTCACCATGACCCCTGGGTTCACCCTGACCCCAGGTTCACCCTGACCCCCGAGTTCACCCTGACCCCTGACCCCTGAGTTCACCATGACCCCCGGGTTCACCCTGACCCCCGAGTTCACCCTGACCCCTGACCCCTGAGTTCACATGACCCCCGGGTTCACCCTGACCCCCGAGTTTACCCTGACCCCTGGTTCACCCTGACCCCCGGGTTCAGACCCCCGAGTTTACCCTGACCCCTGGTTCACCCTGACCCCCGGGTTCAGACCCCCGAATTTACCCTGATCCCTGGTTCACCCTGACGCCGGGGGTTCACCCTGACCCCCAGCACAGCCCCTCACAGGTGCAGCCCCCGGCACGAGGCACCCGCGGGAGCAGGACTCACCGGAGCGGGATTCGGATGGCAATGTAGCGGTCAATGGCGATGGCCAGCAGGCTGAAGATGGAGCTCTGCGTGAGCACCAGGACGAAGCAGGCGAAGAAGAGGCAGCTGTGGCAGGCCGCGCAGAAGCCGGTGCTCAGGGTCACGGCGAAGGGGATGGCGAGCACCCCCACGGCGATGTCGGCCGCTGCCAGCGACGCCACAAAGTAGTTGGTGACGCTCTGGAGGTTGCTGTTGAGCCACACGGCCCAGCACACCAGCACGTTGCCCAGGATGGCCAGCACGGCGATCGCCAGCTCCACCGCGATGTACGCCGCGAAGCCGTCCATGGCGCGTGCGGCGGCCGGCGGGCGGGCTCAGCGAGGACGCGGGCCGCGCCAGCGCTCGGTCCATAGCTGCGGCACGGCCGGCCCCGCCCAGGCCCCGAGCCCCTTCTTCGCAGGAGCCGGGCTGACCCTGCCGGTCGGGGGGCTCTTCACCGCCCACGCCGCGTCTTCAGAACGCAGGCACCCTGCAGGAGCTCCGGCGGCATCTCTCAGCTCTGCTTCAGGTCCTGAGACACCTGCCAGGGGAGAAGCCTCGTGAGGAGCTGGACCTCCGGGCACGGCCAGAGACACCTGGGCAGCCTCCGGCCCCCGTCACCCAAAGCCCCGCCACCGGCAGGCACCAGCCGGAGGACAACCCACCGGCCGTCCGGGAGGGCGGGGGTCAGCCCGAGTGCTCTTCTCCCAGAGGAGCCAAGCCCTTGCAGAGGTGACCTGCTTCTGTCGCCCCCTGGGCTCAGCTCGCTCCTCGAGCCTTCTGTGGCAGCCCCGCGACCGCCTCCTGGAAACCCCTGGGTCTGCCGGGACCACCCTCTTCGCTCAGCCGCGGCTGCGCCCCTGAGAGCCGTCCCTGAGAGCCGGGAGCTGCACTGCGGGGCGCCCCACTGGGCGTGCAGCTGGGTGCTGGAGCGCTCGGAGGGCCCCGCCCCCAGCAGCCCCCGCCCGCAGAGGTGCGTCTGGGCTGGGCGCTCCTCAGCCCCGCCCGCTGCCTCCTCCCACGCCCGCTGCCAGCCGCTCCTGCGCCCACGGGGGTGCTCAGCCAGGACTCAGCGGGCCCCGGCCTCAGTTTCCCCACTGACACAGTGGGAAGGCTGGACCCCAGTCGCCTCTGGGGGCCATTTAGGCTCTTGCCCGTGATTCTACGAGCAGGAAATGAGCACTCATGAAACAGCTCCCCCACTTCACCCGAGCCAAAATGTCCCGGTGTCAAGAATCCGAGACAGCTCTGCAGAAGCAGCCCGCCTCCCAGGGGCCCCCGAGCTCCCCCGCCCTCAGGCCTCTCCCCACCGCCTCGGCTTCCCCGCCACACCCGCCCCCGCCGTGCTGCCCGGCAGGGTCCCCCGTGCCAAGTCCACCCTCCTCCCGCACCACGCTCCCCTTGCCGGGGGCCCAGGTGTGCGCGGACGGTGGTGGCCGCCAGCCACGGGGACAGGAAGCCTGAAGGTGCCCACACGTGGGCTGGGGGCTGCCCGGCCCATCTGTCCTCCAGGACCCGAGGTACCGGATGGGCAGGCCATCTTGGGAGAAGCTGCTCGTGGCCCCTAGGTGCACTCAGAGGGCCGGGTCCTCTCACCCCGTCCAGGAGGTGTGTGGCGGTGCGACGGACGGCCCCCCAGCTCCCTTCTGACAGCTCCGCCCCTGCCTCCAGCAGCTGTGGCCAGCGGTGGGCACCCCGTGACGCAGCAGCAGGGAGCAGCAGAGAGGAGGCGGGGGGGGGGACAAACCGAGGGGTCCCTGCAGCCCTCGGGCTCTCCCAGGCCTGCAGCCACCACAGACAAGTCCCACCGAGCCCCTGTTGCGCACAGGACACGAGCCGGCCAGCGGCTTACGGAGCCAGCGGCGGCAGAAGCAGGGCGGACCGAGCCTCCCAGCGCCACGTCTGGCCACGCAGTGTCCCTTGGTGCCTCCGGCCGGCAGCCCGGAGCAGCAGTCCCCGGGGGCGCCCGACTGCAGCAGCTCCGCGTCCAAGTCTCACCATCCTCCCATGGGAGCGAAGGGGCAGGCTTCCCTCTGGGGGGCCTCCCAGGTCCAGCGCCGGGCCCTGGGACCTGTGTCCCCCCATCAGTGAGCCGCCAGCCTGCTGCCGACCCCTTGCCATCCTTCTTGCCCTGCCTCGGCCTCTCCTGGGGAAGCTGCGTTGGCAGCGCATGGCCCACGCTGGAAGCCCAACTCGGGCCCGGCCCATCTCCCAGACCGAGGGCCCCGGGGCTGGCTGGCCCAGATTGGTACCATGTTTCTGGGGAGCTGAAGCTGGACTGTTTGGGCCCGATCTGGAGCCCCAGTGATGGGGAAACGCCGCCAGCACCTGCCTCGGATGTTGGCTGACCCCACAAGAGCCAGGATGCTTGGCATGGAAGGGCCTTGGGCCTCCCAGGACCTCTAATCTGCAGAGCGTCCCTATCACCTTCTGCACCCGAGGCGCCAAGGCCTCTAAACTGGAGCCGCCCTCCTGCAGTCCACCAGGAGCAGGGGGCGCCCTCCCACCCAGGTCAGCCCTCGAGAAGCCAGCATGCCCCTGTACCCTGGGTACCGTCTGCCTCCCTCAGCTGCAAGCACAGCCCTGGCCACACAGACCACCCGGGCGTCGGCCAGACCCGGCTCTCCAGCGTCAAGTGGAGCGCCTGAGGGCTGCCCGGGGCAGGAGGGCTGGAGGCAGCCAGAGCATCTCGGCCGTCAGACCCAAGTCAGCCTGGGCCCTTTGCTGGACTTTGCTGGGTATCAGTGCTCCCGTGATGGCCTGTCTCCAGCCAGTCATGTGTCACTGACAGGAACCAGGAGTCACCGCGCACAGCTGGTGAGAACCAGGCTCCAGCCTGTCGCTGACCACCCAGAGCTGAGCTGTCCCCAGGGCCCCCCCGGACTCCACCCCAGAACCCAGGCTCAGGCGGCCTGCTGAGGACCTCAGAAAAGGAGGCTGCAGGGGCCTGAGAGCCCCATGAAACTTGCTGGGGAAATGCCCGTGGAAAATGGCAGCAAGCAGGCTTCCTGGGGCCTCTGGGCGCCTCCCCGCCGCCCCGCCTTCGGAGGCGTCCCAAAGCCACAGGAAGGTCGGAGGCCCAGGGACCGGGGCTGGGGCTGGGGCTGGGACCCGGATCTGGCAATTTCCTATCCCTCTCTGTTGGCCCTCGTTAATCCTTGAGTCATCTGCACTAGCCAAGGGGGGCAATTAAGTATTAATGACACAGTACTTCCTCGTGATTGTCACCGCCGGGGACAGGGCAGAGGGCAGAAGCCACCCCATGGCAGGCCAGAGTCCCGTGCCAGGGGAGCAGCATGCTAGGCCTGGGGAGGGCAGTCCCACAGGATTGCCCAGCAGACAGGCTCCGTCCCGCCCTCCTCCTCACCCTCACCAGCCTGGCCTTTGTGTGATCAAAAGGCATGCGCTTCCTGGCTCCTTGTCCGTCCCGGCGGCGAGGCTCCGTGCTCACGCACAGGGGGCAGGTGGGCCCCCGGGGCCTGCTGGATGGAGAAGCCTGGCAGCTGGCACGCAGCTCCCTGCACACCTGCCCCTGAGCACCGCGAAGGGTGGGCTACTGCCTGGGCCTGTTGCAGCCCCGCTGGGCCGCTTCCCGGGCTCCAGAGCCCCAGCCTGAAACCCCTCCACTAGCTTCTCGGCAAGTGTTTCTGAGAACTTGACCCTGTGCCCAGCAGCAAGCTGCCTGCTGGAGCCCAGGGAGCCTGCTGCCAGCCGCTGCCCAGCCCGAGCCCACGGCTGGGGTCTTAAGGCGCTGTCGTCCTGGGAGGCCGACCCGAGAGCTGCCGCCCAGCCTGGTGTGTGGGTCACGCCCCACCTCCAAGATCTCAGCTCCACTCCGAGAGCCTGCGAAGCAGTTTCAAAGCACGGGAAGAAAACTAAGGGTAAGACAGATAAGCAACCAGTGGCTAAAACACAGAGACTCTTCCAGAAGAGAAGGCAATCCAGTACCCAAAAACGACGATCAAAGGTACTTAGGGTCTTCAGAGAGAGAAAGGAAAGGCGTCCATAAAGAAGAATGAGAATTCCCAGCAGTGCCGAAAAGGGCGGGCAGACACAAGCCAGAAATGAGAACCCTGGAAAGGAACCACGGAGGGACCACGAGGCACACAGTGCGTTGTGCGCCGCACACACAAGCCAAGAGCATCAGGGTGGGAGGGCGCGCCCCGAGAACCTCACGCAGGCCTCGCAGAGCAGGAGGGCGGAGCCGGGGGGGGGGCCTGGGCAACGCCGACCCCCATCTCACGGAGGGGCTTGGTGGGCAGCTGCGCTCCTCTCCAACCGCGGGCCGCTCCCTGGCCGTCGGGGGGGGGCCCCGAGTCTGGGCACGTGCCTCCCCCAAACCCCCAGGGCCTTGGGACCCACCTGGCCCCTCTCCAGACGCATCAGCGGGGGCAGAGCAGTGACTCCAGCACTGCCTGGAGGAGCCAGGGGCCTCCTCCCTCCAGCCCTGCTCAGCTGCCAGCCCGAGGAACTTGGCAAGGGCAGCCCCAGAGCGGGCACCGGCCTGTGATCCCTCCCCTAAGGTCCTGATCCCTTCCCTAAGGCCCTGGGGTGCAGCCACCGCTCTCAGAGCCTGAGGGCAGGATGTGGGCGGGGCAGGGCTGAGGGGCTCCTTGCACTGGGCCCGGCTCCGTGGCCCCCCAGGGCCTCTGCCCGGCAGGCCCTGGGGCCACACACAGGGCCCTTCTCCCTGCTGGGGACCTCCGGCCGCCTCTCCGTCCCCCTGGGTCCAGGCCAGATGCTGGAGAGGCTGCAGGCCGGGCCCACTGGCCTCAGATGGGTCACCTCCCCAACACCCCCTCCAAGGGGCCACTCCTCACACAGGGCCCTGGGTGCCCATTCCTCCAGCTCATGCTCCGAGACCCTGAGCGAGGGGTGTCCCCCAGGCTCTGCACATCCCTGGGGGATCTTGGTTCCCAGAGCCCTCCCAGGGGAACCTTCAACTGGCAGGACCGGCCCCTGTGCTTGAAGAGGGCAAGGGGGGGGTGCTTTCCAAATGGGGACAGACCATGGGGGCCCGGCGTGGGGGCTGGCCTGCTCGAGGGGCAGCCCGGGGCTCGTGGAGACGCCCACCTAGGAGATGGGGGAGGCAGACCCACCTCGGGCCCTGAGGCACGGAGAGGTGCTAACACGGCTCGGGGGGCTGATGGGGGTGGGTGGGCCAGAGCGGCTGGCTTCCTGACCCCTCAGTGGCCCCCGTCCCCGCCTGCAGTTTGCAGAGGCTACTCAGGGGCCAGAAGCGAACCCTCCTGAGAAGATGGGCAGAAACCATCACCTTGCCAGCAGGGGAGGCACCCGGGCGGCCCCTGCCTGCCTCCGCCTGGCACACCCCAAGGCCATCTCTCTTCCAGGGGACAGACAGCTGGACCAACGGGGGTGGCAACCGAGGTCGGAGCCGCAGAAGGACCCTGCCCAGCAGCTTCTCATCAGGCCTGTCCCACAGGAGTGGGTGCCAGCCGGAACCATCTAGCAGAGTGCTCCGGGGACAGGTGAGGCTCAGAGGCACGTCAGGGAAGGCTGGGCAGGGGGAGGGGGCTGGACAGCTGGAGCACCCTGCCTCCCTGACCCCCACACCCTTTGCCCCTAGAGCGAGGGCAGCCCCCCTCCACCCAGCCCCTCCTGCCCCTCCCGCCCCTGTCAGGATCCCATGGCTTCCACGCCCAGGGGGGCCCTCCCACGACTGTGGGAGGTGATGGGGGGACCTCGGCCCCCTCCCAGCCTCACCCGGGAGGTGAGGGGCTTCCCCCACTCGCAGCTCCAAGCTCCTGCCGTCCCTCCTGCTTCCAGGGCAAACTGTCCTGTGGCCACCCACACTCCCCAGGCCCAGGGGCTGGAGCCCATCCTTCTGAAGCTCAGCACCTGAGGCCCGCGGTCTCCTGGGGCCGCGGGACCCACACACCGCCCAGAACGTCTTTTCAAGCCAGCCTTCAAGCCCTTGCCTGCCCTCTGGCCCTGCCGCCCTGGACGCTCATGGGTGCACAGATTTCAGCAGACAGGCAGAGCCCACAAGACCAGTCCCAGCTCACAGAGGCAGGGGGCTCGGGAGTCAGGCAGGTTAGATGGAACGAGAGCCGCTGGCAGCTTTCACGTCAGTGCTGCGAGCCCCCGGGGCCACGGCTTTGCACGGTGGACGCTGCCCAAGGCCACCCCGGGGCCCCGCAGTTTGCAAGGTACGATGCCCTGGAGCCAAGCGCCTGCTCCCCACCCAGCGCCAGTCACTCGGCCCTCTGCTGACAGCGGTCTCTTGTGATGGCTCCCCAGCCCCGCAAGCCTAACAGCTTCTCTTCGGGGTTTCCCAGCTCAAGCACAGGCCCCAGTCTGCTCCCCCCACACCCAACACACACAGCCCCTGTGCGCACCATCCTGCGTTTCACAGGATGAGAAGGCAGATTGGCAGGAAGGCCATCGAGTGGATCCAGACCAGAACGTTTGGATGTCCGGGCCTCTCAATCCCGGCTGCTCCTGCAGCCGCCCACGGCCCTCGCGACCTGTGGGCTCCTAGGGAGCAGATGGGGTGGTGGTGGGGGGTGCCTGGGGGCCTGCATGTCCCAGGCCCCCAGGGAGAAAGGAAACGTGCGAGCTCACAGACTCACCTGGCTAAAGTCTGTCTCCCGCCGGCCTTCCGGAAGCACTGGAGAGGGAGGCCTGGTCAGCCCAGAACACGGTCTGCTCTAAGGGGACGGGCCAGTGGCCCAAGAGACATCCGGGACCTGGGAGAGCCCGGGGACCTCCAGAGGGCCCAGGCGGAGTGAGGAGGAGCGGACAGCCCAGGATGGGGCCAGGCCCCAGGGGCAGAGCTTCTCCAGCCCACCCCAAGAGGAGGAGCCCCTGACGCAGCCCACCTGCCTGGCCCGCTGTGTGCCCAAGAACCGTCCANGGTGGGGTGGGGGGGGTGGGGGAACCGTTCCGCCCACACCCATAGGCCCGGATTCACTGAAGTTCTCACTCAACAAACATCCTGGGAGTTGCTTGAGAGTCACCTGGGGTCGGCGGGCGTTCCTAAGGCGGGGACCAACACTCAGCTGACCCCAGGTCACGCTCACCCCCAAGCCCCCCAGTGTGGGTCCCCAGTTCCCTTCTGGGGCGCAATGGCTTTCCTGCCCAGACCTCTGCAGGTGTGGCCTGGCCCCAGCCAGCGCCCAGGGGCTGAAGCCAGTGTGGGCCAGAGGGCCAAGGCCCTCGGATTTCACCCGCAGGTCCCAATGGGAAGCCCCTCCTCTGCGTGGGTGCCCCAGGCCTGGGGTAACTGTGTCCTCAAGATGGGGGTGGTCTGCTGGGCCAGGCGGGACCCCAGGCCTAGAGCCAGATCTCCAGGCACTGGAACCCAGCTGCCGTGGAAACAGCAGGGTCCGCAGCCTTCCGGCAGGGGTGAGGGGGGCTCTGCTCCAGGGGCCCTGTGTCACTTGCCCTGAGCCTCTGCCCGGAGTGGACGACAGGAGGGCAGGCACAGGGAAGGGCCTTCAGCAGGTCGTGTCCCCCGGGGTGATCCTCTGCTGTCTGCCACCTGGGGGCCTTGGGCGTGCTCCTCCGGGGCCAGGCTGGGCCGGGGGAGCCCTGCTAGCCCGCAGCTGCCCTGAGGTGACGGGGCTGGGGTGCCCGGCAGGCCCTTTGCGGGCCATGGAGTTCCTGCCTAGCCCGCCAGCCTGTGGAAGCTGCAGGTACCCACCCTTCCTTCCGTCCAGGCCCAGCTGCTCAGGCCAGGTGGGGGGCCAGCGGGGCTCCCCCCAAGCCCAACCCCATGGGCTGTGCGTTCCCGTCCAGGACGCACCTCCATGGCCTCTGGCTCCCAGCTGGGCCGGCTCTGGGGCGGCAGGGCTGCACCAGGAGCAGAAGGGCACCCAAGGGTGCCAGGGCCAGGGTCCCTGAGAGCTGCCAGGCTGTTGTGAGTGCCCACCAATGTGAGGGGGAGGCTCTGGAGCTGTGGAGGCGGGGCCTCCTAGGCCCTGGAGAGCAGACCTGAGAGGTGACTGCAGCCCCCGCCCCCGCCAGGCCCAGGAGGTGAGCGCTCTGGGAACCTCATGCCTCCAGCGGATCTGGGCGTGTTCTTGGGGGCTGGGAACCTGAGGCCAGGTGGAGCGGGGCCTTGTCCTGAACAATGGTGGCCTGGGCACTGCCCGCAGCAGCAGCCAGGTTATCAAAGCTGCCCCACCCCCAGCAGCCAGCTCCCCACTGCTTCACGGGGGCACAGGGTCCATGGGGGCCTTTCCTGGGCTTCCTCTGCTGCAGAGGCGGTCCCTCCCAGGAGGTGGAGGCAGACCTGGGGGTGACCGGGTGTTCCCACGTCCTGCCTGACGGGTGCTGGTGACCTGTGGCCCCAGGCCCCTCCCCAGCTCTCCTGGTCTGCCAGCTGAGGCTCCAGATCTCATGGTGGCTCCCTCCTTGAAACCCTGACCACCCCAGACACACACAGGATGCAGACGCCGCCATCCGGGGGCCCCAGTGCCCCGGGCCTGGCACAGCCCTCAGGAAGAGCCCCCCAGGCCTCCCCCACAGCCCCCCAGTCCTGGCCCTTCCTCCACACCCCAAGTGCTCCCAACCAAGGGGCAGGTCTCAGAACCAGGAAGCCTGGAGCCCCGTCCCTAGTGACCTGGGCCCCAGTGAGAACCTCAGAATCCGGGGCCTGCAGGCTTGGAGCCCCCACTGAGGGGCCTCCTTGGACAGCCAGGCCTCCTGGAACCCAGGATGCCCTGCACCTCCCAGCCCTGTGACAGCTGGGCCTCCCTGAGCCCTGGGCACCCTGCGCCCCCCAGCCCCGCGACAGCCAGGTCTCCCCGAGCCCGGGGCGCCGTGCCCCCAGCCCCATGGAGGCTGGCACGGCAGCGGGAGGGGTGTCTGCCCCCTGCCACCCAGGGTGGCGCCTCCCCTCCTGCTGCTTCAAGCAGGACCCGCAGGCAGTGCGGTCTCTGGCTGCTGTGGGACAGCCCCCGGGAGGCAGCAGCAGACGGGGCTCCGGTTGGGCCTCCCCGGACGAGGCTCTGACCTGGGAAGGGGGCCACGGGCCAGGGAGGGACACCCACGTTGCCCTGCACCAACAGGACCGTGCCATGTGCCAGGTGGCGCACTGCAGCTGGGCCATCGGTCAGCCCCTCCACACGAGGAAGAAAAAGGCTGGCTGCTTGGGCGCCTGACGGTAGAGTTGGCTCTGTTTCTTTATAATTTTAAACATTCTCAAGATTATTTTCAAGAAGATACACTTCTGAAAACACCCAGCAAGCCTCAAGGTGCCCTCCCCCAGCAGAGCAGTGTCTGCCCACAGCGGGGGTGTGGCGCCTGCCCAGGGCGGGGGTCACCCAGGCTGTGCCCTCTGCCACGCAGGCAGACGGCCGGGCCCCGCCACGGGCCCCAGGACACCTCCTTGCCCACGGGCTCCGGGTCAGCTGTCCTCCGGGCACAGCCAGACCCTGGGAGCAGTGAGCATCCTGTTCACGGAGACCCAGAAGAACCGAAGCAGATGTGTGACAATACTTTTAATACATTCAAGAGTGTTTAATAGAACAAAATTTAGGGCATCGTCAGTCGGCAGAATCCTGTGGTCAAGAAGCCCACGGGTCCTTTTGCAGGAAGCTTGTGCTTGGTGGGAAGAGGCAGGCGGCCCCTGGCGCCCTGGCTGCAGGCAGGCTGGGCCCGGCGGCACGTCTGGGACCAGGCTGTCCAGCCTGCCCGAGAGCCAGCAGTCCCCTCATGGGACCCCCTTGCGGACGGAGGGCCTGGCCACAGAGGCTGTAGTTGGAGGCAGCAGGGCCCCTGGGACACTCCCTTGCAGCCCCACCAGCCCTGGGCCGAAGCCGGGCCCTCCCCCAGGGGACACCAGGGCCCCCATCCCAGGCCCCACAGCAGGAGCCACCAGGGACAGCGAGCAGCCTGCAGACCCTGGGAGGTCTCTGCTGGACAGGAAAGCGGCCCCCACTTAATAAATACTCAATTGCGGCCACAGGCTGGGCACACAGGCCGCCATGAGTGCGGGAGACAGAGGAGCCAAGGAGAGAGACGTGCAACGTGGCCCTTCTCCCCGACGGCCACCGGGCGGGCTCAGCGGTGCCCGCAAAGCAGACACGAGGGCAGGCCCGGCAGGGCGGCTGGCAGGTGTCCTCGGGGCCCTCGGCTCCAGCCGCTTGTTGCTCATGGCTGACAACGGTGCTCCACCCAGAGCCTCCCCAGGCGGAGCTGCCAAGCAAGGCCAGCAGCCCATTCACGCCCTGGTCCAGAGCCTCCCGCCTCACGGAGCCGCAGCACCCGCCACCCGGCTGCCTCCTCGCCCCAAGCCCCCAGGGTGCGGGCCGCCCTTCCGCCTGCCAGTCTGGGTTCTGGACACAGGTCACCCCAGCGGCTCCCAGGCCACAGGACGGGCCGAGGTTGGTCACCAGGATGTGGCCTGGCCTGCAGAGCTAAGGCACTTTCGTCCACCTGCAGGGGGCAGGCCATGTCCAAGCGCTGCAGGGGCTGAAGTCGCAGTGTCTGGGCCTCGGCTCGCTCAGCTTCTTCTCCTCCCGCTTCTCGCGACGCTGGTCCTGGCTTTCACCGCCTCGTGTCCGGATGCTGTTTCATCGCTATGCTTAGTAAAATGATTTAACTTTGGTACTGAGAGAACAGGAGCTCTTCCCCCCAATATCGCTATGAAAAACACTTTTTAACTCAAGAACTGCTTAGGGAGGACGCGTCTGTCAGGACCTTGAAGCAGGCACCGGGTTTCCAGGCCCCTGGAGCTGGGGGGCAGCTGACACGTCTGCGGGCGGGAACCTGGGGGCTGGAGGCGAGCGGGTCCTGGCAGGCTCCCGACGCCAGGTCTCAGGTGGGCGGCCGAGGTGCTCCCCGGAGCGGCAGGCACAGGAAGCCACGTGCCCCGGCTGGCGGAGGATGAGCCTCCCACCACGGCTCCAACCCAGGTGCGTGAGAGGGTTAGGCCGCAGGCCGAGTCCCCGCGGGGCAGGCGGCCGGGGTGCAGGAAGCTTGCCGGGCACGGAGTGGCGGGAGCTGGGCCCCGGCGACGGGCCGCGGGCGCTCAGGTCTCGAAGTACTTGTAGACGGCGGTCACGTAGAGCATCACGCTCTGCCAGTCGGGCCGCTCGGTCCGCACCATCTCGTTGATGTCCTGACGGGAAGGACGCGGCTGTTAGAGCCCGGGTGGCCCACGGGCTCCGGGCCCCGTCCTGTCTGTCACACAGGACGCGGCTCCATCCCCGTCGGGTGCCCAGGGCCGCCCAACGGGGCTCATCCCCATGCGTGTGTACCCCGCGGGCTGCTGCACAGCCCCCAGCCGTGACCCCGAGGCCCCGGGGTCTGCAGGTGCGGGCAGTGCTGCCGGGAAGCGGGTGGGGGCCTGAGCTGTGAGCTGGGCCTGGGAGGCCCCCCCCGGACAGCTGGGGACGCAGGGCACAGATGAGTACTGGAGCCGGCGGGGAGGAGCACGCGCGTGCTCAGTGGAAGAGCCTCAATGGGAAGCTTTCAGGGTGGGGACTGCCTGCTTCTTAGACATCAGAACTTTACACGTGGTGTGAACCTTCCAGACAAGGGAACCATTCACTGCGTAACTTGACTTCTGTCTCTACGTTTACAATTGAACAGAAGGCACTCAAAACCACACACTTCCGTGAGCTCGCAAGACGTGTTCATGGAACTCTGCGTGAACACTTCTGCAGGGTAAGGACGAGCGTAAGCACACGTTCAAAGCCACTGGTTGCTACAAGGCAGGTACCAGGTACCCTCGGACTGGGAGGTAGCCCTGGGGGCTCCTGACCTGGCCCCGTGGGGTCCCTCACTCTGCGGACACGCTAAGCTGTGTGTCTCTGGGTGCGGGGGGTGGGGGGGGGGCGGGCTTTGTACTCGGATGCACGGTTTTTTTTTTTGAAGTCAGACCTGCCGACGAGGCAGTAGCCCCCACAGGAACAGTCTGCCCTGAGCAGGGCAGCCCTGCCCTGCCCTGACTGCGCCCCCGGGCCCCCGCCCTCCGCCGTGGCACAGGCCGGGCTGTTGAGGTGCGCCTCCGACGGTGACGCTGCCCACCCCAGCTCAGGGCCCATCCTCGCGTTCTCCGTGTGAGGCACAGGGTGCATGGCGGGGGTGCCATCTGCACCCTCCCGAGGGAGTCCCCGCAGCTGGCGCAGGGCCCCTGGCGGCCTCGGGCCCCGCCCGGCAGCTGCCCACTCAGGGTGAGGGCTCACCAGTGTGGACTTGATGCCGACGCTCTCTGCCGCCTGGAAGGCCAGTGTGAAGTTCCTCCGCTGGAAGAGAAGCCGCGGGACGGGTGTGTGAGCGGGCCGGGCAGGGCCGCCAGCCCGCCCATGCCTGCCACGCTGACCGCTGCCCCAGGCCCTCCCGCCCTCACAGCTGTGCAGTGACCCCCAAACAAGGGTCAACCAGAGCTGCCTGGACACCCCCAAAGTTAATAAAAAACACTTGTGAAATAGTTTCCCCCTTGTGGGGGGTCTTCAAAGTTGTCTGAAGGGCAGGAGGGGCCCTAAGGCAGGGTGCTGGGGGCAGAAGGCTTCGGGTGCACCAGGCCCACCCTTCTCGGGGGTGGCCTGACCTCTGCCCCCCTGACAATGTCAGGGGCCTCCGTCCATGGTTCAGGTGCTCTATCAGACCAAATCCCTTTCCATAGGACTGGAAAAGGTAGGTTTCCATCCCAACCCCAAAGAAAGGCAACCCCAAATAACCTTCAAACTACCGCACAATTTCACTCATCTCACATGCTAGCAAAGTATTGCTCAAAATTCTCCAAGCCCGGCTTCAACAGTACATAAACCGTGAACTTCCAGATGTTCAAGCTGGTTTTAGACAAGGCAGAAGAACCAGATATCAAACTGCCAATATCTGCTGCATCTTCAAAAAGGCAAGAGAATTCCAGAAAAGCATCCATTTCTGCCTTATTGACTATGCCAAAGCCTTTGACTGTGTGGATCACAACAAACTGTGAAAATTCTTAAAGAGATGGGAATACCAGACCACCTGACCCGCCTCCTGAGAAACCTGTATATAGGTCAGGAAGCAACAGTTAGAACTGGACGTGGAACAACAGACTAGTTCCAAACTGGGAAAGAACTACATCAAGGCTGTATATTGTCACCCTGCTTATTGAACTTATGTGCAGAGTACATCATGAGAAAGGCTGGGCTGGATGAAACACAAGCTGGAATCAAGATTGCCAGGAGAAAAATCAACAACCTCAGATATGCAGATGACAACACCCTTACGGTGGAAAGTGAAGAAGAACTAAAGAGCCTCTTGATGAAAGTGAAAAAAAAGAGTAAAAAAGTTGGCTTAAAGCTCAACATTCAGAAAATGAAGATCATGGCATCTGGTCCCATCACTTCATGGGAAATAGATGGGGAAACAGTGGAAACAGTGTCAGACTTTAGGGATGTGAGAGTTGGACTGTGAAGAAAGCTGAGCGCAGAAGAATTGATGCTTTTGAACTGTGGAGAAGACTCTTGAAAGTCCCTTGGGCTGCAAGGAGATCAAACCAGTCCATGCTAAAGGAAATCAGTCCTGAATATTCACTGGAAGGACTGATGCTGAAGCTGAAGCTCCAATACGTTGGCCACCTGACGTGAAGAACTGACTCACTGGAAAAGGCCCTGATGGTGGGAAAGACTGAAGGCGGGAGGAGAAGGGGACGACCGAGGATGAGATGGCCGGACGGCATCACTGCCTCGATGGGCGTGAGTCTGAGTGAACTCCGGGAGCTGGTGATGGACGGGGAGGCCTGGCTGCCGCGGTCCATGGGGTTGCCGAGTTGCACACGACCGAGTGAGTGAACTGAGCTGCACTGAGCTGGCCCCGGCCGGATGGGGAGGAGCCTGGCGTGGCCTGGGTGGAGCTGCCCAGACCACCCTCCTGGCCCAGCCCCGAGCCCGCCGCCCGCACCGCTGGAGGGCCCCTCCTCCTCGGCCGCGTGCTGGCACCTTGTCCTGGCTGTTGAGCTCCTGGTAGGGGATGTGTGCGGGGAGGTAGGTGTGCAGGAGGGCGCAGAAGGCCAGCCCGTCGTTCCAGCTGCTGCTGAAGTTGGTGATGTCGATGTTCTGCAGGAAAAGAAAGAGAACACGTGAGTGGCCCCCCTCCCCAGGGCTCCTCCGGCCACAGTGGGGGGCGGAGGCCGAGTCCCGGTAGGCCGAGCCACTGCAGAAAGCTCGGCGGGCTGTGGGCTGGGGCCCGGGCCTGGGCCAGCTGGCGTCAGGGGCCACGGGAGCAGCAGCTCCGTGTTGGGAAGAGCTGTGTCCAGCCGCCCCGCACCCCACGACTCACAGGACGCCCCACCTCACAGCGAGGGCGCGGCCGCCAGTCTGCAGTGGGGACACCCAGAGCCGACGACGCAGCGGCAGGCCCCCACGGCGCGTGTCCAAGGTCCAGCTTGGCTCCGACAAGCACCCGACTCCCTGTCCAGGCTGCACGTTCCCAGCAGCAGATGCGAAATGTCCCTCAGTGTCTCACTGTATGACAGGGCAGGTTGGCCAGAGAGCAGCCTTTACCCTCATTTGCAAGAATCCTTTTGAAGCAGAAACTCATAATTACATTTGGAAATTCACATGCTTTATGAGAATGCCATGAACTAAAGAGAGTGCCCCCAGACCGGCACGTCCTGGGTGCTGTCTCAGGGCCGCCCTCCTGGGGGATGCCCGGGGCATTGCGCCCCACTCCCTGAGTAGCAGTCACAGAGCTTGCCCCGTGTCTGCAGGGAGCTCCACCAAGGCTGCCCACCAACCCCTGTGCAGACGGTTAGCTCCTGACCCCACATGGGGCCCGGGGCCCAGGGGGTGGGACATACGCTGTCACTAAGAGGGCCATCGGGCGCTGACCGCGGGCACCGAGACCTGCCCTGGGGTCTCGACCTGCGCTGGGGGTGACGAGTCAGAGGCCACTCCCTCAATGGCTGCCAAGCCAGCCTGCAGGCCTTGTTCGTAGACTGTGCTGACGGAAGTGACAGGTTGAGGCGCCAAGGGGGCACAGACCTGCCGAGAGCTGCAGGGCAAATGGAGCAGCGTGTGGCGGGCCTGCCACGGCCAGCGAAGGGCAGAGCCAGCCCCCCAGCCCCCACGTCGAGGCCCGGGAGCCCTGTGTCGCCGGTCCCCACCGTGACCACGCCACAGTCCTGGCAGGCTGGCCCTCACGGCCTCGGCTCTGCAATGTCCGCAGTCACCACCATGGCCAACCTGCCCCTGTGACCTCCCGGGGACAGCAGGACGCAGCCAGTGGGAGAAACCAGAATGGGAAGGAGGCCACCTGTCCATGGCCCCTGGGGGGGGGGGGGCAGGGTCCCGCGCTCCCACACACGGAGGCGCCCTCCCTGCGGAGGCCCAGGTCATAGGACCCCCGCAGGACCCCTCCGCCCAGTCCTGGGGGCGCGGTGCCCCGACCAGGAGCCAGGACACGGGCGGCCTGTGGGCAGCAGAGCAGAGTGCCTGACGACGTGTCCAGCTCCGCACGGGCGAGGCCGCGCCCCGGCCACTCACACAGGCCTGGAGGAAGCACGCCCCACTTCCTGCCCAGCAACCGGCCGGGCTGGCAGAGCCGCCTACGTGCCTGGCCTCAGCAGCCGCAGCAGACCCCAGCTCCGCAGGAAGCGGCTGGGCCCGCGGTCAGGCAGCACCGGGTACGAGGCCTGCCAGCGCCTTCAAAGCCCGCGGACACACGGGTCCCAGGGCACTGACCACCAACTTCCGTATCGAAACGGCCGAAGCCCAGACCCCCACTGCGGCCCCTACAAGCCAGAGGCCCGACCAGCCACCCTGGGGAAGCAGCCAGGCCCTGAGATGGGGCAGGAGGCCACACCTGAGCTCCATCTCACCGTGCGCCTCTTCATGTTTGGGGCGGAAAAGTCACAGTACATGAACTGACACAGTCAGACTGTGGCGTGGTCACAGTGAGGACCAGCGACACAGGGCTCCTGGGCGCTCGGGCCACGTGGACCTGCCTGTGTGGAGATGGGGAAGGGCCCACAGGCAGACAAACCAGGAGCCCAAGGGAGAGGGCGTTGGGGGGGGGCGGCAGGCAGGGACCCCCGAGGCGGCAGGGCTGGGGCGCCACCTGCATGGCCTCGCAACCTGCACTGACTTCCTCAAGTCGTCTGACGGGGACACCTTGTCTTAGGAAGCGGTTCGTCGAGGGCAGAGGAGGGCCCGCCCGCACAGCCCAGCTCCTCCTCCGGACCCAGCCCGGAAACACGGTAGCGCGGAAGCCTCGGCTTCTCGGGAACAGAGCAGCTCCTCCTGCGGCTACTCTGCCCTCTGCGGAGGGAACGCTGCTCTCCTAAGACACACTCACACAATCATCACGAGCGGGGCTCGTCTCTTCGGGGCTTTCCTGCTGTGCGAGATACGTCTAAGTCTGGACAAACACAAGGGGTCACCGGCCGAGCTGAAGTGAAAGCTCACAAAGCCCAGAGCACAGACTCACACAGGGCGCTCTGCCCACCCCAGGAGCGTGGCCGGGCCCCGCAGGCAGCCGGCCCGCCTGTGCTCGGGCCCCCGCTGCCATCTCAGCTCCCACGGACTCACCTGAGGTGCCGCCCCGCCCATGGCCCTCCTGACCTCAGGACGCAGCCTGTCCCCTGCAGTGGGCGGGCCCGCCTCCGGTTCTGAGGACCAAGAAGCTGCAGGAACACCATACCAGGGAGCATCTTCACGTGACGCCACCTGTCTCTTAACAAGGGCCCCGCAGCGCACCCGAAATATCACACGG
>SJYA01003490.1:73230-85035 GCA_006410615.1 Neotragus moschatus
GGGCGGCGCGGGGGGGGGGGGGGGGGCGGGCGGGCGGGGGCACGCTCCGCTCGCAGCGCAGGGGACGCGGGCTTGGCCCTAGGTCGGGAAGGTCCCCCAGAGAAGGCACGGCAGCCCACTCCAGAACCTGGCAGGCCACATACAGTCCAGGGGGCTGCAGAGAGCTGGACACGCCTCAGCGACAGGCACCTTCCTGTCTAAGGCAGTAAGGCAGAGGGCCCGAGTGCGTGCCTGGCCTCTGCAACACACAGCCTCCCCCAGCTCAGCCATCACGGCAGGGTGGTGACAGGAGGCAGGCCGGAGCCACAGACAAGCCCCTGCCCAGGGGCCTCCAGGCCTCCGCCCGGGCCAGGGGGCAGCGTTTGGGGATGCTAGAGCCTGAGTGCGGACGGTGGGGAGGCAGGGCCCAAAGAGGGCGAGCCTACAGGAGGTTTCTGTGGCTCCCCGGTGACCCGAGTGATGGTCAGCAGAGGCCCTGCTGGCCCCGGAGGAGCAGCCTGTGGTGCACGTCTGCCCTGGCCCTGCGCCAGGCTCTGTTCCAGGTCAGGGGAGGGAGGGAGGCCCACTCGTCACGACGTCCACGTCGGGATTCGTGTGTGAAGCGGAGGTGGGGCAGCCAGGCCCCAGGCCCCTCACCGAGCCTCAGCACGGCCGGCCAGGCCTGTCCGGGTGCCCCCGGCCTGCCCTCCCCTAGGGAGCCAGGCGTCAGTCAGGCACGGCTCTCCAAGGTCCGGGGGCCCCAGTGTGCGGCCTGCAGGCAGGCCCACTGCCCCGAAGACCAACATGGCTGCAAGCGTGAGCGGCAAGACGTCATAGCATGAGGGCAGCGGCAGGTGGACTCCATTTGGGACACCGCCCGCCGGGGAGCCAGGCCAGGGTCACGTACAGGACAGGCAGCCACCAAGGAGCCTGTCTGGGAATAGGGCTTCCCGGGCCAGGCAGCTGGAGCGGCTCCATCTGGCGACCGTGCTCCGCGCCGGCCCTACCCCACCGCCTGGACAGACGGACGGACTCAACCCCACAGCTCAGGGGCTTCTGCCCAACACCTGAGCTGGGGCAGATCCGGCCAATTCACCCGCGGACAGCGTTGCAGGGCTAGCCTCCCCAAGCCCAAACACACATGCTCCACTGGACACACGGCCAGTTCCTTCCAAACAGACACTGAAAAGAAAAAAAGGCAATGTGCGAACCTTATTTGGATCTTAATTCAAGCAAATCAACTGTAAAGCAGACCAGGATTCAGCTGGGAACTCCTAACTCTGTCCAGGCGTGTGCGCGCGCGCATCTAGTCCCTCGGTCGTGTCCAGCTCTTGTGGCCCTCCAGGCTCCTCTGTGTATGGGATGCTCCAGGCACAAATACTGGAGTGGGTTGCCATATCCTTCTCCAGGGGATCTTCCCGACCCAGGGATGGAACTCAGGCCTCCCGCACTGTGGGCGGATGGATTCTCTACCACCTGAGCCACCAGGGACGGTGTCAGGACGAGTGGCGGTGTTACACAGAACCCCGGGGGTCGGGGGAGTAACCAGGACACCTGGGCCGGGGGTGCGTCCCCGAGGGTCACTTTACTGTTCCCACTGCTTTAGCGTGCTGTATCTGAAAATTTCCACGAGAAACAAACAAACCTACAACTCAGCAGGAAACAATCCAACGGTGCCAACATGGAAAGGGCAGAGGCCCTGAGTCAACGCCTCCATGGCCGACGGCCGACGGCAGCACAGGAGAGGCAGCTGGACGCTGCTGGTAACCTGGGAGCCGCAAGCCAGAACTGTCCCGCACCACTGCCTCCCCCGCCGGGCTGCACAGTGCCCTGAGACTGGACCCCCAGAAGCTGGGGGCGGCGAGGAGATGACCCCTGGCACAGAGCGTCTCTCTGTACAGAGTGTCACCACGGGCCCCAGGAAGGCCACGCCCGGACAGCACGGACACGAGTCCCCACGGGAGCGTTCACAGCAGCCCCAGAGCCGGGAGCGGAAGCGACACAGACGTTCACCAGGCAGAAGACACACACGTGAAGCAGGGCGCACCCACAGGACGGAGGAAGGGTGCGCGCTGCAAGCTGGATGCGTTTGGAAGCGGCATGCCCAACTCGAGGCAGCGGGCCAGGCTCTGCAGAGGCTGCTCCAGAGCCGGCTTAGGAGCTCCCTGAAGGGAAGGAGGGAGAATCCAGGGGGGAAGGCCAGAGGATCCAGAGGCTTCAGTGCAGAACGGGCCTTTCAACACAAGTTCCACCTTCTGAACGTGAAGGCTGCCGAAAATAAGACAGCACTTTACAAAGACAGAGAATAGAGAACGTACACCTAGGCTCATTCAAACACCTTACATCCAAGAGACAGTCCACGCAGGGTGGCGGCCCAGGGCTCAGATGCCGGAGAAGAGCAGAGGCTCCGAGCCCAGCCCTGGGCCAGGCGGGGAGGCCAGCCCGCGCTCAGAACGCCGTGTGAGGAGGAGGGGCCTGCAAGCGCCGGGTCCGTCTGACAAGGCTGCCCTCAGGGCCCCATGCAGGCGGCGACGCGGGGACAGAACTGCTCAGCACACGCAGCTGTCAGGAGCACACGCACAGCCTCCGGCAGCAACCGCCGCTCCTTCCCGTCTGTTGGTTCGTTCTACACCGACCAAGGGCACCCCGTCCAGAGGGTCGTGGCTCCCGGGACCTCGGCGGGGCAGGGCGGGGCGGGGCAGGAGTGAGTGACCTCGCAATGCACACGTCACTGAGAAGGGTCCTGGACGTGTCACGAGGAAGCACGTGGAAAGAAACCCAACATCACGAGCTCAGAGGCACCTGCAGAACCGAAACCAAACCACACACGCAGGACCGGACCAAGGCTGCCCGCGCCTCACCCGCCCAGAACAGGACCGAGGCTGCCTGCGCCCTGCCCCGGCCAGGACAGGACTGAGGCCGCCCGCATCCCCCTCCCCCGCCCCCCAGCCCCAAACAGGACCGAGGCCACCCGTGCCCCCCCAAACCCGAAACCAAATCACACACGCAGGACACGACCGCAGGACAGGACCAAGGCTGCCCGCGCCCTGCGCCCTGTGCCCAGCCCCGGTCAGGACAGGACCGAGGCTGCCTGCGCCCCGCTCCGGCCAGGACAGGGAGGGCTGGGGGCCACGACCCTCTCAGACCACCACTTTCAGATGCCTCCACACACGCCCACACGGACGGTCCAGGGGGCCTTTCCTCACAACAAGCGACAGCTGGAAACAGCCCCTGTCCACCAACAGCCGAAAGGGGACACAGCCATGAACTGACGAGTCTCCAGGAAAGAAGATGAATTACTGACAGAACAATACAAACTAATCTCAAAACAATTACGCTCCATGAGAGAAGCCAGACCCTTCCCCAAACCGCACACTGTGATTCCACTTATACAGAATTATGAGAAATGCAAGCCCTGCAGCGACAGGCCAGGGGCAGGATGTTCTTGAGGAGACAGACACCTGTCTGGCGTGGGGACAGTCCCTCGGGCAGGTACATGGACCAGAAGTCAGCGAGCTGTGCCTTGGAGCACGAGCAGCGGGGGCGGTCACCACTGCAGAGGAACACCGGGCTGCCAGGCGACGGCACGCGGCGGCGGGGCTGCTGCACCTCAGAGACGACACGTGAGCTGGGAGAGAGGCTAGGTGCGTGGTCAGCAGAGGGGGGGCGGGGAGGGGGGCCAGAGCGCAGAGACTGCGTGCTGTGCGTGAACGCCGAGAGCAGGCCCTCTCAGTTCTCATCGCGGAGCGTCTCTGCTCCGCACTACGAGAGACGAGGCTCGCTCAGCCTCCTGTGGCCACACTCCCTGTGTGCGGAGTCGGACCATCACGCCCCACACCTGACGTTTACCTGAGCTGTGGTCAACCCCACCTCAGCACCTCTGCTTAAAGGGCAAGAGGGCAGCCCTGACCACACTCACGGCCAGATCCAGGCTCCACACGGGCTCTCACCGCTTCCCACCTCTGCAGCCCGTCCCCAGGGCTTGCATTTTGTGACTGAACGCAGCCCAGTTAAACTGCAGCAGGGCCAGCCCCGGGCTGTGGGCTGATGGGCGCTGCCTGCTGGCTGCTGGGGGGGGCACCCAGTGAGCCCGCAGGCACCCTGTGTGCGCGGCAAGAGCCCCTCCTCTCTGCCCTGACCCAGGCTCTGCCCAGGCCCCTCTCACCTGGGGTCCACGTGGCATGAGTAGTGTCTCCGCTTCCTTAAGAGACAGCCTGGGCTCCTGAGGAGTGGCCTGGCGGTATTTCTGCCCTGAGTCCCCCACTGAGCCTCACTGCCCATCAGCGTGGGCTCCACGTCCCTCCCCTGCGCCAGGTCACAAGAGGCAAAGGGCTGTTACCTGTCCCCGTCTCAGGATGCCCACCCTGGGACCGTGGCCAGCACGCTGTGAGGAAGCCCTGGCCACAGGGAGGTGTCCACCAACAGCCCCAGTTAGGGTCCACCCAGACGTGTGTGGGAGGGAGCCTCCCACAGAGCAGAGAACCGTGCCCCCTGCACGCTACCCACGGGCATGCATGATCCACGTCAATGCCGGCGAGCCTGCGTCGCCCCCACTCGGCTGGGTGACAGCCAGCCTGCTATGCCCTGCACTGAAGAGCCCGCTGGCAAAAAACCCAGCTCCCCTCCCGACGGCGCCTGGAGGTTAACCACCCTTCCCACGGCCGCAAAGCACCTCCACAAATAAGCGGCTTCCACCAACGGAGCGCTCGCTCCAAACTTCCCGACGGACCTCAGGCTAAACTCACGCGTGTGATGAAATTAACCCGGCAAACCTCGACGCCTCTGTGGCCTTCCACAGTTACACTGGCCTCCCGTGCAAAGTCACTGAAGCACAAGAGGAAAAAGGCTTCTCGGGACGGAAGGAAGTGAGGACCATGCAAGCTGCTGGAGACGATACATGAAGATTACGTGACCCAGACGACTTGATGGCTCTGCTTCCAGCAAAACAATTATGCAGCTCTTGAGCTCGTGGCTTATCTGATTTCTCTCTTATTTCTCAGCATTCCTCATAGAATAAAAAGGCCTGCTTACTGGAAACCTCCTGGAGCCCAGGGCACTGCCTGGCGGGAAGAGCCTGGGGCTGGGCGTCAGGAGACCCCGGGGCAAGCGCAGGGCCGCAGACGCCTCTGGCTGGCGGAGGAGGAGCCGCCCATCCCAGCCCCAGGGCCTTCTCAGGGCCGGCCGCGCGGAGCGGGCTCCAACGGACACACACACGCCTGAGACGTCGAGCTGACCCAGCGCTGGTGGCCAGGCCGTCGGCCACCCCAGCGGCTGCTCCGTCTTCGCGGATTTCCATGGGAAGGGAGGGGGAAGGCCGAGGGGCGGGACCCCGTGGACCCCTCTGCCAGAGGAGCCTCAGCAGGTGCATCTGAGAGGCCCTGCCTGGCCAGGCGACAGCCACCACCCCTCCTGAGCGCCTTCCCGAGTGCGCGGGCCCTAGAGGACATGCCGGTCAGGGACGCGGGAGCTGGGGCTCCACCGGGGCTGCAGGGGCTCCCCAACCTGCGCAGGGCGCGGAAACCCTAACTGCGCCAGGGGAACCTGGCTGAGCACTGTCGCCTACCTCACACTAAGACGACGATCAAGCTAATTTATCAAAATGCTGACTAAGCAATTAATTTAAAAATTAGAGCCCTGACATTTCTGGAAACACGTTAGCAGCTGCTGTCAAACCACGGTTAAACAACAGAGCACCAGAGGTACATGCTGGTTCTGGGAAAACTTGGTCTCCAGCTGCTGTGCTTGGCATGCAGAGGGCCCCTGAACACAGGAGGCAGCCCACACGCCCCCCGCGGCCGCCGTGCAGAGCCGAGCCCAGGCTGCAGAGCCTGCTGGGGACGTTCGAGTCCCCGGCCCAGCCGCCGCTCTGGACGAAGACGGCGAGTCACCAGGTCAGGACAGTCAGACCAGACCAGCAGTTTCCACCGCTTCACTGGCGGGAGCTTGTGAGCATGTGTGAGTCCACATAAAGAACGGGTGGGACCACAAACCTGGCCACTCGTTTCCCTTTGTTCAAGTATTTTAAACCCTGGGACGAGGTGATATTTACAAACAATGGGAGCTTTCTGTATGGGAACCCAGTTTCCACGCAAACTGACAATGTGCGAAAGAAAAGTTCAGACTTCCAACCTCAGGTTGATTCAGATCAAACCCTTATCTGCAGCCTGCACCCTTTGGATTTTCACCTCTGGGAAGCCTTTCCTGTGACGTAAGCCTCCAGATATAGCCGAGGAAACCGAACCAGCACCGAGCCTGGCTCAGGAGCCTCTTGAGTGCAGGAGCCCCAGCCTTCCCAGCTTCCCACCCTGAGTCACTGGAGGTGAGGCAGGACGGAGGGGGGAGGGTGGGGCAGGGACGCTCGCAGCGTCTCCCAGGAACCCAGGGCCTCCTACAGAGCAAGGACAGGCGTGGGAGGGGCGCGGCTCTCCCTCCCTGCCCTCCCTCCCCCATCGCCCCCAGCACGGGGTGACCAACACACACCTCAGGGAACCTGGGCCTCTGGGGCCAGCCTCTTGGGCAGGAAAGCTGTCTCTGCAGCTCCCAGCTATGGAGTAGAGCCTGGGGAGGGTCTCTGTACAGAACCAGGGGGGCACGNTCTCCATGGGGATGGTCTTGATCCCTGTCTCCTGTGCAACATCACCAACCTCATTCCGTAGTTCATCAGGCACTCTATCTATCAGATCTAGGCCCTTAAATCTATTTCCCACTTCCACTGTATAATCATAAGGGATTTGACTTAGGTCATACCTGAATAGTCTAGCGCTGATTTGAGATTTTTTCTTTCTAAAGGTCGGTGTTCACAGCTAGAAACTCCCTAGGAGCTCCTTTTCAGCATCTCCCACAGTTTTGTTATGTCGTGTTGTGAATATTTCTTCTGGTATTAATTTCTAAGTTCATTCAACTGTGATCAGAAAAGATACTTTGTATAATCTCAATGTTTTAAAATTTATCGACATTTGTTTGACTACTCAGCACACAGCCAACCCTGGCTGTCCCACGGGCACCTGAGAAGAATCTGCCTTTTGCTGCTGATGGACAGCCTGTGAGGGACGTCTCACGTCCGATCAGCACACAGTTTATGAACACCGTAGTGTCTGTGGCTGGGCTCTGTCAGGCTGCACCCCAGCCGTTCGCTGCTCTGCTGCTTCTGCTGCATGACTGTTTTATAAGCGGACAGTCCAGTGGCGTCGAGTACATCCATTCACACTGTTGTACAACCACCACCAGCACCCATTTCTAGAACTTTCTTCATGCTCGACGGCAACTCTACCCTTTAGACAACGACGGCCGCGACCCCAGGCCCTGGCAGCCTCCATTCTGCTTTCAGTCGCCATGAATCTGTTTTAGGGACTTTATGTAAGTGGGATCATCTAAGACTTGTACTCCTGAGTTCAGCATAACGTCTCGGAAGAAAGCTCAGCGCCCACGGACGGACGGATGGATGAGGACGAGGGTATAAGCACGCGACGCATGCTGCTCAGCCACAAAAGAGGAGGAGACGGTGCTACTTATAGCAATGTGGACGGACACAGAGACTGTCCTATTAAGTGAAGAAAGCCAGAGAAAGACACACACGTGCTATCACTACGGGTGGAATCTGAAAAAATGGTACAAATGAGCTCATTTACGAAGCAGAAGCAGACTCACAGACGTAGGAACAAACTTGTGGTGAGCAGAGAGGACAGTGGTGGAGGGAGAAATCCCGAACGTGGGATCAGCAGGCGTGAGCTGCTGGGTATAAGCCAGAGGGACAGCAAGGCCCTGCTGACCAGCGAGGGGAGTCCCGCACAGCGCCGGGTGGGGGCCTGTGATGGGGAAGAGCCGCACAAGTCCCTGGGTCACTCTGCTGCCCACCGGAAACCAACGCGTCACAAACCAGTCACACTTCAGCTCCTACAGACAGGCTAATAATACCAGAGAGAGGCCGACAAAGGGCCAGGGGGACAGGCTGCAGAAGAGCCCGGCTGAGAGTCGGCCCGGGCGCAGAGCCCACACCGCGGAAAGGGAAGCGCTCAGAGACGCAGCTCACCGGAGCGAAAACCGTAAGCGTGATAAGCAACAGCTTCATTTAAAGAAAGGTATACTCTCACTCTTGGTCCAGTGAGGCCTCCACAGAGCACTCAGCCAGGACTTAGGTGAGAAACGCTACGGCCGCTGAACAGGAGCAGCATGGCGGTCCACCGCTCCGGACAGGAAGGCTTGAGTTGCTCAGCGGGCTGCGCCGGCAGCGGCTCCCCTGGACGGGAGGACACGGTTACCTGGTAGCCCTCGGTCTTCTTCTGACACCACTTCAGCAAGGCGTTCCTCTTGGACCCCCCGTATTCTCTTGCCAGGGCCGACAGAGGATCCTTCCTTTCTTCCCTGGGAAGTGGAGAGAAGAAACATTTCAACTCGTGCTCCTTATCAGAGCGCCCGTCCAAGCCAGAAATCCAACAGGACAGAACAGAACAGCCCAACAGAACAAATGTACCTCGGGGGCGGACAGCAGCCAGAGGCATCTGCGCGCCCTGACTCCTGTCAATTTCTACGGGTCCCACAGACCCACCGTTGTCGGGGCTCAGCCGCCTGAAGGGAGGCCCTGCCAGCACCCACAGGGAAGCCGTACGCAGGGCCAGCGCGATGCGGCCTGGGACGCTCGGAGCGCAGCAGCCGTGCCGGCAGCGAGCGAGGGCCGCCACGGCTCCTTCCCCTTGGGCCTCTCACGCGACATCTACGTCCTTGGTCACTTCACCATCTTTTTAGAGCACTGACTATAATCACAAAGGACAGGGTTAACCCAGGTGAAGGATCACTCCTGCCTTCAGAGAGCACACAACTGGGGAAGCAGACAGGACGCAAGAGCAGCAAGCGGGACCACCACCCACAGCACGTCTCAAAGGCTCGACTGCTAAGTTGCACATTCTTTACTGACTGCAAGTGATCAGCATTTTCCCTTGCATAAAAATAGTTCTTCTGTAAACCCACTCACTCGGCAGCCCCTTGCAAGGCCCGACCATGTCAGGCCATGCGCGGGTGCCGGCAGCGGGCGACACGGGCCGCACCCCAGGGAACATCACTGTGCCGTACGGGACGGACACACACTGGAGCCGGGGGAGGGCTCAATAGCCACCCAGGCGTCATCCCCGAAAATCCTATGTGGGGTACTTCAGGGCACTGTCAGCTGCTTGGGGGCAGAATAACATCCTGCCCCAGACCCGACACTGAATCTAAAGAGACTGCGGCCAGAGCACGGCGATGGAGCAAGGGAGACCCGAACCCAACCCGTCCCTTCCTTCCAGGGACTACCCCGGGGCAGGACAGAACGCAGGAGCCTGCAGAGAGCGGGCTCTGCAGAGCCAGCCGCCCCTGGCACAGCTGGCTTGATTTCCAGCGATGACTGTGCGAGTGAAGCAGACTCCAGCCCCTTCCCTGGATGTCCCAGGCGGCGCAGGGCCCTTCTGTCTGTGTTCCCCCTACAAAGGCCGAGAGGACATCAGAGCACGCGTGAAGAGCGGAGCTTTTCCAGTTGAGAGGTGTGTTGAGATAGCACCAATTTTTGTTTATTTTAGAACCAAGAGTAAAATACAAAACTATGCCAGCCTGCAGTCAGACCCGTCTCACAGAACACTTTTAGGCGTATGCTGGCTCGTCATGTTCCTGTCCTAGGTGAAAGGGCCCAGAGGTTTGTCACAACAGCACCGAGCACAGGAAGCGAGAATGAAGATAAAGGTGAGAGGTGAACGAAACAAAAGAGCAAGCCAAGAGGAAAACAAAAGGAACCGTCACAACCACCGCGAAAGGCCCACTCTAGCTCACACAGCCACTCTGCTGCAGACACGGCCTAGAGCAGCACCTGGCCCCCGTGCAGCCCAGGGGCACGGAGCTACAGATGGGGGCCTCCGAGGGGAGGGGCCGCCTCCCGTAACTACTGTCAGGCCAGGAAGCCAAGGCCAGGAGCGGTCCTGGGCAGGCACACGGCTTCTCACAGAGGGGCCAGGAACAGCGGGCGCCCCCGCCTGGGGCACTAGACACGGCCCAGGGGGACGGCGCTCGCCTCGCTCGGCCAGAGAGGTGGGTGCCGCCGCTGCTCACTGCGCCCGGGGCTGCACTCCTAAGAGGTCGGTCCCTGAGAGGCAGGGCGTTAAACCTGAGTGTATAACCTGAGTCTGAGAGCCCAAAGAGTCCACTTTCATTCAGACCCATAGGTCAATAAACAGGAAAGGTCCAGAACCACTGCCGCCTGCTCCGAGTTCCGCCTGGGCGCGCGCTGAGCCTCGGGGCCTGCCGGCGCCCGCCCTCCTCCCCACCCTCGGCCCTCAGCTACCCGAGGTCCCCGCCTCCAGCCTCCGCGCTCTCCACTCACAGCCGGTGTTCCAGTGTAACTAAACTCACTCTTGTACTCAGCTGTTCGCTACTTTAAAAAAGCAAAACTGGGAAAGAAAAAAAAAGAGAGAGAGACCCACAAAAACCAAAAACAACACCAGCTGCTTGTGGGAAATGATTCTCTCCGTAACTTTGCTTTTGTACTTTTTATCATCTTTCTCCACTCTGGGCATAGAGGAGTGGATCGGAAAACACTTAGCCCGCAAAGAGAGAACACACACCAGGGCTGGAATCCCGCTATCTCACCGCCCGATCGTCACTCTCAGGAGGCCCCGGGGGACCCCAGGGCGGCGCCCGCAGGACGCGCCCTCTACCTGATGCGGCTCCGGGCGGTGGGGGTCACGGAGGCCGTGGGCGAGGCGGAGAGCGGCAGCTGCGGCGAGGGGGCCCCCATGGCCATGAGCGCGGCGGGCGACGCGCCCTCAGGAGCAGAGACGTCACGCTTCATCTCCTCACTGCTTCGTCTGGACACTGCAGGTTAGAGCGGAAGCAGTTTAGACTGAGCTCTCGAGACTCCCATCCGGCAGGTCCCCCCAGAGCAGAAACCACGCATGTGTGCCACTCGCTCAGTCGTGTCTGGCTCTGTGACCCCAGGGCCTGCAGCCCACCAGGCTCCTCTGTCCACGGCACTCTCCAGGCAAGAACACCGGGGCAGGCCACCATTCCCTTCTCCAGGGATCAGACTCGGGTCTCACCCACATTGCAGGCGACTCTTTACCTTCTGCGCCACAAGGGAAGGCTAGAAACTGCCACACAGGAGGAAAAGCTAATACTGCCTTTATCTGACTGACAACGTGAAAGGATTTTATTTCTTCACTTCAAAAAAACTGTAAAAAAGGGACAGCTGTTGAAGTGTGCAGAGAAGCCCGCATTCTAGCACACATCGGGCCCACAGTGAGTCCCACCAAACCTGGGTCAATCACAAACACGACCGAAACCAAAGCAACGCTTGCTCTCAGCTACAACCAACCCTCCTGAGCTCGGCCAAAAGCACTGAGGCGACAGAAAGGAAAGGCAGGGGCCTCGCGAGATTTGGGGTCAGGCCAAAGTTCAGAAACACAGGAATCGGTGGAACAGAACAGCAGGTGTCGTGTCAAGTCAGCTACTGAGAAGTAAGAAGCGTCAGGGAGTCCTACTTGGAGAGTCCGACCAAGTCAGGCACGCGCCGTGTTGGGCACAGAAAGCCCTGAGAACTGGAGGTGGAGGCAGCCCGACAACGGGGCCACAGGGGAGGCGGCTTTCCATCCATGAAACGCAGGGGACCAGCGGGTGCTCACAGCCCTGGGCTACGCACAAGAGCCCTGAGACACGAGGCCAGGCCCTGACCCCGGACGGGCCTCCTCAGCAGGTGCTGGCGGGGGAGCGCTGTGGCACCAGCCCGGGCTGGCCGGGATGCAGGCCTGCCAGCACCAGACCCCCCTTCCCCCACTCCCCCCCCCCCCCCCCCCCCCCCCCCCCCCCCCG
>SJYA01003490.1:85047-116809 GCA_006410615.1 Neotragus moschatus
CTTCCCCCACTCCCCCCCCCCCCACCGGCCGGCTGGCACCTCCTGGTGGGAGAGGCCTGCGCCTCTGCGTCGGCGCAGTGATGTGCTCCAGGGCCTGGAGGAGACGCGCTTTCTACGACCAGGTCTCAGGAAAGGGATGTGCTTGCGCGTCCGACACAGTCTTACAGTCGTTCTGCGTTTTCTTCCACCGCCAAATCTCTATAAATCTGCGGTTTCTTTCAAGCGCTGTGCCAGGAAACTGGATGAGAAAGCTTCATAATTTTATATAGAGCACAAGAAACAGACTAGGAAAGAATGGGAAAAACCCTGTTACAGGAAAAGGCCTTGGCTTTGCAGGAGAGACTTTGGTTGGACTTCCCACTCAGCTAAGGTGTCCAAAAACTGTACCAACTGAAACTCACATCCAAGTGGGAGGGTGCCCACAGGAGGCAGGGTTAAGAAACCTCTCTTTTGCTGGTCCAACTTCTAGTTGAGCTACTGAGGGTTAAAAAAAAGCCACAAAGGGAAGATAACAAGGATGCTGACAAAAATGAAATGTTAGCTCAAGGAAACCAGCACGTGCCCATCAGACACAGCACCGTCACACGGCCCATCACACTGCAGACGCCCGGCTTCAGAGCATCGCTGGTGTGCTCAGAAACAACGTCCAGAACAGTCACAGCACAGCCTGCGGTGGGTATCCCGACCTTCCACAACTACAGGCTTCTCTGACAGCTCAGCTGGTGGAGAATCGGCATGCAATGCAGGAGACCCGGTTCAGCTCCTGGGCGGGGGAGATCCCCTGGAGAAGGGCTAGGCGACCCACGCCAGTGTCCTTGGGCTCCCCTGGTGGCTCAGCTGGCAAGGAATCTGCCTGCAGCGCACAAGACCTGGGTCTGATCACTGGGTTGGGAAGATCCCACATTTGTTAAGTGAATGGAACTATCTAGCTCTTTCCATGTTTGAAATCAGGGCATGAACATGAATTATATGGAACCTGTAAGATGCAATGGGGAGACTCAGAGTGAGAAACAGTCGATTAGAGAGGCAGGCAAGGCAAAACGAGCCTAAAGAGAAGGGTCTCAGCCCATCAGCAGGCCTTCCCGATGCACCTCAAAGGCCGTCTCAGACGGAGGGCAGTACCTGAGATGGCCTTCGCGCTCTCCATGGCAGGCACTCTCGGCAGAGCAGCAGGTCGGCTGGTCGAAGACGTTCTCAGCAGATGCTCTGCACAGGGTGGAAAGTGCCACGTGAGGGGACCTGACCCCGAACTTCAAGGGCACAGGGAGCAGGGAGCGCTCCTCTCGCCCCAGAGGCTCGTCCCTCCTGCCCGTCCGGGCCCCTCGACGGCTCCCGGGGTCCCCAACACAAGCGCCTCCCGCCGCCAAGGGCCATTTCATTCCCTTGTATTTCCAGGGATGGGACCCTCAGTGCAGACAAACGCTTCCAAACCACTGAGAGCCACTCCTGTCTGATGCGATTCAACCAGAGGCCCAGACCCTCTGCTGCAGCAGGGCCTAAAGACACTCGGTCCACGCCCTGCGGTGAGCCCACAGAGCATGGCTGCGTGNCCCAAGCGTCCGCTTCAGTTACAAGACAGGTCCTGTCCTAGAGGCTTCATCTCCCAGGAGAGGAGGGTGAGACCAGGCATCGGAAGCACACGGACGCAACGCACAGAAGCCTGCCCGCCGCCGCCGCCGCCGTCGGCGCACTGCGCGCCCAAGGACCCACGCCATCTCAGCTCAGTACGAGGCTGGCACCTCCCCTCTGAGGAGGCACCTTCCCGCGGGCCAGGGCGGCGGCTGCGCCCCCGGCGCACACAGCCTCCGCCCTGCCGCGTGGGTGGGTCAGAGCGCAGGCGAACTGCCAGCGTGCCACGGCAGAGGAGGCAGGCAGGAGACTGCAGACGCTGCGGTGAGCGGGTCTGCTCTGGCAACCCTCGTCTGTAACCCGTGCGGGACACAGAAACCACTGGGCACGACGTGCGGTTGCAGCAAGGAGGGCAGCGGGCAGGAGCCTGCCCTCGTGGAGCTGAGTCTATGGCGGAAGTCAGACGTGTGAGGCAGAACCGCGTGCGAGGGGCACAGGAAAGCAGCAGCGCCGGGCCGAGAGCTGCCCGAAGAGTCTGGAGAGGCCTCCCTGGGGTCGACGCCTCCGCGAGCAGGGCGGCGACTGGCTGCCTTTACACAGGCGCAGGAGAGGGGCTTCCGGAACCGCCTGGACCAGCAGTGCTGCGAGGACGGGGCTGAGGGTCGGGGCCCCACCCCTGGGGCGGGGCGTCGGGGACACACACCCAGGTGGGGTGCAGGGGGCCGGGCGCGGTGCACGCGGGAGACAGCGGACTGCAGGGCAGAGAGCGGGCGGCCTGGACGCGGGCGGTGCCAGGGGAGACACACACGGGCTCCAGGCTCCGCGGGGGCGGACTCGCAGACTGCTGACCACGTGGACGAGCAGGTGAGAGAGAGGAGGGTCCCCGTGCGCAGATGCCCGAGGAGGAGGGCTGTGGGAGGCAAGCGAGGGGCGCATGCCGCACTGAGAGGCGGGGAGACGCCCAGGGCCGCCGGAGCCGGCAGCCAGCTCGTTCCGGGGACAGCAGTGAACACACCCAGCTCTGTCAGCACCCAGCGGACGAGAGGGGGGCGACCTGGTGGCGGGAGGCCACGGTGGCCGGATCGGAGCCGCTGCAGACGCTGGGGCAGGGAGAGGTGCGAGCGTGCTGAGGAGAGCGGAGCCGGAAGCGGTGGGTGTGGGAGATGAAGAGGCAGCGGCCACGCAGCTGCCGCGGGAGCGCTCTGCACAGAGACCCCCGCCCACCCCGCTGCCGCTTGGTCCTCCCGCCTGAGGCTGGCAGGGCAGCTGTCCCGCTCCCTCATCAAACCTACAGGCAGCGCAGCGGGTTTAACACCAGGAGCCGAGGCTTCCCTGGAGGTCCCTGGGCGTCCTCTGTGCGCCCCCCGGGACACCCGTTAGGTTCCTGACCCAGGAACTAAGACCCTGCATCTGCAGGGCGGGGCCGAAAGAAAGGAAGCACCAGTGAGAAAAGCGAACTGTGTGACTGCTTTCCACTGTTCTGAGTGCTTGAAATGTTTCACGATAATATGCTGGAGAAAATATGAGCGCCTGGACAGGGCTTATCAAGACAAGACAGCAAGAACCACCTTCAGAAGGGAACGGATGCACGGGGCTGCAAAGGCAGCAGGCGCGGTTTCTCTTGCAACCTCTCCTGCGAAGCTCCCCGCTCCGGCGAGGCCAGAATCGGGCTTGGGTCCACCCTTTGGAGAAGGCAAACTGCTGTGAAACTTTTCAATAACTTTTCTTTTTCTTCTAACTTAAAAGACTTGGCTTTCTAGTGAAACCTTTGAACTCTGTATGACATTTGTCACATATACCCTTACCATAAATCAGTTATTTCAAAATACTGAATTTTTTAAAAGGTCTACATCTCTGTCCGCAAATAACAAAACTCAGTGGGATGATCACAGCAAGACTCTCCTTGCAGAAGGTGACTGTCCTCGGGCCGGTCCACTTTCTTGGATGTCTGCGCTGATGACACCAAGACCCTCAGGCCACGCCAACCCTGGGCAACCCCAGCTCCCCAACCATCTGCATGGCAAGCAACACCTCCGCCTGACCATGGACTAAAGGTCACTGTGCAAGGGGGCAGTAAAACTACCTGGACCCACGTACCTGCTCAGGCTGCAAACGCAAGCTCACATGCCGTCTGCAAAGGCCCGCCTCTTATGACCCGCACCACCAAATTCAACTGCCAGCCATCCCAATGGAGGTCTACTTACACCAAGATCTCTGGTCTGAGACGCTTTCCCGTGTCTGACACACAGGCACGAGGAATGTAAGAACAAACAGCCGTGTCTCCCACGACCCACTTCACTGGAGAGACCGCCGGCGTCAGCGCAGTGGACGGAGGCGGTGCCTCCGAGCTCCTGGGCGCTCACCCTGCCAAGGGCAGACTGTGCCGTCTCAGTCACGCCCGGGGAAGCAGCCGCGGCGCAGCGGCGCTCGGGCCTCCCCCTCAGGCAGCCTGAAGAGCCACGGCGGCTTCTGAGAACCAAGACCCCGCTGCTGGCTCTTAGTTTTGTAAGCGGTTTCTTTCCCTGGTGAGTATTTAAGGTAAAAGGCTACACTATCATCAAGTTTTAAGTAAGAAGTCACCCAAAAGTGTTTTCTGCTCTCTATATTTGCAGTTCCAAGCAAGCCCATTAAAGGCATCGGAACAGACAGACGTGGAGAGTGAGGGTGGCTCTCGCAGGGGGACCGCAGACCCCCGTGCCCGGTGGCATCATCACCCGACCGTTACCAGGAGATAAACAGAAGGGAGCCAGAAAAAGCCCCGAGACACTCACCACATTAGCCTGGGCCCTCCGTAACCCTGGCCCACAGACCTGGTATGCCCACTTTCTACCCACAAAACCAGGGCACAGGGAGACTCAACGGCAATCTCTGCCCAGTTCCCCAGGCTCGTCCGTCCCTAAGAGCCACTTGGGGTGCTTGTGGGAAGAGTGTCCATGCCTCTCTCCTGGACAGTCCATGCCAGCACACCGGAGGCAAGGCCCAGGCGTCCACACTTTATCGAGAGATTCGGGTAAAGCTCACCAACAGGCAAGTCTGATAAATACTGCTGGTGCTAGCAAGGTTTCCCCATAAACCTCGTGCCGCTGTAAGCCGATCAAGATGAGTGGGCATGGCAGCCTTGAAAGGGAGAGGCCCTTCGGACGCAGTTACAGAGCAACCGCACACAGGAGAGGGGTCGTGCGCTCAGCATGACCGGGTGCAGCCCGCAGCCACCGACACCATGGACCACGGCCACTCAGGGAACAAGGGAGGGGGCGAGGCTGACCGCGGGGGTTGTGAGCCTGGGAGGAAGAGAAGGCCCTGAGCGAGGTGACCCGACTCACACAGGAAGCAGCATCAAGAGACCAGCCCCGGGACTTGGGAGCACACACACAGTCCCAGACCCGTGGGGGCAGGAGAGGCCCGCCAAACCGCCACATGCCTTCCCTGGGCAGGAGGCTCTTCCGGGCGGAGGGGAGATCTTGGGCCCCCCAGCCAGTGAAGTGGAGGCAGCGGCAGACTGCCCTGGGCCCCACCCCTCATCAGTTCGGGCCCTGGAGGCAGGAGGGCCGGCGGGGGCCTGCCAAGTGTCTCCACTGCCGCCCCGCCCCCCACGGCCCCCCAGGGCACTTCAGCCCCACCCGACGGAGACAGCGGGAAGGAGAAGGACCCAACCCCCTATGCGGGCGCCACAAAGAGCCCGTGCCGACGGCACTGCCCGGGCCCGGCTCTCAGTCCACTCTCTCACAAGTGCCCCAGAGCACGGGGGCCGGGGAGCGGGCTCTGGAGCCAGGCTGCCCGGCTCCACCGCTCAGTGACTACATGAACCTGTGTTCCTGAGACATTCAACTGCTTGCAGCCTCACTGTCCATAATCATGGAGTGGGGCTAACCACACACGCCCCACACAGCACTGTGAGAACGGCCTGGCAACGTGCAGACTCCTGTTGCCCACGGTGATACCAGAAGCATCGCATCCCAACACGTCTGCCAGTAACTACGCCCCGATCTGCAATCAGGACACATTCTTAGTGAAGCTGTGACGCAGACGCACACCAGGGCGGCGGAGACGACGTCGAGAACAAAGGGAAAGAGGCAGGTGAAGCTAACAGCAGCAGCGGGGCGCGGTGCGCGAGCCGTACCTTGAACAGGGATGTCCCCGTAGTTTGGCCTCTTATCTGAAAGGGCTGTCAGGGGTTTGGACGTGGAGATCGGTCCACTGATGGAATGTCTCTGAAACCACAGGACAAAGGGCATCAGACGGCACTGCGTGGTCACTCAAGTGCTGGCATCACGGAGGGGACGCCCTCCAAACTTGCTTCCCCCCCCACTGGCCCCCTCCCAGAGGCCTCCCCCTCCCTGGGATATTCAGGGTCTTTCAAGTTCCCACACAAACCGCATCAAGCCATCCATTTCCACAGGACTGCGGAGGAGACAGAGAGAGGAGCCCCCAGACAGGACGGAGTCCTCTCCCCCCTCATCACCCTGCCTCACTCAGCTCATCAGAAGCGAGTCACCAAGCCCAGCGCCCCCAGGAGGGGAGGAGGCCCGGGTCGCGGGGGCAGTTCAGAGCCCGCTGCCCTGTGACTGAGGGATCTCCTTGGCCCTTTGCTTCTAAGGTCGTTCAGGGCAGGGCTGCGCAGCTCCACTTCATGGTGTAGCCCTTGAGGGCCCCTAATGAACGCTCCAAGGGTTCAGAGAGGACTTCCCACGGCGGGCAGAGGGGCAGAGGCAAATGAACCCTGCCCCGTGCAAACCCTGAGAAGCCCCAGGAGCCGCTCTTCCCTGCAGAGCGGCCCCTGCCTGGCCAGCTGGGCCCACCCTGTGCCGCGCGTGGACGCCCTCGGCCAGGGCCTGGGGGAGCCCTGCGGGCTGCGGCCTGTCCGCGTGGCTCTCGGCCCCGGGCGCCCCCACCCCAGCCCTCGCACTCCCTCCTGGCCGCCCCAGAGGCAGCCCCCCTGCTCCGCGCGGGCGCCTCCTCCCTGCTCGCCATGGAGAGCAGCCTGGCCCACAGCAGGGCTCAGCCTGTTTCTCAACCACAGATCTCAGCCCCACGATGAAGTCTGAACGGAACTGCCTCCAACCTCTGGTCCAGCCTCCCAGCTGCCCATGGTGCTCACCCAGCCCGGACCCCTCACGGCCTCAGCGAGGCCTGAAAAACCACCACTCCTCATCTTGGGTCCCGTTCCCAGGGACAGCTACTCAGCGGGAGGAGGCCTGGGAGACTCTGTGTTTAAAAGCCCACATGACTCTCATGGCCAATCAGGTCTGAGAAGCCTGTGCTAACTACACAAGTGCTAAGCTGCTCCTGACTGCGGCTGCTATTAATAATTACTGGTTTGTTCGCCAAGGTAGAAAGATGAGATTTTTAAGCTATCTCTACGAAAGTTCACAAATTAACATCATGAGCATTAAGCCTCAGCTGACAACCACTTTTTAGAGAAACTTCACCTTATTTGAAGTTTATTATATCGTAGTGCCTTTATCTGCTTTCATTTATATTTTCACGCCTTTAAAAAATCTGATTAGTAGAGTGCAAGAAAAAAGCTCCCTATAGACAGAGTGTGGAGTTTCCGCTGCCTTCCTTCCGAACTGAGAGCGTGACGCTTCCTACGTGCACACAGACACAAAGCAACAGGCACGCACCTGCATGGGGGAGACGGCGGCCGCAGGGGGTGTTTTCATGGGACTCGGGCTCAGAGGCGTTCGAGGGATTGCCGCCGTGGCAGGGCTGGGCACTGGAAGACAGCAAACGCACAGTGAACGAGGCTGTGACGGAGGGCAGTGGGAGCTTCACAAACACCCCCCCCCCCCCTGGGGAGCACCGCTCAGCCGGCACTTGGGGCTTCCCAGGAGCAGCTGCTGCCCCACCTCCTCCGCCCCAGCAGCCCTGCCGCCAGGGGGACAGGCTGCTCCCTAGACAAGCGGTGCTGACCTCCAGGCCTGGCTGTGCCGGTCACTTCACTCTCGCTGTTAATTACATGGTTAAGCACTCCACAAACCAAGGACTCCACGTGCAAAAGCCTCAGGAGTGCTTCTGTGGCTGCATCGGGTGAGAGGTCGGGCACGTGGTGGACCTGCTTGGCATGTCACGTGGAGGGGAGCCGGGCTCAAAGCAGCTTTCCTCCCCGCCCCTGTGGGGCTCGGCACGTCCCCTCACGTGGTTTTCCACGGGTGCTGCCTCTGACGCACAACGTATAACAGCCGCTCACATGTCAACCTCCCTCTCTGGAATGAACTGTTCAGAAGGTGGCTTCCGGGAATCCCTGGGGGCCAGTGGCTGGGGCTCTGTGCTTTCACTGCCAGAACCCAGGCTCAGTGTCTGGTTGGGAAACTAAGACCCCGCAGGCTGCGTGGCCAAAAAAAGGAAAAAATCTGTATTAAAAAATAAAAAGGGGCCACTGAATGGCAGTGGGTGGTGGCCTGAGCTAGCCGTCAGCTGCGCCCCCAGAGACGAGAGAGCAGGGCAGGTGTGTGCGACAGGCTGGGCACGAGGGCTTGATGACGGGCTGGTGCCGGGCGAGCGGGAGGGAGGCTCCGAAACTCCTGGCCTGAACTGGGCAGCATGGTGCTGCCTTCACAGGGAGAGACGGCAGCTGAGGGGCCAGGTCTGCTTCTGGACAGGAGGCGACATCTGGAGACGCCGGGTGTCGGGGTCAGGCAGCGCCTGAGTACGCGGGCCCAAGGGCCTTGGAGGACGAGTGGGCCCGAAGTCCCACACCTGGAGGCTGCCAGGCTCAGAAAAGACACCTGACCCCCGTATGGGGTCAGCCCGAGTCTGATACCAAGATCTCTGTGGCCGAACAGACCACAAACCCACCCTGTTAAAACTCTACTTGCAGGAAGACTGACTCCCTGACGTTGCCTGGAGTGTGATGAGACTCAGAGCAGGACGGTGAAGCATGCCAGCCAGCCCAGAGCACAAGTGTGCGTGAGCGCGCCGCCGCCCAGCATGGCACAAGAGCTACCTTGGGACGCACTGTCGAAGGACTTGATGAGGGTCTTCACCGTGGGCGTCGGCTCTGAGGACGTCGAGGACCTTCTGCTCAGCCCCATGCCCTGCCGCAGGGCCGCCAGGTCCCTCTCCACGGCGTTCATGTAGTTGTACACCCGGCCACGCTCCTCCTCCTGCCTGAGAGCAACACACGGGTCAAGGCGTTTCTGAACACGCCCTAGAAAACACACATTCCCTTTCCCAGCTGAGAAGCATTAGAAAGTATCAGCTAAAAACAATCGTACCACTTGAGCTGAGTAAACCACCTGGGCTGATAATCCTATTAGATTCGTGAATTCCGGAAACGATATTAGAATTTTTATATCGGGTTATTCTAATTAGGTTAGGTAACCATCGGTTTCCGTTTCCATTTGTGTTAAGTGCAGGTGAGAACACTGGTCATCAATCCGCAGCGAGAGGGGAGGTGGCCTGGCTGGAGACCGACTCAGAACAGGGGGGCCAGCATCTGGGCTGCTGGGAAGGCCTGTCCCGCCCCAGGAGGGCGAGTTTGGCTCCACCCCATGCGCCCTTCGGGCTTCCCCGGTGGCTCAGGAATAAGAATCTGCCCGCAGTGCAGGAGATGCAAGAGACCCTGGGCCGGAAAGGGCCTTTGGGAGAGGAAGCAGCAACCGCTCCAGCACGCGGGCCCGGAAAATCCCACAGACAGGGGAGCCTGCTGGGCTACCGTCCATGGCATCACGAAGACTCGACACAGCTGAGTCACTAACAACAAAACAGAAAACACCAGCAGTGTCTCAGCGTTTCTGCACACCTCCTTAAAGTCCAGGCTAGGAAGACGGTCAGACTCTCATTTCTTCTGTACTCACTCTACTGCGATATAAAAAAAAAAAACCGCCTCACGGGCACGTAGTTGGAGAAGGGGAAGGTATTTTAGTGACACCGCACTGGCCATACAGAAACAGCAGCGCGGAGGCGCTCGCCTTTCCCAACTGCTGATGCCTGTCACGGAACGGTGCATTCTTACCGTCTCGTCAGTACCACTAGCAATCTCATCAGGAAACCCCTCATGGGGAGCGGCTGAGCCTGCAACGGCCGATGCAAGTTTTCCAAAACCCTAATGTTTACTTAAGAGCCCATGTTTCATCACTGGTGCCAAACACTGTCAGTTGCTTCCTTGAAGTGACAGGCTCCTTTAATCATTTTCAAGAAATATCCACCAGACACCAGAGTCTGAATCCCAATGACTGAGCTCGAGTCAGTCATTCTCAAGTAAGGATCTTCCCTCCATGAAAACATGCGGGGCTCTCCTCCAGCCCCCCTCCACACTGGTGCATGACCAGGCAACGCGACTCCCACCTGGACCTCAAGGCCCGAGACAACTGACGGGGCAATTCCCTGCTGCACCAAGGACTGGAAGGGAAACTTCACTGTGAAAACGCCAAGTGGCTGGGACGGGCAATGCAGCTGGGAGCCAAGGCCTGGGTCCCCCAGCACTCACGCCTGCCTTCTCTTCGACGGGCAAATGGCAGCACAGTGTGGAGGGCAAACCGCGTGTCAGTGCTCCTGTAAAAAGTCCGCGCCTTGAGGAGGAAGGGTGTGTACGAGTGAAGAAGCAATGACCTCCCCACTCACTCCATGTTCTGCTTAGTAAAGAGGCCAAAGAAAAACAGTCCACCAAGACTTTCCAGCAGGCCATCCGCTGGACCTGGGCAACGATGAAAGTCAGCAGCTTTTTCAAGCTGGCCTGTTAAATATTTTCTCAATTTTTTCCCTAAGGCTATTTAAAAATTGTTCAACGTAATGAACAAATTCTTAATAATGACCTCCAACTCTGATACTTAGAGATACTTGGGGCTTCCCTGGTGGCTCAGCTGATAAAGAATCCTCCTGCAATGCAGGAGACCTGGGTTGGATTCCTGGGTTGGGAAGATCCCTTGGAAAAGGGAAAGGCTACCCACTCCAACATTCTGGCCTGGAGAATTCCAAGGACTGTATAGTTCATTGGGTCGCAAAGAGTCGGACACGACTCAGCAACTTTCACTTCACTTATACTTAATAAAAGGAAAAAAACCTCAAAAACCAGTCTCTCCCCTCACAGTCAGTCTCTCTAGGAGCTTGGGGCGCATCATCTAAGGTTTTTCACGGAATTCCAAAGACATCTATGTTAAACAGGAGAAGCCCCGTGGGTCACGAGCACAAGACGCTCTTCAAGCGAGCGGCAGAGAGAGGTCGGCCTGCGCCCTTCACGCGCGCCTCTGAGCCACCTGCTGCCGGACACCGGCCTCGGCCCCGAGCAGCACCCAGGCGCCTCGCCTCAGCGACGGAAGCAGCACGGCGTCCACCGCAGAGACGGGCACACTGAGGTCTGACCGCGGCCCCCAAGACCAGCAGCAGCAGCAGCGCTGCACGGGGCCGAGTCTATCTGTCTCCGGGCTCTGCACCCTCCCTGACGACAGCCCAGGGAAGAGCAAGGGGCTAGGGCGGGGGCAGAGGAAAGGTGGGAACCGCAATGGACCACGTGCAGTGGCCACTCCAGCCCCTCCAGAGTCGGGGACTGTGGACGCTGACGGCAGCTCGGAAAGGCCACGGGGCCCGTGCTACTGTACAGGGCTACTCGAAGACCAGCAGGCTCTGGGGAGCCGTGGAACAAGCTTGGCCTTGGGTCCCTTCCGTCGGACCCAAACTCAGTGACAGCAGCGTCAGGACGCACAGTCTCCAGGTGAAGCCGCATCACAGAACCAGGACTCACGAGCACGCTATGGAGACTGAAGGGCGTCCCAACACTTACTTGCGTGACTTTATTTCCTCCAGTTCTTTCGTGAGCTTCTCGTTTTTCTCTTGAGCTTCATGTAAGCGGCGCTTCAGGTCACCAATCTCCTCTTGGGCTTCAGACTTAATGTCATTTGCGATGACCACCGCAGTCTGCAGATCAGCCTGGAACTGCCGCCATTCTGCTGACTCCTCCTGCGTTAAAAACTATGTTTTTATTTCCAAAAGAGAGCAATGAAGACGTATTTTAAAACAGTAAAATGTGCTTATGATCAGACTGCTGTAATGCACTGTCTCAAGTGATGACTCCAGAGAACTGCTATTACCTATTCCTAACAGGCTACGTAATTACTTTTAGTGAACGGTGCTCCTGGTGAGGAAAAGCTGCCAGCTGACCTGCCTGCTGAGGCAGCAAGCACTTGGACTGCCCAGTAAGGACGATCAGGTCAGGCCTCCCTGCCCCGCGGTAAGCTTCAAAGTTAGTCTTGTGAAAGTAAGCATATCGTCCAAAATATGCCTGTGAAGCGCTCAAGCAGGCAGACACATGGTATGTGAACCACACTGGAAGATTTTACAGTGAAAAACTATAAATATCCTCACATCAAAAATGAACCGGAAAAAAAAATCAGAAAGGAAGAGGAAGCCAGAAGGGAAACACTAAGTTTAATCTCAGCAGACAAAACACGCAGGAGGAGGGGCCTAGGACTGCCCGCCGCGGGAGGCCGCGCCGTGGAGGGTGCGGGCGCCTCCCTGAGCCAGGGCCGCCAACCCCAGGGGCAGCGCCCAGCACCCCTCACAGCCTGAGCAACGGAGAGAAAGGAAGAAAGGGAGACGGCGCTGAGTCATGTCCGACTCCTATGACCCCACGGACCGTAGCCCGCCAGGCTCCTCTGTCCGTGGGACGCTCCAGGCAAGAGCACTGGAGTGGGTTGCCATTGCCTTCTCCAGGGGAACTTCCCGACCCGGGAACCGAACGCAGGTCTCCCACACTGCAGGGTCAACCCAAACCTCCAGGCCTGCCCTCCCCCCACCCCGCCCTCTGCGTCAGAGCGTCACTGCCGTGGCAGACCACCGATCGAATCCACAGAAGGAGAAAGCCCACAAAAGGCAGCTCAGCTTGGGAGCTTTCATCAAGGGCTCATGACGCTCCTTCCCAGGATATAACCCCTGCTCCCTAAGTGCCGCTGGTCAAACGGCGCCAGCCCCTCTCGGAGGGGACGGCCCGGCCCGCCCGCAGCCCGTTGGTTCGGCTGCGGCTCCGGCAGCTTTCGGGGCGCGCACTTCCCAACACGGGGGGCAGGGCGCGGGCGGCGGGGGCGTGGTCGGGTGCAGCTTTCGAGGCGGGGCGCGGGCGGCGCGGGTTCCTACCCGCAGTCGCCTGTGCAGGGTCTTGATCTCTCTTTCCATGTCGTGTTTTTGGTCCTGGAGTTTTTTAACCGTATCTGAAAAGACCACAAAAGTTTAACTATTTATTCTTAAACCACGTTTAAAAGGAAAAATAGAAAGGGAGAGGGTACTTAAATATGCTATTCAAAAAGTCATTCTGCCCCAAAACATTCTATTTTTAATACAAAACTTGGAATTCAAATCCAAGTATAAACCAGTATGACTCTGTAAGGAAAATATCAAATTAAACTGCGACTTCTGGATGACTTCCTTCCGCAGCGTCCTAATTCTGAAAAAAAAAAAAAGCTAAGTTAAATCAATTGTTAGAAACACACACACACTGTTGGCTCATAACCAATCAAAACAACATTGACTACAATTAAAATGGGAGCTTTTAATCAAAAGGGTTATTAACCTATTTTTACAAGCATAACTTAACTTTGCACACTGGAATAAATTCCAGAAAAGTCGTGACTTTACTAAACTTTTTACAAACTTAATTATTTAATAACTTGGGGCGCTGCTATTTAATTCTATATAAAAGTCTTTTCACAAAGGATTAAGTAAATCAATACTTTTCTTGCACAGTGGAATTTCCTCCAAACAACGTCATGCAATGTGAGCATCTGAGGAGCACTGCTAATGTGCAAAGGCCGCTCCAGACAGACTAGGGCTGCAAAGACGAGCACGGGGGCAAGGCCATTTCCCAGGACCCAGGCAGGCACAGGGAAGTCACTTTCTACTCTTCCGAAAAGTCAGCTTTTTATGAAATAAAAAGTTAATTACTTTCACTTAGTAATTCAAGAAACTGCTCATAAGTATCTTCTTTTGTGTTAAACTTTTGCACAAGGTGCCTGAGATATAAGGAAAGGAAAAAAAAAAGGTGCAGTTCCTACCCTTTCAGAGACAGAAGAGAGGATGCTTTCATTGCAAAGGGTTAAATCTTAACTGTCTGTCTCCACACAGCTGCTTCATACCTCACTTCACCTGGAAACTTGGGGTCAAATGGGCCCTCCCGCTTGGCTCAGGGCAAAGTGGGAACACAGGTGAGTGGGCAAGTCCAGTGCCCCTAGGCGAGGATGACTCTGGAACCAGAGGGAACTGGGCTCTGTCTGACCTACATGTGGATGAAATCGGGGTCTTGGTGATATCAGCAGACACGGTCAGGGAACAAGGACAGAAGCTGTAACATTTCTAGCATGGAAAACACTAAGGGTCACACGCCTTTCCTTTGTGCTACACTTATGTGCAAAAAATATTTTACAGTTAAAACAAGCAAAACAAAAAGTGTGTATCTCTCCCTTGCTGAAAACTGCTTTCCCTCCTCCCTTCTGGCAGCAGACGACCTGTCGACCTGTCGTGCCGGGCACTCACATGGGACGCGCGACTGCAGGTCTCACCGCCCTGACCCTCCGGCGGCACGTGCGCCGCACGACCGTCTCAGGCTCCCTCCTCCTGCTCCCATCCTCTTCCTGCAGCAGCCTCTGCATTCACGGCCACAGGGCTCACGGTGCCGCGGCTCTCAGGGGACACCCTCACCCTCAGCACCACGTGCCCACTGCTGCTGCGCCTCCACGTGAACAGAAGGGCGCTGATGGCCAGTGGACACGTCCAGGCTGGACAAAGCACGTCAACAGTCTCCAGGGAACTCTAATATTTACACTTTACAGAAGCACGGAAAGTGACAGCAGGCTTCTCCTCCCTGGAAACTCGGGTGTTGGCGGTCCAGTGCTCCCTGTGAGGAGGCTGGGCAGTGCCCGTCACACAGGGCAGCGTGGGGCTCGGCCACCCCGGGGCCTCTACACAGAGTTCCTGCCTCAGAGCCCTGAGTGGGAGAGACGCTGCCACCTCCTGCCTCGGTCTCACGCACAGCATCGCCTTCTACCAAGCAGCTGCACCGACCTCCCTTCCTAAGGGTTAGCTCTCCAGCGCCGCTTTTACTCCAGAAATCGGCGCATCTCTGTCCTCAGTGTCACTGGACCAACCTTGCTCTGGACAATTCTGGGCACCGGCTGGCCCATCTAACCATGGGGTTCACAATCTTCCCACTGGCAAGACCCAGCATTGGCGATGAACCAGAAGCGTCAGCCGGGCCCCCGCACCACTTCCAGCGTGGGCCTGCCCCCTGCGGGCGCTGTGGGCAGCAGCCTCGCCACGGGACCCCCACGACCCCTGTGGTGTGAAGGGAGCAAAGTCCCCACAAGCTCCCCTGCCCTCTGATGCCAGAAGAGGCCCAGGGCTCCGCCGGCTCTGCACTTGGCTGGTGCTGCCAATGGCCGTCAGGCACTGCTTTCAGAGGCAGGAAGGACCTGGGAACCTGTCAGCTAAAGCTGCACCCCTCAGGGCCAGGGGCGAGGCGGCGGGCAGACAGCCACCAGGCCACAGCTATACGCCCAGAACAGAGCCCCTGACGCAAGAGGAAGCGCGTGAGTCTGAAGTACTCCGTCTACTGCTTTCCTCTGTCTTTCGGCCCCGCCGCACAGCATGCAGGGCTTAACTCCCCACGCAGGGCGGCCCGTGCCCGCTGCCTCGGAAGTGTGCAGCGCTAGCCCAGCTGCCAGGGAAGTCCCTACTGCTTTTTCTTTCCCTCGTTTTTATCCCTCCCCCAAAATGTGGCTGTAACTTTTACCCCCTGATTCTAAAAGTAAAACACGCTTATAGGAAAAAAAAATTACAGTATTTCTACTGCTTTACAAGCTCTCCCACTAGTCAGTAGACACTGGACACTTTTACCAATAAATATGGACCCGCGGCCCCATTCTGACGGTCACAGTCACACTCCATCAGCTGGAAATGAGGTTCGTCTCAGCAGCCTCCTGTCAGCCAGCCAGAACGGCTCCGGCACTCCTAGCAAACACTGCGAGCGCCTCCACGTTTCCAGGTGTCACTCGAGGACACACCTCCAGAGGGAGAGGAGGCGCTGAAGGGCCACCTGAAACTATCAACAGGGCCCACGTCAACCCACGTGCTCCAGAATACAGAACTCGTTCTGAGAAGTGACCAAGTTAGAGACTTCGCAGGACAAAATGCACTGGGCTCAGTGTTTCTTCGGGAACGCCACTACGGCTGGCTACAGTCTGAGTGTGATGCTCCAGCAAACCTGCCACGGTCTTCATCACAGGGGCAACACAGCCGGCGCACCCCCTGGCGCGGGCTTTCTTTCATGCGCACGTTTCTCTGGCCTGCGCACGCCGACCAGGCGTGTCCACCCCGGTTGGAGAAAGGGCAGCCATGGCAGGGACGCACCAAGCCCACAGGCTTCTAACTGGACTCAACTATTGAAAACATAGGTCGTTTCCTGGTCTCTGCTGCTGCTAAGTCGCTTCAGTCATGTCTGACTCTGTGCGACCCCATAGACGGCAGTCCACCAGGCTCCCCTGTCCCTGGGTTTCTCCAACCATGACCACTGGAGTGGGTTGCCGTTTCTTTCTCCAGTGCATGAAAGTGAAAAGTGAAAGTGAAGTCGCTCAGTCGTGTCCGGCTCTTCGCGACCCCATGGACTGCAGCCCACCAGGCTCCTCCGTCCACAGGATTTTCCAGGCAAGAGGACTCGAGTGGGGTGCCACCGCCTTCTCCAAAAAATCCTGGTCTCTAGTAACCTGCAACTCGGGAGCATCCACATCTGTGTGCACAGCTGCAAACTCTTAAGGATGTCTCTGAAGAGCAGATTTCTTCAAGCAAGTCGCTATGGTACTGTTANCAGGATTTTCCAGGCAAGAGGACTCGAGTGGGGTGCCACCGCCTTCTCCAAAAAATCCTGGTCTCTAGTAACCTGCAACTCGGGAGCATCCACATCTGTGTGCACAGCTGCAAACTCTTAAGGATGTCTCTGAAGAGCAGATTTCTTCAAGCAAGTCGCTATGGTACTGTTACACTTGTAAAAATTCTGATCAATACTCCAGAAAGGACCCTTTTCTCCTCTCTTACATGTTCAGTTCAGTTCAGTTCAGTCGCTCAGCCGTGTCTGACTCTTTGAGACCCCATGAATCGCAGCACGCCAGGCCGCCCTGTCCATTACCAACTCCCAGAGTTCGCTCAGACTTGCATCCATCAAGCCAGTGATGCCATTGAGCCATCTCATCCTCTGTCGTCCCCTTCTCCTCCTGCTCCCAATCCCTCCCAGAATCAAAGTCTTTTCCAATGAGTCAACTCTTTGCATGAGATGGCCAAAGTACTGGAGTTTCAGCTTTAGCATCATTCCTTCCAAAGAAATTCCAGAGCTGATCTCCTTGGTTGGATCTCCTTGCAGTCCAAGGGACTCTCAAGAGTCTTCTCCAACACCACAGTTCAAAANTTTTTTCAGAAGTCAAGCATCTTCCTGTTTCTTTTTCTGACTTATTCACACACATCATTCAGCTAACGGGTTATTCTAGTCTTACTGAACCTCTCTACATATTTGATATATATTACAAATACTTCTCCCAATGCTGTTTATTAATAATTCTGGTACTGCACTGAACTGAAAGTTTTAGTCATACACAGTCCACACGGCTCTCCTCCACGACGGCTCCCCAGTACCGTGCCCTCCAGGTCGTCTCATCACAGCAGGACACAGCTTTCCTCCTCTTGCTCCTGCCCGGTCTCCCGTCTCGAGCCACCCATGCTCACCACGGTCATCAACTTCCATGTATCAGAATGCCAGGCCCTCGCTGGCCTGAACCTCAGGAACTGCAGAGGGCAGAACGCAGCTGAAGTGTGCACGGAACAGGGCAATGCAGACAGCGAGTTGGGGGGAGGCCGTGGCTAAGCTGGACCTGAGGTCTTGCTGGTGCCACTGTTCTGGATACCAGTCAGCTGTGTTTTGCTTGGCGCGTTAGCAGCTTTATTTTGGAGGCTCTGTTGAGCTGTTTCTTTCTGCTATTCTCCTCTAAGCTCTTCTGAGACGTTAAAAGGTGCTTTCCTGGTGGCTCAGCGGTAAAGAATCTGCCTGCCAATGCAGGAAACAGAGCTTCGATCCCTGGATCAGGAAGAGCCCCTGGAGAAGAAAACGGCCACCTGCTCTAGCATTCTTGCTGGGGAATCCCATGGACGGAGGAGCCTGGCGGGCTACAGTCTACGGGGCCACAGAGTCGAAGCTGACTAAACAGCAAGAAGGCGTGAGAACGTCCAGTAAGTCCCGGCTGGTCTTTCTCACCCGCAAAGAATGACTCGCGTCAGAGACTCCTGCATGCTTCTGGACAGAACGCCAGCTAAAGGCAGGCCCTGCCGATGGCAGGAGCCGCGGGTCGGGGAGGGGAACAACTCTGGACGTAGGAGAGGGATAGGGCAGTTTCTGAGGAGGCGGCAGGGGTGCGCGCGCCTGTTTCGCTGCGGGGCCAGGCTGCCTTGCCCTGTGTGGTCTCCTTTTCAAGACAACATGGCAGCCTGCAATTACCCCGACACAGTACGAAGGGCATGGTGCTGGGGGCCCCCGGGGCCCATATTCCCACCTTCCTTAGAGACAAGCCCAGGAACAGCGTCGGACCAATAGCAGAGCCGGCACCCAACAGAGGAGGGGGCGTAAGGACCCTGAGTGCGTTATGCCTCGGCCTCAGATCCCACAGGGAGGACCGCTGCCCTCAGCCCCAGGGCACGGTGGGGACGTCACTACTGAGAGGTGCGAAGTTCTCTAGGCCGCAGACCTCTCTATTCCCGCTGATGCCCATGGCCAACTCCACCGGCTTTATAGAAAGTCTTCCAGAGACTGCTCGGAACTCTTGGCCTACGGACTGGATCCTTCCCGTTTTCTCTTTGCTCTGCTGTTCAGTGTTTTCATAATGTCCCTCCCACCGTGCCCCTAGGACTGCGGGCGGGAAAGGAGGTGTGTGTGGCCGCAGGCCGCCGTCCTGAGCTGGGAGTCTTAGCAAATATTTACTGGGAGAGCTGCTGCTCAGAACTTGCCGGCTCAGATGTGGCGTCCTGGTGCGGCGAGGAAGCCACAGGCCAGGTCAGCACAGAACGCTCTCCAGGTCTACACAGCGCTGAGCTCTCCGAGGGGCCGTGTGGACCCCCACCACGCACACACCGTGGTGTCCCACAGACACCAAGGATGCCCTGCTCGTTGTTTCCAGCCTTCTTTCTCCCTGGATAATGTCTACGGATTGATGTTCAAGGTCAGAGGCTCTTCCACATCTCTGATTTGCAGCTTAAATGACTTAGTAACTTTCTCTATTTGCTGTCTAATGCTTCATTTCCAGAATACCTACTAGCTTCCTTTTTAGAGGTTTTAACTTCTCTGGAGATTGCTGTTTGTTCATCATGCCAAGTACGCTTTCCTCCAGGTCCTGAGTACATTCTCAAAAGCTGTTCTGAAATCCTGTCTATTAATACCAAAGTCAGAACCACGCTGGGGTAAATGATCAGTGACTACTAATGGGTGCAGGATTGCTCTGGAGTGGGGGGTGACTAAAAAGGTTCTAAAAGTGACTACGGGGATGCTTTCATTCCACAGGAAAGCCCCTCGTTTCCCAATTAGCAGTATTCCCTTTCACGGATTCCCCTAAATCAAGTGCTGACTTAGCACACAACCCAAATGCTAGAATTCTTAAGGAAAAAACTAACTCCTATCAGATTATGTAGCTATAACAATAAATTACACTAAATGTGTCTGGATCCTGGATCCTATCAAACAATTATAAAGGGCAGGTTCTAGGGTCAGCTAGGGAATTCTGCGCATGGGGTATTCAACGATGCTAAGAACTTGTGCCTAGCTTTGCTAACTGTGATACTGCATTGTGGTTACAAGGAGAATGTGCTGAAATATTCTGGAGGTCAGTGCCTACAGCTTACTGCCAACTGGTTCAGCTAAACACACACTCAGAAGGCAAACGCTACACAACGCTACCGACTGCCACATCCAGGCAGGAGGTGCTGACTGCCACATCCAGGCAGGAGGTGCTGACTGCCACACAGCTTCTAGGTACTTCTGCATATTTCAGCTTTTTATTTAAAAACACTGGACATGCACACACTGCTATATTTAAAAAGGATAACCAACAAGGACCTCCTGTGCGGCGCAGGGAGCTCTGCACAGCGTTGCATGGGGTCCGCGTGGCGGGGACGGGACGCACACGCCCAGGTGGCTGAGCCCTGATCTCCGCCTGCGACCCTCAGCGTTGCACGGGGTCCGCGTGGCGGGGACGGGACGCACGCGCGCGGGTGGCTGGGCCCCTGCTCTCCGCCTGCGACCCTCACACTGTTGTTGATCAGCTGTCTCCTCTGCTCGCGCTCAGTCGTGTCCGCCTCCCTGCGACGCCGTGGACTGCAGCCCACCAGGCTCCTCATCCGTGGGATTTCCCAGGAGAGAATACCGAAGCAGGTTGCTATTGCGTATTCCACTGGATCTTCCTGACCCAGGGATCAAACCTGCGTCTCCTGCATTGAAGGCAGATTCCTTACCGGCTGAGCCATCAGGGAAGCCCATTAATCAGNTCCCTGCGACGCCGTGGACTGCAGCCCACCAGGCTCCTCATCCGTGGGATTTCCCAGGAGAGAATACCGAAGCAGGTTGCTATTGCGTATTCCACTGGATCTTCCTGACCCAGGGATCAAACCTGCGTCTCCTGCATTGAAGGCAGATTCCTTACCGGCTGAGCCATCAGGGAAGCCCATTAATCAGCTATCAGTTCAGTTCAGCTGCTCAGTCCTGTCCGACTCTTTGCAACCCCAGGGACTGCAGCACGCCAGGCTTCCTGTCCATCACCAGCTCCCAGAGCTGCTCAAACTCATGGCCATCCAGCCATCTCATCCCTGCTGACCCTTCTCCTCCTACCTTCAACCCTTCCCCAGCATCAGAGTGTTTTCCAGTGAGTCAGTTCTTCGAATCCGGCGGCCAAAGTATTGGAGCTTTAGTTTTCAGCATCAGTCCTTCCAGTGACTATTGGGTTGATCTCCTTTAGGATTCACTGGCTGGATCCCCTTGCAGTCCAAGGGACTCTCAAGAGTCTTCTCCAACACCACAGTTCAGAAGCATCAATTCTTCAGTGCTCAGCTTTCTTTATCGTCCAACTCTCACATCCATACATGACCACTGGAAAAATCACAGCCTTGACTAGACAGACCTCTGTCAGCAAAGTAATGTCTCTGCTTTTTAATATGCTGTCTAGGTTGGTCACACCTTTCCTCCCAAGGAACAAGGGTCTTTTAATTTCATGGCTGCAATCACCATCTGCAGTGATTTTGGAGCCCAAGAAAATAAAGCCTGTTACTGTTTCCATAACTGGCAATACCCAAATACAAAATAAAACATTTTTTTAAAAATTGGGGAGAGAAACTACATGGCTAAATAGATTTTATTAAGGATTTTCAGCCATTTTATAATGAAAATCCATACCCTGTTTATGTAATTTTTATTTTGGCATCGATATGGGAAATGCTGTCCCTGGAAACCGCTAACATTTTTCTAGCTATCACCCCAATTACCACACGGTGTCACTCTTTCCACAGTCAAAGCAAAAACGTTTGCAAGGGAGAAGGCTACTATCTGTACTAAAAGAAGACACTGAACTCCCAAGTCAATCTCAAGCTTTAGAACCATCTGTGTTTAGGAGGTAAAATGCAGTAAATTCTCTCAGTTCAGACAATGAAATACAAAATGGACATAAATGCTAAACTAAAAGTTTTCTAAAACTTTAGATGAGAAAGCGCATCACTATTTCTCTCAGGAGTACACTCCCACAAGCCACTTCAGTAGCCTCACACTTTGGGATAGCCTGAAGAGCCCTGAGGTCATCCTACAAAGGCCGGGTCAACCAGCCAGAGCTCAGAATCGCCACCAGACACCTCGAGGGCTGATGCAAACAGCGCCCCGCTCCGGGGAGCAGGCGAAGCCCCGCCCCAACCCCGCGCCCAGAGGCTCCAGCTCCACGCTGCACCGCCTGCCAGTCCGCAGAGAAGCATGGCCCGAAACTGCAACAGCTCTAGCCAAGGCTGGAGAAGGTCCGTTTTCATGCCAGTCCCAAAGAAAGACCAAAGAATGTTCACACTGCCACACAGTTAGGCTCATTTCACATGCTAGCAGGGTAATGCTGAAAATCCTTCAGGCCAGTAGTCTTCATTAGTACTTGAACCAAGAACTGTCAGGTGTACAAGCTGGATTTACAAGATGTACAGACATACTAGAAGAACCGGAGATCAAACGGCTAACATCCGCTGGGTCACAGACAAACGTCTACTTCTGCTTCACTGACTACACTAGGGCCTTTCACCGCAGATCACAACAAACTGTGGAAAATTCTTAAAGAGATGGGAATTCCAGACCACCTCACCTGCCTCCTGAGAAACCTGTATGCAGGTCAAGAAGCAACAGTTAGAACCAGACATGGACAATGAACGGACTGGTTCAAAACTGCGAAAGGACTATGTCATCAAGACTGCTTATTTAAGCACCCTGCTTATTTAAGTTCTACACAGAATACAAGTGAAATGCCGGGTTGGATGAAGCACAAGCTGGAACCAAGATTGCCAGGAGAAATGTCAATAAACTCAGATGTGCAGATGACACCACCCTTATGGCAGAAAGCGAAGAAGAACTAAAGATAAAAAGCCTCTTGATGACGGTGAGAGAGGAGAGTGAACAAGCCGACTCAGAACTCAACATTCAAAAAGATCACGGCATCTGGTCCCATCGCTTCATGGCTAACAGATGCGGAAAAAGGTGAAACCACGACAGACATATGACAGACTTTGTTTCCTTGGCTCCAAAACGACTGTGGACGGTGACTGCAGCCATGAAATTAAAACATGCCCGCTCCTTGGATGAAAAGCTAGACAGCCTATTAAAAACCAGTGATGTCACTTTGCCCACAAAGGTCCATCTAGTCAAAGCTACGGTTTTTCCAGGAGTCATGTATGGACGTGAGAGTTGGACCGTAAAGAAGGCTGAACGCGAAAGCATTAAGGCTTTGAACTGTGGTGCTGGAGAGGACTCTTGAGAGCTCCTGGGACAGCAAGGAGATCCAACCAGTGAATTCTAAAGATCAACCCTGAATAGTCACTAGAAGGACTGAAGCTGAAGCTCCAATATTTTGGCCACCTGATGTGAAGAGTCAACTTATTGGAAAAGACCCTGATGCTGGGAAAGTTTGAGGGCGGGAGGAGGGGGGTGACAGAGGACGAGAGGGCTGGATGGCATCACTGCCTCAATGGACATGAGTTCTGGGAAACTCTGGGAGACGGTGAAGGACCAGGCAGCCTGGCATGCTGCAGTCCATGGGGTCAGAGAGTCAGACACGAATGGGCGACTGAAAACAACCAGGACGTCCAGAAAGGCCACCGCCATCCTCCCATCCCCAGCAGGCCAACCTTAGCAGGCAGTACAGCTTAAAACTCGCTGATATTCAAAGAATCCAGGAAAAGACTTTTAAAACCATCATTTGGAAATAACTTGAAAGTTACAGAAAGATACGGGAAGTAACAGGAGGCCCCGGCCGCAGCGCCCACGTGCCCGCCGCCCGGCCCTGCCTGCCTAACGACATACGGCGCCCCATCTCCTGCCGTCTCTGCTCACTGCCCGCCCGCCTGTATTCGTCCCTCCTAAGGACACAGGCCACGCCCCTCACCCGGCACAGTGCGGTGTGGTCCCCACCAGCACTCAGACCATGGGCTGTCCACCTTGTGCATTTATGCCGACGTCTGTCCCCACAGCCGGAGGCAGCCCGGGGCCCAGCAGGCAAGGGAGCAGGGGTTGGCCCGTCCCCACTCCTGCAGCCGGGGACCCCCCTAGCCTCAGTCCTTCACCACTGCGGCGTCTTTGGGGACACACCACCACTTGGGCCTTCCGGGACAGCATTCCCGTCCTTTGTCTTCAGTGCCTCTTTGTGAGCAGCCGAAGCCGCGTCTCAGCCAGAACGTGGCCTGGCCGCACCTGCATGCCCATCAGTGTCGCCCGACTGCCCTCTCTGCGTCTGTTTCCTCACTCGCAGCACAGCACACAGTCTGCTAGAAGGCCGTGCAAACGTCCGTTCTTCACCGTTTTCCACACAGAAATGCTTGCACTGTTTTTGCAACTTTTCTTATAAGTCTGAAATAACTACAAGATAGTTTTAACAAATCTTTTAAAAAGGCAAACAGAGCAACTCAAAACCCGAATTCCAAATCCACCCGACAACAAAGCCTTCGTGGGAAGGAGGAAAATTAAGCAGATAAGCAAAAACCTGTGCTGCAGGCCTAAAGATCAAGTTTTTGGTCTCACTAACCAGTAGACGCTGATGATAAATGGCTTTTCCTAAGATCCAGGAAGTTAATAGCCTCATTAACATCTCACTGAAATGACTTTTCACAGTTAAGCAGTTTTAAAGAGATGCTTTTCTGTAACAGTGCTTCAGGAGCAAAACAGCAGCGGGTAGACGGGCGGTGCCATGAGGCTCCAGCCCACACGTGTCTGCCCGCCACAGCGCTGCTGCCCCAGAACCCTGCCCAGGCAGAGCCCCCCCACCTGTCCGTCCAGAGTGTGCACAGTCCCTCGAGTCAGGGGCCTCACTCTCTAAGTATGAGACGGGCCTGCACTGCCCCTCAGGTGGGGGGGCCTCACTCTCTTACGTGAGAGACGGGCCTGCACTGTCCCTTGGGTAGGGCCTCACTTACTAAGTTGGAGATGGGCCTGCACTGTCCCCCGGGTGGGGGCCTCCCTCTCTAAGTCGGAGACGGGCCTGCACTGCCCCTCGGGTTGGGGGGCCTCACTCTCTAAGGTGGAGACGGGCCTGCACTGCCCCTTGGGTNCAGTCTCGGAGGTGGAGACGCGCCTGCGCGGTCCCGGGGCGGAGCCTCACTTACTCTCCAAGTCAGAGATGACGAGGTTGTCGTGAAGCTTCACCGCCCGGTGCTGCTCCACTTCGTCCTCGAGTTCAAAGATTGTTTCCTTCATGTCGCTCCTTTCCGTCTCTTTTTCTTCCAGCTCTGACCGTAGCTTCTCTAAGGTCACGTTCAGATCTTCTACCTGCTTCTTCGCTTCCTCTTGGAAGGCTCGGTATTCGTCTTCAACCTGTGTGGAATCGATGGTGCAGGTCAGGACAGTGAGTGCTGCTCTGAGCTGAGCCCCAGGGCAGAGGCTCAGGCCGCCTGGGCTGGGAGCAAAGCGGGCGCTGCTCTGCGAGAGTGAGGAGGGCCGTGTGACCGCTGTGGGCGTCCGGCGACTCGGACACCGCACGACGCATCAGCACGGCGCGCTGCCACACCACTGAGCCTGCGCTGGCGTCACGGTGAGCCTCGCCCAGTGCTCACGAAGAGGCTTCGGAAGTCCTCCCTTCTCCAAAGTTTGGACTGAAGGCATGCATCTCATCAGCGATTAACACGCTTTCCCACAAAAGTGGCGTCTGCCTTCTGACAGTTTCGATATCGAATTAAAAACAGAAACCAAGAATTCTCCAATATTGTCAGACTGTTAGTTCGTGGGGGCCCCCAACATGTACGCGCCAACAAATATGTCTCCTAAACTATATCTCTGGAAGTCATCCCTTAAAAAATTAAGATTTACATTATTAAGAACAGACGCTCATATGGATTGCACAGCAGCTTAACCCAAACTCCTGGAACTACTTGAAAAACCACACCACAGAAGAAGAGGCAGACGCTGCTGGCCTCACAGACTGGACGCTGGCTGTTTTTCTTGCGTCAAACTGCAGCCGCGAGGGCACCATGACACGGCATGACACGCTCCCCTGGGCACACCCAGAACTGGGGGCAACTTGTCAGGTGTGACTCTAGCCTTTGCCTTTCACAGGCAGGGCCACGGTGAGCAAGTGAGAGTGGACGTGACATCATTACGAGAACACTTTCCACTCCCTCCCCGACAGGCAGCTCAGAGAAAGATCCCCTTAGGCAGAGCTGGCGGCAGCCTGCTGTGCCCCGCACCACTCCGCGCAGCTCCGGAGCCCTCCAGCTACTGAACCGGTACCTTTGCGATGGCGTCCTGCAGCCGGCTGGCGTCATTCCGGCTGCGGGCCAGGTCTTCCTGCAGGCTACTGGCCAGAGCCTCTGCCTTCTCCTTGTCCAGNAGCCTGCTGTGCCCCGCACCACTCCGCGCAGCTCCGGAGCCCTCCAGCTACTGAACCGGTACCTTTGCGATGGCGTCCTGCAGCCGGCTGGCGTCATTCCGGCTGCGGGCCAGGTCTTCCTGCAGGCTACTGGCCAGAGCCTCTGCCTTCTCCTTGTCCAGCCGGACGCTCCCCAGGAGGTCCTGGAAGTCAGACTTGTCTCCCGAGTTGTGGATGGAGTACAGTTCCGCCACCTTCTGCTTCTCGTTCTCCAGCTGGGCCTTCAGGCGATTCATCTCGATCTGGTCGCTGGCCAGGGTGGCTCTGAGCTCCTCCAGCGTGGCGGCCAAGGCCGCCTTGCCCTTCTGCTCCGACTCGACGGCCCGCTCCATGTGGTGGCTGCGCTCCTTGAGCGCCCCGATCAGCTCCTGGGCCTCCTTGTTGTCCTGCTCGGCCATCTTCAGCGTGTTGCTCAGGTGCTGCTGGACGCCAAGGAGCTGCTCCCGCTCAAAGCGGCTGTTCTCGGCGAGGTCCATGTAGCGCTGCTCCAGCTCCATGTAGCGGCCGCTCTTCACGTCCTCGTCGACGACGTGGGCGACGTGGTGCTCGTCCAGGAGGGAGCGGAAGTACTCGACCTGCCGGCTGAGGTGCTCCAGCCTGTCGCCCTGCTGGCACAGGGACTCCACGAGGATGGCCTTCTCCTCGCCGAGCCGCTCGTTCTCGCTGCTCAGCTCCTGGGTGACCTGCTGCAGGTCGGCCAGCTCCTGCAGGGTGGCCTGCAGCTCCTCGCTCGTGCTGTGCTGGCTCTCCTCCATCTGGTGTATCCGCTCCGTCAGGCAGGCGACGGACACCTCGCTGGCGTTCCCGCTGCTCCCCTTCCGGGAGCGCTCCACGCTCGGGAGGCCTTCCGACTCTGAGGACGAGGGCGCATCCAGGGCGTCGTCGCTGGACGTGAGGGGCTGGTACACCTCGCTGCATTCGCTGTCCAGGTTGTCCAGGGAGTGGCTGTGCTGATGGTCCATGAGCGTGTTTTCATCCTGGCTCAGCAGATCCTCCACCGAGCCAGGGGCCGAGCCCTCCACCGAGGAGGTCAGCGTCCCCCCGCCGTCGCTCTGGTTACCAGGGGTGATCTCTGGGCTCAGGGACTGATAGCCAAACAGCTTCTCGGAATGGTCCAGCCTCTGCTCCAGGGAGAAGCCCAGCGCGTTCAGCCGGTCCTTCAGCATCCGGTTCTCGCTCTTCAGCTGGCTGAGCTCCTCGCGGATGGCCGCGTTCTGCTCCTGCAGCTGCAGCAGGGTGGACTCCACGTCGGTCGGCTGGTGTGCGGCGCTGCCCTCGCTCTCCGTCTGCTCAGCGCCCTCGCCAAGGGGGTCCTCGCTGGTGCCCAGCTGAGCGCGCATGTCCCGGAGCTCGCTCCGCAGATGCAAGAGCTCAACGTCCTTGGCTTTGGCCAAGGTCAGAAGGTCCTGCACTCTGGCCTCCAGAGCAGCTTTGTCACTGATCTGATTGTCCGACTTGGACTTGCTCATGCGGACGTCGCATTCCGCAGCCGTGCGACTGCGTGAGCGTTTGGCCGACGCCACGTCATTAGCCCCCTGACCTGCAGAAGGTAGTTTTTTGCTCTGGTTTAGTCGGGCACGTTCACGTAATCTTTCTCTAGTAGAACTGGACTCTTTATTACCTGTGGAAGTGCTCCGCTTGGCTGACGAACTCGTGCCTGCATGATTAAGACAAAGAGTTTAAGGCGGAACATTAGCAAGAGACAGGCACACAGTTATGCCCCAAGGGGATGAGGAAAGATCTCAGGGCCTGCACAGGGACTGTCACACTGGCCCTGCCTGAGAGTCTGGTTACTGGCAAGGTCAGCACCCTCCAAACAGGAAGGCCAATCACCCTTTATTTATCAACGAAAAAGACGTTACAAGCTGAGCTGCACGCTGTAAAGGGGCAAGTTTTATGGAATGTGAGTCGTATCTCAACACACATGGACTTAAATCCTAAACTGCCCGGAGCCCAGTGTCCGGGGGAGGCCACAGGACAGTGCCTCGAGGGACAGCCGGTCACACAGCCAGCTACCTGCAGAAGCGGGAAGTGAAGGAAGGCCGTGGGTGACCAGAAGGGAGGGGCAGCCTCCAGACAAACAAAAACCTAAGCTGCCCACAACAAACACTAGAACTGTGATCAAAGAAAATGCGAAAGGCGTTCCCATCACGAAAGGCCACGTGCGCTGCTGCTGAGTCATGCCGGTCCCGGGCGCTCCTACGGGTGGCAGGCCACCCGGCCCCCTGCTCGCGGAACTTTCCAGGCAAGAATACTGGAGGGGCTGCCATTCACCCTTCCTCAGGGGCTCTTCCCGACCCCGGGATGGGGGCTGCGCTGCTGGCACTGGCAGGCAGACTCTTTCCCACTGCCATCACTTGGGAAGCGTCGCACAAACAGCGCCAGCAACGAGAACTGCTCACCAGGCAGCGTGCACTCACCCTCCTGATGCACACGTTAACAGCCCAGACACAGTGATTCACACAGGCTCCATTACCATCATCCTGTTTCACAGATGAAGAAACCCAAAAAGAGATGATGAATAAGCTGCCAATGGCCCACAGGTAATACATGGATGAGCCAAGGTTCAAACGCAGGCAGGCCACGCAGCAGAACCTGCAACTTACCAGGACCCACTCGGCCTCTATCGGTGTTAGGAAATGACGCAGCATCGCCGCCAAGGCCTGGAGACACTGTCATCAAACGAGCCACAGTGTCACCAACGGCTAAAGTTAAACCTGTGCAAACAGCTGACATGGCCGTGTATTTAATTAGCATAAAAAGAACGTGCTCATCCACAAGTACTTAAAGAAACCATGAGACTGTTTTTTACTTTGAAAAGTAAGTCCTAGGCCTGACCAATAACTATTCTTAATGAGCCAACTGGTTCTTCACATGTCGGCACCAGGCTAACCAGGGAGTGGAGGGCGGAAGCCCTGCCCGACAGGGGACGCTGTGGGAAGCCCCTGCTTCTGCTGCGGCTCGGGGGAGTGCAGGCAGGGGGCGCTGGTGGCCTCGGCAGACGGGGATGAGGTGGTGGACGCGGCATCACATGCAGGAAGGAAAAGTAAGGCCATGTGGCAGGTGGGACAGGAGAGGAGGGTTTCCACAGGCCCTGAGCGCCAGCAACAATCCAGGGAGTTGCAGCAGCAACGTTCAGTGAATCTTCTCGAGCAGGAAGGAAACCCAGACAAGCACCGTGGCGGAGAGCAAGCCAGAGGGCACCTCGTGAAGCAACAGGAGGAGGAGCAGGAGAAGCGTGGGCAGACAGCAGCGAAGCGGAGGGAGGCCAGCTCGCGGGGAGGAGCCCGCTCTCCCCAAGAACAGATGGGGTAACCAGTCTGCACTAGATTTCAAAGGCAGAGGAGTGACTGCAAACGGAGGCTGGGAAGGGGAAAGCCGGGGCAAAGGGCCTGGGGAGGTGACCACTGAAGGCAGCCCGCAACGGCAGGAGGCGGGCCAGCAGGGAAGCACGTGTCTGCACCCAGGGAAACTCTGAAGGCCAGGGAGGAAGGGGATACGAGGGGTCAGAGCACCGGACCTCCTTTTTGGTATACAAGCCAGAGCGTTAAATGTGGTGATGACCCGGACCCCAGGGTAGAGACCTATGGTCCAGGAAACTCCACCTCCAGCTCTGAGGCCTGGCACAGAACGGGTGCCCAGGAAGCATTCGCCGAGCAAATGGGTACATGGCCTGGGAGGGGCACTGTAGCTTCCTGCACGGAGCTCTCACGATGCTGAGCTGAGAGCCTCTAAATGACACCTCTGAGGATGGCCTCGACCTCCAGGGCTGCGCTGAGGAGTGGCCAGAGTGACACATGGAGAGCCAAGGAAGGATGTCCACATTCCCTCCTGGCGACCACGCCGCTGCAGTCAGCGTGGGCCAGGGTCTGGGCAGAAGGAAGAGGTCACACAGGGTCAAGGCAGGGGGGGACAGCTGGCACGCCCCGCCGAGGAGGAAGTCCAGTGCAGAGAGAGGGGACGAGAGCCTGGACGATGGGAGCAAGGGGGGCTGCTCTAGTTCCTGCCAATCCGCGTTCACACGCTTACTGCAAACACAGCATCTTGAGACTGCGGCAAGTTTCCAAGTTGTTTTCTTTCAGTGTAAGAAGCGACATATGAAAGCGCTACTCTCTGGACTACAGAATGAGAGACTGAAAAAAAGAAACTGCTGCTAATGAGGGAAGAAAGAACGGCAGGACTGGAATGAATGGATCTAGGCACTGACTATCAGAGGCTGCTAACGTCAGGCAGCGGGAGACAGCCACACCATGGGCAGATGGACAGACAACAGTCCTGTATGAGGCGTGGGCAAGGGGAGGGGAGGGGCTGAACCTGCCCCATCGAGGCTCTAAATCCAGGGGCACCGACCGCGAGCGGAGAGGACACAGGGGCATGGCCACAGGCAGCACAGGAGTGCGACGCCAAGGCCCAGGCCACCAGAGGGAGCTCACTGGAGGCCAGTGCGGGCATCACAGGAGAGCGGTGCCAAGGCCCAGGCCACCAGAGGGAGCTCGCTGGAGGCCAGTGCGGGCATCACAGGAGCGCGGTGCCAAGGCCTGGACAGCCAGGGGGGGCTCGCTGGAGGCCAGTGGCTAGGACTCCCTGCGTCACTCCTGGGGCCTGGGTTCGGTCCCTGGTGAGGGAACTAAGATCTTGCAAGCCGCGTGACATGGCCAACGTGGAGGAAATGAAACCTAGAAACTCTACAGGCCAGACAACCAGTTTCTACAAAAACTGAATTGCGAGGAAGAAAAGGGGCGGGGTGAGCTCACAGATTTAAAGAGGAAGACTTAAAAGAGACACCAGCAATCACTCTATGTGGACCCTACGTGAATCCTGGTAAATCCTAATCCGAACAAATAAGTGAGTGTGTGTAGGCAATATTTACAAGACAGTTGGAAATTTAAATATTTACTGAATAACGATTTGAAAATGATTGTTTTAAGGCCTGATAATGGCATTGTGAATATTTTTCTAAAAGCACACTTATCCTTCAGAGATAATCAGATATGTGTGGATGACACCTGGAACTGAAGGTGGTGTCAAGGAGCCGAGAACGGGCCTCAGGTGACAGGGTGACGAGCACCTGGAGACGAAACAGTGACAGCTGTGCACAGGCCAGCGGCTCCCTGGGGCCGACGGCAGCCCCTGAAGGCCGCTGCTCCGCCCAGCGCGCACCTGTGCCGGTCCTGGACCTGTTCTCTGCAGCGCTCATGGCAGGCGCGGGCGCGGACGGCGCGGTGGAAGAGCAGGCGTTCTTCTTCCCTTTGACACCATTGGTCACGGTCACTCCTCCAGCCATCCCAGCTAAAAGGTCATCACTGCTCTTGGTCTAGAAGCAACAAAAGATTAAAAACAAGTTGGTTAGATAAAGCAACATTAAATAACGTTCTGACCCTAACCAAAGCCTGTGACTTTCGGGCTGAGTCCAAGGCCTCTGCAAAGTCCTCCTGGCAGCCACCAGGCGGCACATGGCTGGGTGCTGCAGAAACGGAGCCTTCTCGCTGGCTCGCAAACAGCTGCAACTTCTTCCTAGACATGTGAAAGTCACGATGGACTCAAAGATGTCATGGGAGCCCGCTGTATGCCCCCACATGCCAGATTCGGTGAGGGGTGAGAAGAAGCGAGGACACCCTGCTTGCCACCTCTCATCTCGGCTGTGGCTCTCCAAGCAGTGGGGTCAGCGTGCGCCACCTGCCAGTCTCTAGCGAGGCAGCGTCAAGAGTGAGGAGAAGCCCCTGCTCTGAAGTGACCCAGTGATGGAGCCCACATCTAACAGAAGCTTCTCTGAAGTTTATTTTTTGAACGTTTGTCTACTTTTTTTTTGGTAGCCTAAGCCAAAATTGAAAGAAGGGGATTTTTTAGAAAGCCCACATAACATACCTATGAAGAACTGGAGACTTTATGGTTACAGTGAGGGTTAAATGATCATTCTACTTGAGAAAGACCATTTGGTTTATTTATGTTTTAGGAAGACGACTGAAAAATATGTGAGCTTTTTAAAAAGGAAACAAGTACTCTAAATAACTGGGCTGGGCATAAAATTATTACTTAAGAAAAAAAAGTGAAGAAATCTGACTTTACTTCTCCTAGAAATGATAGTGAACACAGAG